>OW119924.1:9981774-10569725 GCA_933210815.1 Meta bourneti | reverse complement strand
TTCTAACAATGCTCTGGAACTGCATTTAAAGCGTGAAAGATTTTGTTTTCTGGAATGAGTTTTGGTCAGCCTCATTTGATCCCATCCAATTTGCATCATATTGTATATTAGCATCCCAGATCAATAATAAGTCCTTATTACATTAACTGAAAAAGGTCCAATAAGATTTTCAGTGATTCAATATTGATTTGTTTGTACCGTTTCATGTGTCAATCCCCTCTCTCCATATTGCAATCCTGAATTGAAAATTTAAGTATTAAAATTAGAACTGATGCGAAAGTTTTGAGAGTGAATTTTGTTTGTGAAATATAATTTTTTCTATCCAGTTTCTGTGATGCAATAATATTTCTGAAAATTTTCTTGTAGTATCTGGTATTTTATTGAAGAATTTTTATCTATATAATATATGATTTTTTTAGTTTACAAAAAATGGTGAGCATATTCTAAGTATCAGTGATGGGAATTTAAAGTTTTTCAATATCGCCGAAGGCAAAACAAGTGATGCTGTCGAAAAGGTAAGCTCTTTAACCATATTTTGTTCCATTTTTTTGTACAGTAATATCTCAAGGTGCGAAATATATAGAAGCATTTTTTCAAACTATTTCAAAAGAAAATTTTAGATAGGAAATACTTTAATGTTTGGCTTAATTTTAAATTTAGATTACTTAATCATGTAATGTGATCACATTTGATGCTTCAGTCAAAGCCTGAAAAAGTACATCAATCTTTGTGAACAATAGTACATTCTTATAGCTTTTGGTGGTTAGGTTCTAATACATGGTGAAGTCGTCAATGGTCACCAAGTTGGTGTTTTATCAGCAATTATAACAATTAGAAATGGGCTGTTATTCTGACAGCAGTTAAAATAAGTTATAAGTTGGCAGTTAGCATTTGTTTTTGATAAATGTTAAAAATACCCCCATAAATAATTTCAAAAAATAAATTTAACTAAATTAGAAATTGGGTAAGAATAAAAATTTAATTAATTCAAGCTATATTGCTAACTATTTTTATCACAAATTAATAATACCCTAAAGACTGTTATTGTAGTATAACAGTTGCCCATATCTACTACCTTTTGGCATTGACTTATGATAAATAGAAATCACGTTAAGGCTGCACTGTTTACTAAGATTTTACCTATTTTGAGAATCACAGCTATTAGATGTTTGTGCCTTTAAATTAAATAAGTTTTATGTGCAGCAAGCAGAGCTATTGGAACATTTTGAATCTAAAATTTTGTGTCAACTTTAAAATGGAATAAATGAGTAATGAAAGGGACACTGAATTATTCCAATATTCACAGCTTAGAACTATTCTAATCTATAGGATAATTTGCCAAGAGAATATTTTATCATGAATAAAGCATAATATTAATATTTTATCTTAAGAATATATATATGTCTGATAGTTTGTTTGCATTTCAGTTTGAAGGAGAAGAGATTAATTCCTTTCTCCTTGCTGAGGATGATGAAACTCTTGTTACAGCTGCAAGAAATGGGGTCATGAGACACTTCAATCTAACTACAAAACTCCTTCAGAAAACATGGAAGGTAAAGTCAAATTAATGTTACTCAATCTCTGAGAATATTCCATATGTTCTGTGCTCATTGGAAATCTGTTTAAAAAACGTCATGAAATGGATTATATTGGGTCATCCAGAAAGTTCTGCGTTTTTTTATGATAAATGCCAATGAAGCAGTACGAAAACTTAAGAAAATATTATTGAATCACATAAGCACCATTTTGTTCTATCAATGACTTATTGCCATCTTTCCGGCAGCTGGAAAATTCCTTTTTTAAAAAAGTCATTAGGCTTATTTGTAAAGAAGCTATCGAGGTGCTGTTTGACAGTCTCCAAAGAATTGAACTCCAGGCAGAGTTCAGAGAATTTTCAAGTGACCTGAAGAGGTGAAAATCTGAGGAGACAAGGTATGGTGTATATGGGGGTGACACAAAACATCTCAGCCATACTCAATAAGTCTAACATACATTGTTATGCTGGAAGACAACATCTCGACGATTGGTCAGTTCTGGCCGCTTTGCTTTGATTTCTTTTTTTAATACTGCCATTTGAGAACAGTATTTTTTCGAATTTATTATCTGATTTTGTGGCAACAATTCATAATGAACAATTTTTTTGTAGTCCCATCACACACAAAGCATTACTTTTTTGGGATGCAGCCCCCTCTCGATGTTAGTTTGGGAGGTTCATTTGGCTTACCCATGATCTTTTTCTTGTAACATTATTGTATAGTATCCACTTCTCATCTCCAGTAATGGGCCATTTCAAAAAAGGAGCTTCATTTCGTTTCAGCAAAGAATCGCATGCCGAAATTCGAGCAAGCGTATTCTGTTGTGTTAAAGTATGGGGTACCCATACATCGTAGCGACTTAACATACCCAATCTTCAGATGATCATGAACTGTACTTTTTGGAATATTTATTATTATCTGTGTGATAGTTCCTGAACTGTGTAACGTGGATTTTCAGCGATGTCATCTTTTAATAGGTCCTCGTTTACAGATGATGGTCGTCCAGAGCGGGCATCATCTTTGAGGCTGAAATTTCCGCACTTAAATTTATCAAACCACCTTCGAACTGTGTCATCAGAAACAGCACTTTGTCCATATACAGCACAAATTTTATGCGCAGTCTGACTGGCATTTTTCCTTTCTTAAAATAAAAGAGCATAAAATGACGAAAATGAACTGTTTGGTTCTCCATTCTTAGCACTGCAGTGAAACAAAAATTGTGCCACAACACAAGCTAGAATTAGGCAGTGAAAGCAGGAAAGACCGAATTTACACATCTGCTTCAATCAAGGTCACTCCTTATCAGCGGTAGCAAAATAGTAATAAGAAAGTGCGCTTCGATTTGAAAAACCGTAGAACTTTCTGGATGACCCAATATTTTGCAAATCAATTTTTAGAAATCAAATTTTAGTGTTGGAGCTTAAATGTGACTTCATCCTTGCAATACTGCATTTCGAATGAGAAAAATATAGCTGAGAAATGTTCATCTTTAATTTTCTAACTAAAGCTCTTCTAAAGAAATTCTTTTTGTCTCAAAAATCTATTCATTTAATATCATCAGAATGTATTGGAAAGTAAGATTGTATATATTATTTTATAGACTGATTTGAAATTGCTGTGATCGTTATCTCAAATTTAGGAACTGAATAAATTTATTGCACTGGTGAATAGAATGTCCCCTTTGAGTTATTTTCCACATGCATTATGAATCCAAGTGGTTTAAAAATAATTTTGATACATTTAGCCTCAAATGTTACTGAGAAATGTCATTTTTTACATGCAAATAGGTCTAGAAAATGTAATTACAAACTTAATTTTTTTTTACCACAATGCCATTCTGTTAAACCTAACAAGGCCTTATAAGTTAAAAAAATAAACCTGGTAGCCAAGTATTTAAGATCCCTATGACCCTTGGTTTAACAGGCTTCGGTTTTGAATCCCGACCTGTGCATGGGTGCCATTGTGGCTCAGTGGGTATGTCCACTGCACTAGCAACCTTTGAGTTGTAGTCAGCGTAGGTTCGATTCCTCCCTGGATGTATTTCTCTCTTCTGCGTCAGTAAAACTTTCATTGTATGTGTGTATTACTTGATGTTGTATGTCTTGTGTCTGGCACGGCATGGCCAAATATGGCCCTTGCACTAAGATACTTGCCCCAACCCGACCTGTGCTTAGCTGTCTGTAGTGGTTCGGAATGCACTTTAAGTCATAGGTCCTTGCATGTTGTTTGTAAATAAGGACCTAAGTGTTCTGCAAATTTTTAAAGTGGACTATTGTGCGAAATGGTACATGTAGACACTACACTGGAATTCAAAGCTACATAACCAAGCAAGACTACTGAAACTGCATATTTACATGACACCGAATGCTCTGAAACTGACGAACTCTGTTCTGGAAACTAATGTTATCATTCTTTCAAATCAGAATTCCGATTCTGGTTAAAGATAGAATCAAAATTGTGCAAGAAAGTTGCACCACAATAAGTATTAAAAAAAGTAAATTGAGGCATCAATCGTAAGCTCGAGCTTACATGGTCCAACAGTCCTGGTCTAATTTGCCCTTTTGATGGAAAAAATAACAGTAGAGAAGGGACAAACCAAATCTTATCGGTTGAAAAATTTATGAGCCACAAAAAATCAGTTGATTCTCATATTCTCCCTGTATTTTATTGTTTGGCCACTTTTTAGTGATAATTTTACTCTTATTGTAAAATAAAATAAAAATATTTTTTTCAGTCTGTGCATGTCGGTCTGGTTAACTGTATGGCATTTGACTCCACAACAACATTGTTGGCTACAGGAGGCTCAGACTCTACAATTAAAGTGTGGGATGTAATTCAAAAATATTACACTCATAACCTGAAAGGTGGTAAAGGTGTATATAGGTAAGTTTTGTTCTTAGACTACTTTGATGTTATCTGGTAGTAAATTTCAGATTTTAAATACTGGATAAATTTTGAGAATCGTTTTTCTTCAATGTTAAATAAAACTATTTAATCAAATGATGTGTTAATATAGCTTACAAGCCAAGTGTGGGCTTGTGCTGTAGATCCCAAGTAACTATATTGCTTTTAATTTTAAGATAATGTTTTTATATAATACTGGGTTACTATTATGAAATGTCTGTAGTAGTCATTTCAATATTTTTATGTACTTTACAACTGTAAATTTTAGCCACAGTAGCCTGGTTGGAAGAGTAACAGATTAGCAACCAGATGGTTGCGAGTTCGAATCCAACCAAAGACTGTAGTGTACAAAGGGGGCTGGTACACATTAAATCTGTTGTGACCTCAAATGTCCTTATGTTGGTGTGGAAGTTTAGAGAGTGGGGTGCCAGCTCAGGTGTTGTGACCTCGTCATCTGAGTGATTCAAAATTACACTGTATTATCCTTGGATGTTTCCCTATGTGTTTGATCCTGTGTCCATTGCCAATAGCTCATTGTTTTGCTCCAGTGCGACGTTAATTAAATACCTACCAACTGTAAATTTTAAAAATATTAATCAAATTATATTTTATGCGATATTGAAGTTTTTGCTACTCCCAGCTTGATAATTTTAAGAACCTCTAATATTGGCACTTGAAAAATATATTTTAGATACAGCATATTTTAGATATATTAGGCTAAAATATATTTTAGCCTAAGCAGTTGGGTTATAATATAAAATGAAGATATTCTTACAGTGAATGAGCTATTGATTTAAAATACATTTTAGTAGGTACTGAAAGAGATATTTTTGAAGAACTAATATGTGTATGATTATTTAGTATTATTTTATATGCTTATCTCCTTCAAGTGGTTAGCATATTTGACTTGTTTATTTTATTTGCAGCAAGGTCTGTTTTCGAAAAATTGGTTCTGAATATCATGTGTTTGGAGCTGCAGATGATTATCAAATTCATATTTGGAATCTTCATACACGGGAGCGTGTCACTTCACTTGCTGGCCATTACAGTACTGTGACTGATTTCATATTTAAAGAAGAAAGTAATCATATGATCAGGTAATGCAAATGTTTCTTATAGTCATTAAAATGGCTTTTATTTACCATGTTAACACGTTTTATCTTGTTTACGAAAACCTTGCTTTATTATACATTTCATACATAAAACCTTTTTCTTTTTTTATTCAGTTTAAATCCTTTAGTATTATTTTGTTTTTAATTTCCTTTTTCTCACTCTATTTGAACCCTAATTTGAATATTACAGTCTCAGGGCTGTCACAGGCGATTGTTTGCTATTTTTCAACCCTGGCTACCAGGGGTATCTTTTTAAGCAAAATCATCTCAAAGGCTACTAATTTCAAACTTTTGGCGTTTTTTTTTTAAGATTCACAAAGCTAATTACATCCTTGTTTTAATTAAAGCAAACAGAAAAAATACTTTTTGGATTTTTCTTTAGAAAGAAAATTTTTCATGCCAATTTCGAAGTTTTGGCACCAAGCCATGACAACCACGAAAGAAAAACACGAGAATCTGGTTGCTAGATTCTCATTAAAACCTTGTTAAGAAATTTTTTGGTGAGATCTTCAACATCTGTTTCATAGTTTATTTACACATTTTGTGTTTTAGCTGATTCTTTATGTGTCAACAATTAAAATTGCTACTAAAGTAAGGTTTAAAAGGAGACATTTTTTGATATTTTTAAGAATTAATGCTACTATTTCACAAGTGTTTTGGCTGTGGCAGCCTTATGTCTCTGATGATTATCAGTTTTTCTTTACCGAATAGGGCCTTATCGTGATATATCCAAGCCAGAAATACTTTTCCTGCTCTCTTCGATTACAAACTCATCCCTGTAACCATAATATAGTTAAAACTTGTTCTTTCTGGTGTGAGAGCTCAGAAATGATCTGCTTGTTGTAAGGGGAGTGAACCTATTTCTTCAATAAATTGCTATATTTAAAATTCATTCATGTCTTTAAACATGATATACGTATAGAGGCTTTTTTGTTTCCCTCCCTGCACACAATAATTAATATGATGCACATATGATTAAAACTCGTACATTTCAAATTAGGGTTTTGGAGTAATTTTCCAATGTCTGAATGCAAAAAAAATAAAGATATAAAACAAACCCTGTCTACTTCGTTAACTCAATTGAATCCTGCTTTAACGGTTTGTAAGGGACTTTTGTTTTTATTCGTTAGTTCGAGGAAATCATAAAAACAGGATAATGCTAATAACAGACATGATGAATCAGATGAGTATAAAAAATATTAAAAATGGGATTTTTTCTTATCTTAAAGCAGAGATGAGTATAAAAAGTAAATATTAAAGATAGGGATTTTTTTTTCTAATCTTAAAGTACTATGCTTAATAAAATTACCTTTTTCTTAAAACAATCGACAAATGTTTATTCATAAAAATTCATTGTTCTTGTGTTCTGCTTATATTGTCAAGGAGTCACATCGCATTCTACAATGCATAGTGCGTGAATTATGTCTAAATGCTGGAAAACTGGCAAATGAAATGACTAAAATGATATAATAAATTGTAACTATTTCTTCAATAGATCATGACTTTAAGCACTCACTTGGAATTTTATAATATTCATTATATTCAGGTGTACAAACTCTTAGATCTACTGCATATTGAAATATTTTATTGAACATGTTTTTTCTTTTAGCTGTAGCAGAGATAAAGTAGTTTTGGTGTGGGACATTTCTACTCTGAAACTTCTGAAAACAATTCCAGTTTATGAGGTCAGTATGCTCTTTCATGCGCAACAACTTTCACATATTTCAATTCAAGTCTCCTTAATTCTCCCTCTTTTTTTACAGACCATTGAAGCTTGTTTCTTGATTCCCAATAATTTGTCCTTGCCAGATGTTGCCTTCAACAGTGATGATACTTATTTCATTACTGCCGGCGACAAAGGTGAGATTATTTTCAAATATTTTCCAAAGTAATAAAAGCTTACTATCATTATTAAGTAATGAAGAAACTGAAATCTTTTGCATGACTATTTGGTTCCTAGGTGTTTTGAGGGTGTGGAGTACACATAGGTCAAAACCTGTATACGAACAGACTGATTCATCAATTGTGCTTCCTGAAGATTCAAACTATGAAGGTCCATTGATAATTCAAGCTGTTTATGTACCATCACTAGAAGCCATTGCTGTAGTAACTTTTGAGCAAAACATTATTCTCTACAGTGTAGACAATTTTACTGTGAAGAATCAGGTAGTTTTTCTTATTGTATTCAAAGGTAGTATAAGCTATTTCTCATAGCTTATTTATAAAGCTGTGAAAACTGTTATAAATTTTTCTTGAACTGAGTAATTGTATAAACATTATGATTTTGCTAAATGCATGTTTTATACTGTTATTAATGTCTAAAAATGATTTAAAAATTCATTGATAAAGTTAGATAAAAAAATTCAGTTATAGCAACTAATTGCGACATCATCGAAAAATTATAATTACCAAAACTTTCTAAACATAAATGCAGAACATTTTTGATTCTGGCAAATGCAACATTTTTCTCTTTTCAATCATAATAAATTTCGAGTGAAACATAGCAGGTTGAATTTTAGTTCTCATAACTAACATTTTAAAATCTTTTCTAAATGTTTTCTATTTGCAAAAATGTTAAATCCTTAGTATTACTGTAAACTAACATCATTATTTAAATTGCACTTGTAATTGTTTAAGCTATTACTTAGAGATGGAAGTACCAATATTTATTCCGAAGTTCAAAAGCTCCTGTGACATTTTGACTAAAATTTTGTTTTCTTTAAA
This sequence comes from Meta bourneti, assembly GCA_933210815.1. Classification (NCBI taxonomy): domain Eukaryota; kingdom Metazoa; phylum Arthropoda; class Arachnida; order Araneae; family Tetragnathidae; genus Meta; species Meta bourneti. Next base: position 10,561,450 of record OW119924.1, on the reverse strand, counting down.
TGCAAATTTAATCAAATGTGTAATAAATGCTTTTCCTTTAGTTTGTAGGCTACAATGATGATGTTTTGAGCATTAAGTTTATTGGATCTAAGGAGGATAAGATAGCTGTTGCTACTAACAGTTCACAAATCAAATTGTTCGAACTGCCATCTTTTAGTGTGCAGTTACTTAAAGGACATAGTGATATCGTTCTTAGTTTAGATGTATTTCCAAAGCATAGAGATATTCTAGTCAGTGGATCAAAGGTTAGTAGAATTTTGATTTGCTTCATTGTTTTAAAAACTAGGTCTGTTGTCTACCGGAATACTTTTAACTTCTGGTTGGCAGTATAATTTAAAAAAAATACCATGACAATTTGTAGTTTATTAAAAATACAGTGATGGTAATGCTGCTCCAATTGCGCCATAGCGTATTGTCTGCTCCAGACTGCTCCAAAACGCCCGTTTTTGCTAAGATTGCGCCAGAGCTGCTCCAAATCGTGTTCGAGTAATAAAATTCACTCTTGAGGTCTTTTCCCCCGCTATAAGAATTACTTTCTTGCCTTCATCCCATGAAGCGAACTGAAGAAAAATCTTTTAGCTCTTTGAAGTTTTTAGCAGCATCTTTTCCATTTATTGTAAAACCAAGTGAAGGATCTGCTCTATCATATGAATGGATCAAATATCAATGTGAAACTATTGATAGCTTTCATTTTCCAGAAGTTTCAACATGTAGTCGTATAGACCATTATTGGAGGAATAAATATATTTAATAAAAGAGAATCATCTGGCAAGTTTAAGTTTGAGATTTTGCCTATTTTTGTCAAGTCTCTTAAGTTATCGCATGGAAACTGATGTAGAAAGAGGCTTCAGTGAGAACAATCGCATGTTGGAAAATAGGAGTAATCTGACTACAGTATAAATGGTATAAGGCAAATTAAGTCGCATTTTACTAATACAGAAAGCATAAAGAACTTTCAAGTTACTACGGCTTTGATTAAATCAGTTCGAAATTCCTGGAGGCGGTACCATGACAGATTGCTGTTAGCATCAGAACAAAAAAATAGAAAATATTTGCCATAATGAGGAAGATTTAAAATTAAAGTCGAAACAAATTGAATTGTAAAAGGAACTTTCTCAAAAACTATTAAATCATGCTGAAAGCAAGATTTCATAAGGTATTGCAGACAAAGATATGAGTGCTGTTGAAAACGGACAGATTCTTTTTAAAGAAGGTAAAGATAGAATGTCCAAAACGATATGTGACTTAGAAGAAAACAGAAAGGCGCAGTTGGAATGTAACAAACATAAGAAAATAATATTTTTTTGTTTAATAAAATGTTTATTAGTCATGTTAATGTCAAAGTTATTTCTTACCTTGCACATAACTTTATGGAAATGGAAAACACTTGGTAAGTTTTTATGTATGTTTTTCTTATTCATTATATATATTTCATCAATTTTAGTAAGTATTTAAAATGAATTTTGTAATAGTTTACAGTTATGTTAATTGTTTATCATTCATACAGTCATATGTTTAAAGTTTAAAACCTGAATTTTATTAGTTTCATTATTAAAATATCTTCCACTGCTCCTTTGATGTGCTGCTCCAAAAGACAGTCTGGCTGCTCCAAAATGTTAATTTACCTTCTCCAAGATCTGCTCCAAAACACTTTGTCGCAATTACCATCACTGAAAATATCAAATCCCAGCCTAAGCTAGTCTGCAGTGTACTTATCTTGTCGGTAATACTTTAAGGGGAGATAGTATCCATTAGGAAATATCTTCATTTTAAAAAATAACTTTAAATAATAGTATGAAGAAAATTTAAAAATAAATCAGACCAAAATTTCAGCAATTTTCATTCTGTATAAATTAATATTTAATTAAATAACACTTATACATAAATTTTGTAAGAATATAAATTTAAAATTCTTTGATTAAAGAGCTAGAAAAATTTGTTAACAAAATATTAAACTTCATTCATTTAGAAAAAAATTATCTAATGAGTGAGCTGCAGTATTTCAGGATGTTGTGATTAGCCAGAGGTGCTGTGAGATTTTATGGGAGTAAGCAAAAAATATTTGTATTAAATTATAAATTTATTGAAAACATACAAGAAAAAATTGAAATCTTGTGTTGTCGACCATTAAAACTTGTATCAAACTTTGTGTTCCAATCAATGACTTATGGGTGACTCCTATTATAGTTGTCTAGTGAACTATTGTATTGTGATTTTCAAGGCTTCTATAACTGTATTAAGGCATTTTTTTCTTTTGGTATTTGTTATTCACATCTAACCGAAATCAATAATTTTTAAAATAAGAATTTGTCATGATCCTCTTATGCCATTTTGTGTTTTAAAAATGACTTGGCAATATATCAAATCCAAACTACACTAAGTTAAAATTAGGGTTTGAAAACAAATCTTAAAAAAATTCTTACACAGTGTGCTAAGTTTATTGGGTTTTTTTATGAAAAGAGTTAGAACAGTCTTTATCAAAATGTAAAATAAAGTTATCAGAGTGCAGTAAAATTTCTGCATTACTCTTAGGAATTGCAATATGCATAGTTCAATAACCTTTGGGTTAGAATATTCTAATCTCATTCTCACAGGTGCTACAAATGTGTATACTGGAAATCTGATATAGATCCTAATTCTTGTTTTCATGCACATTTCATGAGACAGGTACCTGGTCAAAATATTTTAGTAGATACTATGAAATATAGATTGATATTTTATAATTTTGTAAATCATTTTTGAATTTATAATGGAATAGCATCCTGTTTGAATATTGATTAACACCAAATCATTTCAGTATGCGTAGAAACAAATCATGAATTTAAAATATTCAGAAAAGTACTTAATATGTTATACCAAGTTGTGAACTTGTTGACCACATTTTGCTTTTGCCTTACAACTTTCTTTTCATCTGATTATCTGTAATTTGATTTTATAATTACTAAGTAATTTTTTAAAAAGTTAGATGAATATTTATCAAAATATTGAGCATTTATAAAATAGAAAAAATTGTTTCAACTAATCAAGATTTTATGAAGATCATAAATTTATTCATTGTATATTTGTATTTGAAAATTTCAGGACAACAATGTCAAAGTCTGGGAAATAAACTCTGATCCAGCTTGTATCAGTAGTGTATATACTGGTTACGGTCACACAGACTCGGTCACTGCTGTCTGTTGTTGCAAGTAAGTTATGATTATAAAAATCCATTTTACTAAGCATATAGTTTAGTCTGAAAATTTTTACTCTCAAACTTATTCATGTTTTTTAATTTTGCTTTTGTTTAATGTATATTAATTATGATGCAAATGTGCAATTGGACTTATTAAAATTAATAATTAATTTTAGCATGCAATTTAGTACTTAAAATGTATTTGTTTTTCTACATTTGTCACTTTTAATATAAAATAGTTACATGTATCTTTTGCAGAGTAATTAAAGAACATGTTTGGGTTTACCATTTTTAATCATCTTGATTGTCATTTAGAATGTACTATTTGTAATGTTATAATTAGCCTTTACACACTTATATTTCTAAACTATTTCTATTATGTGCAGACAATCACATCAAAGTTTGAGCAAAAGGATGAGAAAATTAAAATATATTTACCTGTAGTTTTCTGTAGATTGAATTATGAAAAGTTGTAATGGCAAAATGACTAAGTAATTTTACCTGTGTTTTAAACATAATTCCACCTGCATATTGTGACTGAAATTAACCTTTTGAGATATGGTTTCAATTGTAACTATTAAAAAATTTCAACCTTGCAGTGGTCTATTTTTGAGACCGTATTTCTCAGGCCCTCAGAGTGGGTATATCTTTAGGTGTGTACGGGCATCACAACCCCGAGTGAACTGTCCTCTCTTCTGTTTTGCCCTTTTACTTTTTTCTGTCCCTCGTTGTCTTGTGTTTGGCACAGCTTGGCCAAATGTGACCCTTGCGTCATAAAGCCCCAAACCAACCAACTATATTTCTCAGAATACGTACAAACTCATCAATATGATGAAAAAGAACTCGATATGTAAATACATTTTTGCATTCTATCCCCAAATGTATAAATATTGCAATAAAAAAAATAGGTTAAAAATGTTTTATTAAAAATTATCATGAAAATTTTTATCTTATTCTTCCTTATGTTCTCTACCAAAATCTTGAGTATAAGGAATGCACAATGTGAGAAAAGGACACATCTTTCTTAAGACATGTTTTTCTTACCTGTGCTAAATTAATAAATTCAGCACCACAAGGCCAGCTAGCAGTAGTTATAAACTTGATTGGTAGTATAAGTGCTGAACAGAATGATTATCAAGATACATGTACTTGTGAAATAACAACTTCATTAACAGAAAAATCGTATAAAATGGAGTAGCCATTGCATGGGTTTTCCTAGTTTATGTTTGTATATTCCAGCAAATTCAACATACCTTCTAACATCAATTTTAAATACTAAAATATCTTTAATATATCTATATAATATAAATTTTCATTTAAGACTGCAAATAATTACATCTTTAGTTTTGAAATTGTATATAAATACTTTCAAATATGAGAAACATTAAAAATTGTCTAGGTTGTCTGCTTCAACTTCAAAAAATGAAAGTCACTAAAAAATACAAGTTAAAGATTCATAAATTTTTAAAATTAAATAATAAAAAGCAAGGCACACAAATTTGTTCATAAGACGTATTGGCAATTGGTAATAAAATATTTTCCTGTTACTAAAGTGCAAAAACATTGTCAGTTTATCCAGTGATAATTTCTGTAATAATTTCACTATTCTCTAACGAAAGGGCTGCAGTAGCCCAGTTGGGAGAGTAATGGATTAGCAACAGAAGGGTCGTGAGTTCGAATCCAACCCAAGACCTTCATGTACAAAGGGGCTGGTGCATGTTAAATCTGTCATGGCCTCATGTTGGCGTGGTGTGGAAGTTTGGAGATTGAGGTGCCAGCTCAGGTGTTGCCTCATCATATGACCATGGTTCAAAATTACTTGTCCTCATCTTTTCCTTTGGGATGAATCCCTGACCATCACCTCACTGTGTTGCTCCAGTACGATGTTAATTAACTACCTACCTACCTCTCTAATAAAAGGTGAAAATTGAATCATTCCAAAAAATCCATTATAGTTGGCAAATCAAGGAGGGAACCATTGTATCAGATGCTCTAGTACATAATCCTGTGAAAGATTTGACTGGGTCCATGTGCATTACTGGGAAATGATCTTACATATATTTCCCTTTTTGTATTATCATTCTTGTTTCTGTTATTAATTATCTGATCTACCTCACTTAGGGCGAAGTCACGATTCTTTGCATCTGGGTCTGAGGATACAACTTTGAAGCTCTGGGAAGTACCCGAGGCAAAACCTCTGGTGGCTGTTAAATTATTACTCACTCCATTCTGTACAGTCAAGGCTCACGACAAGCTCATCAACTCCATTGATATATCGGAAAATGACAAATTTGTTGTATCAGGATCCCAAGACCACACTGCGAAGGTAAGACATGCACTTTCTGAACTGGGGCATTCCATTGCCATGTATGGGACAATCTAACTTACATTTTAGTCATGAAAATGGCTATCTTTTATTCTTTAGTAATCAACTTTCTCATCTTCCTTTCCCAAATTTTTGTGGGGTCGTCGTGGCTCAGTCCATTGCACTAGCAACCTTCGAGTTCTGGTGGTGCATTCCTCCCTGGGTGTATTTCTCTCTTCTGTGTCAGTAAAAACTTTCATTGTGTGTGTTTGTCTATTACTACTTGATATTGTATGTCTTGTGTCTGGCATAGCATGGCCAAATATGGCCCTTGCGCTATAAAACCCCAAATCAACCAACAAACCCAAATTTTTGAGTAGATTTGATTTTTTAAATACAAAAAGAGCTTTTTATCAAACTCACGTATGGGACATCTCAGTGTAAACAGATGTCCCATATGTGGTGATGGCTTGATATTAGCTCACATTTTGTATGTTTGTATAATTTGTCAGTGAAGTAAAAGTTTTCATACAGTCCACTCACTACCTTGTGATATTTTTGTCGTGTGTTCTGATATGTGTACGAACAGCATAAAAAGATTTAAAATTTGGTATAAGCTTACTTTAATGGAAGTTAGTTTAAGAGTTTTTTTATTTAAAAAAAAATAAAATATACCAGTTTTTATGACTAAAATCTGTACCTCATACCTGACAGTGGAATGTCCCTACTGTAATTTGAAATGTTTTGGTGGTTACCTTTATTCAATGGCTTGATTTTAAGGCCCTTGTGTGAGCCCAGAGGATTCATAAACAGGTGAAATTAGAACAGATTAGACCAAATTAGAACAGGTCAGTCATAAAATTATAATGTGAGATAGGAAATGCTAGGCAATCTTTCACCTAAATGTATTTCTGGCACTCAGTGGAACTAGCACAAAAATTAATAGACAAGTATAACAACATTGACTTTACTTGAAAAAGATGCTCAAAGTCAGATTGCTATATTATGTTTTGAAAAATTATTGTCATAGACAGCGTCTTTAAATTTTCATACTTGTCTGCTAGTATTTGATCTTGTTTTCCAAAACCCCCTCCAGCACTCTCAGGGGTACAAAATATTTTTAGTAATCAAAGTATTACATGAATAGACTTAACATGGATACTTAAGTATTCAGGTTACATAATTTGATGTCTGACTTAATTTTAAATTAATTTTATTTACTGTTAAATTAAATTAGTTTTATTAAACACTTTAAACTGCATATTTGCATCCTTGAGATAAACTAACATTGCTTATCATGGATCATGTATGCTATAACAATCCAATGGCGTTACAGGGTCTGCTGTTTGAAGACCTTATCAGTATGACAGTATAAATGCCTGACACTGATTATCGTTGTGATACCATTTAAATCTAATATAAATTGTGTAATTATAAAAACTTAGTGGTATTGTATAATTTGTAAGAGAACCATGAATAGTTTTAGGGCACTGTATTAGAGTAGTCAATGTAGTCTAATACAGATAATACCCAAGTCAAAGATAGATTCTTAAAAAGGTGATGTACTCTAAACTATTTCACGAGATAAAAAGTTCTTAATATATTTGTCTTTAAAACAATGTGGCATAACATAAAATAAACATCTAACTACAATGTTAGGTTTTATTAAACACTTTAAATTGCATATTTGTATCCCATATCATTTTCCACTATCTTTTTAGTGATATTTATGTATTAACTTTTGTTTATTAATGCTTTGTAACTGGTATTTCATAAATCGAGGTTCTGCTGAAGAATCGTTATTATTTTGAATTAGTGTTATTCAAATAACAATGTGGAAGAATCTGAATTTTGCTTCTGGCTCAGTCGGGTTCTTGGTGCCAAAAGATGAATAATATTTTATTAGAAAATAAAATATAGGATACAAACATTGTATACTTTCAAATGCTAGTTGCAGATAATTTTCAATATTCATAAATTGATGTGAGTTAGAATTTGAAATGTAAATAACACCATTTGTTAACAGCTTCAGTATATAGATGATTGATATTTTTCTAGATCTGGGATGCTACAGATTTAACCCATCTTGGAACATTGCGAGGCCACAAGAAAGGGGTGTGGTGTGTCAAGTTTTCCCCAGTGGATTTGGTATAGTATTTATTTTATAGGAATACTTTTAAGTTAAACAAAGCTGTATTTTATGAAACTATAGAATAACACTAAAAATTGCCTGTTGCTTTTACATTTTGTGATCCCAATCCAATTTTCTTTAAAGGCTATTGCTACATCATCTGGTGATGAAACAATTAGAGTGTGGTCCCTTGTAGATTTCTCCTGTTTAAAGGTAAGTTCACCGTAGTCTCTTGGGATTGTGCCGTTGAATTATTTGTGAATTTCTAAAGCAGCTTAAAAATGTACTTTTATGTTCTGACATGTTTTTGAGTAATGAATTTCATTTCACAATGGTTTGAAAGCTTTCATATCACTTTGTTAGGTTTTTCAAGGACATGAAGCATCTGTTCTGCAAGTTCTGTTCCTGAGTCGGGGAACTCAGTTGATCTCCAGGTAAGGCTTATGCTTTATTCCAATAGCAGTTAAAATAACACTTATTGCAAATTAACAGTTGGCAACTGTTATTGAAGTATTGGCAGTTATTGGTAAATATTAAAAAGAACTTAAAATAACTCAACTTATTACAAATTTTTAAATTAAAAATGTATTAGCATTTTGGTAGGAATAAGAATTGAAATTACTGTTTAAATTAACCATTCATGTCAATTTCTAACAGTTGAAAAGTAACTTAAATTAATTCACTAACTGGTTTTAACTGTTTTTAAACTGTTAACAAAGTAATTAATATTAATAGTTGATAAAAAGTTATCACGAATTAGCAATAACCATTAAAACTGGTATTGTAAAACAACAGTTTTGCCCATCCCTATTGCTTTTATGAAACATTCATTCCAAACTTTTGATTTATCTGATCGATTATGTGAGATTCCATCCACACAAAGGTCAATTTCTAGGAATCTGAAACCCTTTCCCCACCAATAATATTTTCATGGTAAAGTCCTTGATCCCGAGCATGAGAGATGATGTTAAGGTTTGCATTAAAACGCGTATGAAATGTAAAATAAATGCTAAATTTCCATTCTCGTTACTGCAAAACTATCACCAATGTAAATTTTCAATACTTGTTTTAAGTTCTAGTTACATCATGTTCTTTGAGAGCTGTTTTTAAGCACATTTCTGAAACAGCACCAATTGTGAAGGCAATAAGATGCAATTTTTTGTAAACAATTTACTGTGAAATTGATTTTCTTCCAAAAATTTGTTTGAAATAGGGAAGCAATCAGTTTTTACTTTCAACAGAAAATACCAAAATGGTGAATGCAACCAAGCGTCCCTTAACGTATTGAGCAGTGTTCCGTTTTGGTTATTGAAAAGCATAACACAACTGGTATATGACAGCATTTGCAACTATTGCTATCCTAAATTAATCTGAAGTATGATCATAAAAACAATGCTAAAATAATGAATATCATAAATAAAACCAGTAATGACTTGGTAATGGTAATTCTTACCAATCTCCAAAACCGGTTTTTGAATCCTAGATAATAGTACACATTTTGTTGCCTCAGTGCAGAAATTCATTCATTGACATTTTTTTCTGAGACACTAAATGCTTATTTTCAAGATGAGAAACATTGTCTTTTAATCTGTTTAAAGATATATATAACATTATCAAAATGCTTATACATTTTATTTTTTGACCTAAAACTGGTTGTCTTTGAACAACTACATTAAATATAAAACTGTCAGTTAAAGAGTTTCTGCTCTAAGCCAACGTAATATGGATAGTCAATTATCTTGATATTAAAGAGACAGGCATGTGGTTGAATTTTTAACTCATCTTCCGATGCAGGTTAAATTTTTTCGGTAATCAAGACAAAACAAGATGAGTGATCATTATTCAAAACTTGCATTAAAAATTAAACCTAAGTACAATAAAAAGCAAACATAATTTTGCTTTTGCTTCACCCAAGATAAAAAATAGGATGTTTTGTTAATTTAGATATAGTACCATTACATTCACATGTTTGTTTCTTTATGCATGTAGATCTCTAGTCTGCCTGTATTTCATGGAACATAAAAGTAAGACTGGAATGATGCAGTCAAAGTAATAAAATTACAATTCCATATCACATGGTTCAAGTGAAAATAAATATTTAAATACATTCTTATGAAAAGTTGCACATGTACAGTAACTATTAAAACGATAAAATCGTGACAATGATGAAGCAAAAATCAGCTTCATCACATGACAATAGTTTGATAGGCTGTTGATATCTGAGAAGGGGGTTCCATGGGGAAGTCGAATTCCATGGGCACCATTTTTTTATGGTTTACCTACACCCAGTAATTGTCCCAAGTTGGCACCCCCTGTTACTTGTGCAAAATCTCAGATTAAAAGTGGATGTAATTAACATTGTATGTTTATTCCTGAAAAATGCTTTCAGTGCCTCAGATGGAAACATCAAGCTGTGGGACATAAAGAACAGCTTGTGTGCTAAGACGTTCGACCAACATACCTTAAAAGTATGGACACTTGCTGTCTCAGCATCTGAAGAGTATGTTGTGTCTGGAGGTGGAGACTCTAACATTATTCTTTGGAAAGTAAGTGCATCTAGATCTTTCTTGGAATGACTCTTTTTTGTTAAAGATAGATTTACATGTGTAGATTCACTGGTGCCAATCTATTTGCCACTTAAACTTTTAAACCAGTAGGGATTTTTTCAATGAAACCTCAATGTGAAGTTTGGATATTCCTCCTCACATCACTTATAGGATGATTCTTCTGCATGGGAAAGTAATGAGTGCCTGTGGTATTTCCAGTGTGAAAAACAGCACAAATAGACTCGAGTCATCAACGAGTGGTGGATTTTGTAGCGCCTTCTAGTCACCACCAAACTCTTGTAGAGCTGATGGCTATGTTGGTATCCCACTCTTTATATCACCATTTGTGAGCTATGTTACGAGCAACCTTTTTGTAATGTGTTTCACATCACTTTTTCTAGGTAGTTTCTAGATGTTAGATTCATTGTCATCTTTTGTTTTCAAATGAGGATTCATTAGGATATTTTTTAGAAAACGAATCCATAGTCCAGCTAGCACAAGAGACATGCCTCTTGGGGAGAGTTCATTTTACATCAGGTAGAGATCCTTCTTGCAAATGTGAGAACCCCTCCAATATCCGAGACTGGATAAGATGCTATAAGTCATTAGGATAGGTTGTATCCCACTAAAACAGTTTCCACTTGCCAAAAGTAAGAAATCAAATCATTTGGCTTCATGGACCCGAGTGATCTATTCTCATGTTGTATACTAACTCTGGAAAACACAGATGTAGTGCTCCCTGGATACGCAAGTAATCTTTTTCTGCTTTCATCCCATTCTATTTCATGTTGAATTTATCATGGCCTCAATTGTCCTCACATTGACATGGTGTAGAAGTTTGGAGTGGGGTGCCAGCTCAGGTGTTCTTGTCATCTGACCGCGATTCAAAATTACGAGCCATTATCCTTTGGGATTGATCTTGGATCATCACCAATTGCCTGCTGTGTTTCTCCAGTGCGATGTTGATTAACTATTCATTATTCTATTACATTATTCACCAACCCATTATTCTATTCCCTCTTTTTATCCCTTTCACAAAATTTTTTAATTGGAAGTTGTCTCGTGTTTGTAGCTATGCCAAATATGGCCCTTGTGTCATGAAACCTAAAAACAACCAATCACTTCTCCCAATGCTGGTATTTGTTATTTGAGTTTGATTTTTCTAATTTTTACTTTTTCTTCTAATCTAGGATACAACAAAAATAGAGAGAGAAAATAAGTTAGCTGAAAGGGAAGATTATGTTTTGCAGTAAGTTCTGAAATTACATTATTTACAGGAATGTGGTAGTTGCATTTATTACTTTTATATAAATTCTTGCTGTATAATATTGTTATAAGCTACATAAGAACCAAACACAATAGTGACTTCAAATAAAACAGGATTAAAGCGAGTGTAAACTTTAAAATATAATTCTTGATTTGATTACCACTATGTATACCAGCTCTGTACCTTTCATAAATACAGCAAATTTTAATTTGCAATATAACTGCAATGATTGTAATTTGTACATTGAATGTATTAAAATTTCAGGAACTGACTTATTTTAAATGTTCTTATTTAAAAAAAGTTTATTTTTATCTTAAATTCAAAAATATTCTGTTATAATCACAATTAAAAATAAACTAGAGATGAAATTGATCTGAGACTATGTAGTTTTGTATCTTGTAATGGAATGTATACTTAAATGTAATATTTTTAAAATTTATAGCAAATAATTTTAAAAATCCATAATGGCATGACTGAAATAATACAACCACTAAAAAGTTTTCTGTATTTTTTTAAACTTGCTGTCAATTTGAAAGATTGTTCTTGTTTCATGCTCTATCAGTTTTATCCTTATTATTAGTTATTTATTATACATCAGTTACAAATGAAAATACTTTCTCTACACGTGAATTGAGTTAACTTTTTGAAGATTTTAGCATTTCCAATTGTGTTTCAATGTTCCTTTTGTTCAGCTAAATAGCTGCTTAATAACGAAACTTTGATTTATAGGTTTTGGGTTCAAATTCCAGTCTAGGTACTTGTGCCTGTAGGTTCAGAATGCATTCTGTAGTAGGTCCTAGTCTAATTAGGGCTGTTATGGCTCAGTGGGTATGCCCACTGCACTAGCAACCTACAAGTTGTAGGCCAGGTTTGATGGCCTGTGTGTATAACTCTGGTTGCTGGAATTTGATTAGTCCAAGTTGAAATCGATAGTATATAGATAATATATAATTTTTGAACAATCTCCTTGGAATAGATCCATTCTATTTAATGTATCCGACTTCTGATTTGAGTAAATTCATGTGTTTTATGAGATGGTAAATAAATTTAATTTTACAGCTTCCATAAGTAGTGAAAAACACCAAACGAAAAAAATTTCTCAGGAAGTGATCTACAAAATTGTATTATGCATACAAAAAATCTGTACATATAAAGCAGAGTTGGCATCTATTTGTTTTCTACACAAATCTACACCATTTGACCAATCTACACTAAATTTGGTAATTATTTGGAATCCTGCGGGTAACATAGGCTACATATTAACCCCCGTTGTATTTGTCTTGGGTGTGCAGAGGGGTGTAATGTCCTGTCATCCTGGACAGAGCACTTGCTAGGGGGCGCTCTCTCCCCTGGTCTGGCTGTGTAGATGACATCAGAACATCTACAGGAGTTGCCTCCCAAGATGACCTTGGAGTTTTTTTAGAATCTTAGAGTATGATGCAATCGCAGCTGGGTGCGGTTGCTCTGAAAATCACACTAAATTTGGTACATTCATCCTGTAGAATTCTGCGGGCCATAGGCTATATATTAACCCCTTTCTATTTGTCCTGGGTCTGCAGGGGGCTAAAAACAATTTGAAATTTCCACAGGAATAATGTTGAGTAATATTACGATGAATTATAAACAATTCAACCCGAGCAGCGCCGTGTAATTCCGCTAGTTCTTTATACATAATGCTACTCATACTTTTTGCCCACATCATGCATAAGGTCATTGATAGATAGAATTAAATCTTCGTTGTATGTTTTCAAGCATTTAACTATTTCTAGGGACCAAGAGCTTAGGAATCTAGTCCATGAAGAGAAATGGACAAAAGCCTTGGGTCTAGCTATTACCCTCGATAAACCATTCCAAGCATTCACTATCATTCAAGGTAAGCAGGATAAAAACTTGATAATTTTATTGCAACAAGTTCTTTTATGTGTTAACATATTTCTTATAAAATGTCACAGCAGAATGACTAAAATTAACATAGAAATCTTGGGGCTGTCAAGGCTCAGTTGGTATGCCCAGTGCAGGTTCGATTCCTCATTGGATGTATTTTTCTCTTCTGTGTCAGTAAAACTTTCCTTGTGTGTATTTCTGTTGCTTGATATTGCCTGTCTTGTGTCTGCATGGCCAAATGTGGCCCTTCCACCATAAACCCCAACTCAACTCACAGAAATTTCGTTTATAAATTCAACAATTATAGCGTTTTATCGATGTTGATAATTCAATTCCCTCTGGTAAAAATGGCAAAATTGGTGCTTAAGAACTTTTCCCATTAGCCACAAAAGATTTCATTACCTGGTGCTATATTGAAATATTCAAATTTGTAAACAGGCTGTACCTATTGTACTTGCTACCTTTTGTACCTTGCTAAATTATGATGTGCAAAAAATTTTAAGACACCAAAAATAATTCAAAATATGATATTGAAAGAGGAGCAAGCATTCTTCATGAGTATTTTTTGGCATGTAGACCTTCAACGGACATTGAGTAATGTTTTAATTTTATTTAACATAATTCACACACAATATTGCCTGTTGAGTTAATTATTTAATTTTCTCTTTTATCTGCTGCAGTTTATAATTAAACATGTTTGACCAAATTTCAGAAGAGAATGAACAATTCTTAATATATTAATAAAAAGATCTGTTACAGAAATTTTACAAAATGAGACAAACTTCAGGAAAGGAGAAACGCTTCTGGAGAAAGTCCTTCAGTCATTGAGACAAGACCAGAGGGGTGAGTTTTCTCCAAAGTATCTCCATAATCGATTTCTTTTCAATGTATAAAATTTTTGATTAAAAACAAACGTATTGTGTAGCTCTGGTGAGGTGGCAGATTACTTGGGGAAGTCCACTTCTAGAGAGGCAGTAAAGTTGCCAGGTTAAAGGGCTGCCAAAGGCAACTTTTTGCTACTAGTTTTGAACCTTGGTGACTAGGGATACCTTTTAAGGAAAATCGTCTCAAAAGCTCCTATTTTCAGAATTTTGGCAACTTTTTTTGGAAATTCAACGAAAATTTAATTCCTTTTTAAACTAATAAAAATATTTTTTGATTTTGTTTTTTTCTTCAGGGAGGAAATTTTCCAAGGGATGCTGATTTCGAATTTTGGCGCCAAGTCGTGGCAACTATTAATAAAAAATCGGAATCTGGTTGCAAGATTGTCATAAAAACCTTATTAGGAAAATATTTAGTTTTTTAATTTTAAATTTCTTAACGAGATCTCCACTGTTTCATACTTAATTGGCACATTGTGTGTTTTAGCCGATTCATTTTGTATTTGAGCAACTATAAAATTGCTACTAAATTAGTAAAAAGTCTCCTCTTAGATCCTATTTTTTTAAAATTTATGTTACTAATCCGTAAGTTCTTTGGCTGATTATTTGTTTCATCTCACCCATAATTACGGCTATTGCTTCCAGAACTGAATGATAAACTTGGAGGCAGAATCCATACTAAAGATGCCAATTATGGAAGTGCGTTATATGTTAAACCTGTTCCCTAACATCTAATGAATAAACTTGTTCCGAACAACATTTCTCAAATGCCAACCCTCCAGAGCTGAACTATAGAATGAGATTTGATATCTGCGAAACCAAACATTTAAATATTTTGACAATGCAGGTTTGCATAGATTATAGGTGGTTTGTATAGATTAAGTTATTACTTCTACATAAGCGACTAGCATAATAACACCGATTTCACGATAACTTCTACAAAACAGCAAGAATACAAGATAAATTACAAATTTTCTCTCCTGTGCAGAACAAGATATGCTCCTCTGCCTCTTCCTTGTCAAGGCAAATGAGTCAGCCAGGTGAAAACAATTCAGTATGCCTGAGGACAATGGCCTAATCTGGCTATATAGCAGAAAAAGTGGCAACTGCTCTAGGGATTTTTTTTGAAGTCATGAATAGAATAATTTATATCTGAATGCTAAATGAGGGCCACAGAGGCCTGATTGGAAGAGTAACTGTTTAGCAAACGGAGTTTGAAACTCGGTCCAGCAAGACTTATGCATGTGGTGCTGGTGCATGTTAAATCTGTTGTGGCCTCAAATGTTAGTATGGGGTGCCAACTCAGGTGTTCTTGTTATCTGACCTTGCTTCAAAATTACGAGATGTTGTCCTTGGATCTTTCCCTTCTGGATTGATCCTGGACCGTCGCAAATAGCCCACTGTTGCTCCAGTGCGACATTAACTAACTACCTACCTGAATGTTAAATGAATTCATATTAATGCATCCCAAACGGCTCAAGACTTGTTTTGCATCAGATTATTATCAAAATTTAAAGATGCAAAATACGACTAACAAGCTCTAATTTCGAACCTTGTTATGATCCGAGCATTTGTCCCGTGAGTGTTTTTTTAAAATGAGAGTTCAGTTATGCATGTATGGACTTATATACATATATATATATCTCCTAGCAACGAAGGTGACTTATATGAAAAGGAAAAATCAATATATTTCTTAGACTCTCAAATTGAATTTGTATTTTAATTGATTGATTTTTCTAATTTCAGAGGCACTTCTAAAGTTTTCAATAGAATGGATAACAAACTCAAAAACGTATTATCCTGCTATTTTGGTGATGAATTTCTTTTATCGAAGATATGATGGAGAAGAATTACTCAAAGTTCCACAAATGCATTCTTATATTCAAGCAACTTTGCCTTATATAGGTAAGATTACTTGTAACACTCATTTTTTAGTTTATGTCTTGTTAAAAGTTTACAAATTGAGTTTCTGCAATATGCCTGAAGATTGATTCTCAGCAGATTCTTAAACTTGTAACCACAGACAGTAGAAAAGCACCAGTAGGATTTACATGGTCCTTGAATTTTACTATACACTAAAAAATTAAATCTGTCGTGGCCTCAAATGTCCTCTTGTTGGTGTGGATGTGACCTCATCATATGACTGGTTCAAAATGAGGTGTTGTCCAGTGCCCATTAATTCAACTACCTACCTTAATTTTTACAAGCATATTTTTTCATTAGTATTTAAAAATCACGTACCATCAAGAATCGATGGCATAACATTCATAAGTTAAATTGATGCTTATAAAACTGTCCGTGAGACCCAAACAGTACTCATGAGTTTTTTTGCACCTACAGGTTAATCTAATGTGAAATGCAACCTTTAAAAGTCTTGAAAAGGCTCTAATTTTTCTTTTGTTTGAAGAGTGAGAAAACTAACTTATCAGATTCAGTGCATCACCTTCATCTGTTGCTCCCACTTTAAGAATCTGCAGATTACCAATCTCATTCAGGACATACTGCAGGAAACCTTAATTTCAAATAAGAAATGGGGAGCAAGTGCTAAAACTTAATTAAATTCTAATATAGGATGTAGATGAAATATTAACCAGGGTATGAAAAAATCATAAAAATTGGATTTATTTTAATCAGGTTTTTATGATTGTAATTAAACCCTTTCCTGTACAAGTTTAAATGTGTTGGACATGAGACACAAATCAGTGTAGTTTCTAGATAATTTTAATGTATTAGGAAGTGTAGGGTAAATTTTTGAAAGATTAAAACGCAATATAGGAATTAGCAAAGTTAATCACATCATAGTGTAAATAGAATAGCACAAGGAATGACACGCATAAGCAATATTTTCCATCTGGTTCTCGAGCAGTTTAGATTAGTTTTGTTTTCACCCGTAACCAGAGGCAAGAAATATTTTGGACCTAGATCAATAAAGTTGTGGAATCACTGTAATACCATATAATTACAAATTTTTGTGTAAAATTAATCAAAAATCAGACATTTCAGAATTAGTTTTATATAAAGTAATTAGACTTGTTATTGAGAAAAAAATTATGTCACCAATAGAAAGTAAAAGGAACTTGCAACAAAATTCATGAAAAAATTTCTACTTTACATTAATATTTCGCTTGCAAAAAGTACTTATTTCTCAAAAACTGTTATTTGTAAGTAAATAGTAAAAAAAGGATAAGACATGAAAATATACAAAAATTGAAATCAAATATGCCTAGTTTTCAAAATTTCTCTGAGCACTGAGTATTTTAAAGCTATACTCCAAGCACACAAAAAAAGGATCATACAAGAAAATGAAGCTTTCTCTATGAATAGCCATAGAATAGCCTTCTTTCAGAACATGCCAATTGAGTGGAATTTTGAGCTTGCAATAAAAAAAATTATAAACATTAAAGTAGCTTTCCACTTCAATCCACAATTTATTTTGCCGACATACTTAATCATCAGATGGGAGAATTAACTTTTTCATTCCAAATTTAAATTCCATATAGAATAGTTATGCTAGCAGTGTAAAGAATTCATAGGGATCAATGCATCAACATTATAATTGGAAATTTTCATTTTATTTTGTGTGCAAATTTGGAATGCTTTTGATACTGCAGAAAACGTTTTTTCATTGTTTATGAAAAAGGAAATGTAAGAAAGTCAGACTACTAAACTTATTTTATATAGTTAACTTATTTGAATGAAATAACTATGAACAAGATGCATGTTAAGTTTTTATAGACTTAATACAGGAGAATGAAATTTAAATTAATGATTTTTTTAAAATAAATCACTTGATTTAAGTTGGCATACCATGGTATTAACACAAAGAATTTATTTTACAGATAGACATTTCAAGAGAATACAAGAACAATGTAGAGATATGCAGATATTAACCATCTCATTGTGTCAAATGGGTCCAGAATGAATTGAGATGTTTCTTCCATCATCCTCATCTGATAGAAAGGTACCCATGAGAACGAAGAAACTCGTTGGAATTTATAAGTACTGCTAAAATTGTTGAAAATTATGGCAGTTGAGTTTAAAGAAAATTCTGCTTGCTGGACTTTTTACATTTGCCTTTTATTGGCATTCATTTGATATATAAAATCCCACTATCATTACCTTACTTGTAATATGATCCATTTTTAATTGCAACTTAAAGTGGTTAATCGGGAAAGGTGTATTAAATCAGGTTTAGTTAACGTTATTTAGTGTTAGTTTTGTAAATATAATGTGTTTTAATACACCTTACCTGAATACAGTACCAATTTGTTTTGTATTCAATGTTAATTTAGTCCTTTGTTCAGAAAAAGTACTTCAACTATACAGCATTTTATTTAAAATGTATAAAATATATCAATAACTTTTTATCAGTCTTTGTAATACCTAAATTAAAAGGATGACACACCAGACATCCTTCTAAGTTCTTCATAAGTGACCCAAAAGGTTATAGACCAGGGTGCCTGAAAGAGAAATTTTAAAATGATGAAAAACGTAAAAGAATTTGTATTTAGGGGAAAAAATTTCCCAGTTAAAGAAATTTGAATTTCAAATTTCATTCTGTACAAATGTAAATTATTGATCGCAAAATGTATTTTCGAAAAATGTACTACTGCTTTCTAAACCAATAAAAAGTTTTACTGTACCACTATTACTCTTATTTTAGCAACTGAAAACACAAATGTGTACTACATACTTGGGTATATTATACAATAAAAACATACTTTTTAAACATTTTATATGCATTGAAATAGAATTTTTACATTCCAAAATTGAATTATATTATTGTTGTATATTGTGGAGAGCACAATGTTTTTCAAAAGTTCCCAACTTGAAATCTTTACTCAACCACATCGAAAATATAAAATTGTAAACAATACCTTGCAATATCACCTTGATTCACCACTCAATTGTTCCCTATTTTTATCCAATAAATTATTTTGAAAATTGGATTTCTTTTTTCCCAATACATTTAACAGTAAGCCCCTCAATATACTGCTCTTCTTGGGGAACAAGTAGTAAGAAACACAGCTAGGGCTGACAAAAAATGGACTATTGGAATTAAAACAAAACAATTTATAAATTAAAATGTGTGGGTTTTATTTAAAATAGTACAAAGCATGGCCCAATATTTTGAAACAGAAATTTCTCTTTCCATTCGTTCTTACCAGAAAACAGACAAGAGAATTTAAAGTACCAAATTTTAAAATGAAAGATACCCCTACCTGTTTACAAGCCAAATATTTGAGGCAGGGAGAAGTAAAATAAGAGTAATATAGCCAAATGCACAATATAACTAGATATATATTTAATTAACATCACAACGGGTCCAGGATTGAACCCGAAAGTTTTGAGGACATTACGTAATTTTGAACCAGACCTGAGCTAGCACCCGAGGCCACGACAGATTTAACATGCACCAGTCCCCTTGTACACGATGGCCTTTTTTTGGATTCGAACTCTCAACCCTTCGGTTGCTAATCTGTGACTTCCAACAGGGCTACCACGGCCCCAATATAACTGGGAGTTACTGTATTTGGAAAATTATAAAGTAATGTTTTCCAAAGTATTTTTATGTATCTTGTGAATAAACTAGACGAGGCACACTCAGAAAGATGTTTTGGGAAGCATTTCCATAATTACAATTCTGATGCAACTAGTTAGACCTACCCACATTGGTTTTAACAGTTAATGTTCCTTTAACATTATTTGAAGTGCACAGAACTTACATGATTAAATTTAAACAAAGGTACCTGGTATTACATTAACATTGCATGTTATATCTCATTTGCTGTATGAATGAGAAATTATGTATCAGACAGTTTTGAATTGTTCTTTCATCTGCTTTTAAGTTTCAGAAATGCTATAAGTATGAGTTGAAAATGATCTTGTACAGTAGCTCCCAAAAAGACAATTCTTGAAAGTATGTTCATTGTTACAGTAAATGAATTATCAATATTTCATAAAATGCTTTTTAAGCTGCAAACATACTTATATTTTCTTACCATTCGTGTCCATATGGGAACGAAACCTTTATACAATGCCATAAACCCTTCTTCCTGTACAGTTCTAACTAAGCAATCAATAGAAGACTTGTAGAATAAACCTCTGTAATGATACATAGTAAAAATATGTTAACCCTAAAAGTTAATATTAAATTACATACAATGTAAATTACATACCATTTAAGAACTTTTGAATTTTAAAATTAAATTCATGTGTTTGAGAAGCTTGTTTAAAACTTGTTAGAGTATTCTTTGTGGAAACAAAAATACAGTATAAAATGTAAGATAAAGAAATTTAGAGCTAGACTATTCTCATTTTTACAGAATCCAATAGAATTTTTTCATAAACAATTCTATTGTTTCTATACAGGCCAAGAGATATTCTAAAATCAGCATAGCTGACATCTGTTTCTTACAAATCTACATAACATTATGCAAAATTCTTGTCTCAGAAGAAACCTTACACAACTTTGAATATATGAAACAAATTGGAAAAAAGGAAAGAACATACCTTCCATTACTATCTGTGGGTTGATTCATGATGCGAGTTTTTATTACATCTGCAGGTGTTCCTAGGGTTGCAGCTATCAATCCTGAGCAACTACTATAATATAAAAACAAAATTTTCTTTAAAAAATAAATTCTAATTAAAAATACTTTCATTACATGTAAACAAACTAATCCAAACATATAAATACTATACGGCAGGGTAGTTGATGTAAGTTATTGCAGCATAGGAGCTTTCTGATATTGGTGCATAAGACCTTTTTTTACTTATCTGTGAATTGCAAAGTTATGAAAGAAAAGAGCTAGTATTTTGGAATACCAGGAAACATATTTGGAGAAATTTAAACAAATTTTATCAGAGTAATGAAATCAGAAAAATGAATTTAAGAATTGTTTAAAGGAACAATGTAATAAAAATTAACAAGATCTCACCTTGCTAACATATGCGTTAACCAATTATCTTTCAGACTTGAATGATTGAGAATAAAATGTTTTGCATTTTCATAGGTTGTGAGATCTGTAAAAAACATGCATGGCTATAGATCAAGTAAATGATGCTTGCACTTGGTTAATAAATATTAATCATTTAAAGTTGGTAAATTGCAAAAAAAATTCTTTAACAGTATTGATTTCATAACTAAATACAACCTCACTGTCACACATTTGAATTTCCCATGAAAAATTGTAGCAGCTTCCATAATGAAATTAAATCAAATTACTAATACATATTGCAAACATCTTAAATAGGAAGTTTAATCAAAAAGATTGAAAACTCAAGTAGTTCCAACCTATGCATCCACCAATAAAAGTTCCTAATTTTATATAAAAGGATTTTCTTGGTAAGCAAAACAAAAGTAGCTTCCCATTTAATGAACACAAATACAGGAAACATGCAATATTCAAGTGAAGATGGGAAAGGAAATGGCGATTCCAATGAAGACTGGATTAAACAGACAATGAAGACACTTTTAATTAGAAGCGTTGCGTTTACGAATATCGGGTGTCAAAATTGAAAAAGTTCAGAAGCCCAGATGTACCTATGTACAAAATGCTAAGATCTGATAAGTTAACTCTTTTGAGTTTGGTGCTGGAAATATGTAGGGTACAATAACTCCTTAATACATTATCGTGCTGCTTGGGAACAAGGAAAAGACATAACTTACCGAGAGGAGCGACAAAGGGCATGAGAAAAACTTGCTTGTTAGAAATAAAAAGGCACAAATTATGCATTAAATTACACATTTTTAAAATTATGTATAATTAAGTTAAAGATGCGAAACCAGGGATAAAAGCTTTTAAAATAACACTAAATACATAATGTTTAAAAACAGTAATTCCTTCTCATTCATGCATTCAAGGCATCCAAATCTTTTTACCAGTTCAGTTTAGGATAACTGCTTGGAACCTTTGAGCTCCAAATTCTAAATAGATTTTCTCAAATCAAAAATTCAACAAAGTTTGTTTGCAAACAAAAAATCATTGGGGAACAAGTAAAAAAGAGCTGAATGCTCGATATATAGAGAAATTATTGTACAAATGTTACATTAAAGTTTGACAGTTATACATGCCACAGGAAGGTAGTTAATTAACATTGCACTGGAGCAATGCAATGGACTATTGGCGACGGTCCGGGATCAATTCTGAAGGGAAAGATCCAAGGACAATGCCTCATCAGTTTGAACCACGGTCAGATGACGAAGTGAACACCTGAGTTAGCACCCCACTCCCCAAACTTCCACACCATGCAATGTGAGGACATTTGAGGTCACGACAGATTTAACATGCACCAGCCCCCGTAAACTCAAGTCTGGCTGAACCGAGTTTCGAATTTTTTGAAGAGCAACGGATTTACAACCCTCCGGCTGTGAATCCGTTGCTCTTCCAACTGGGCTACAGCGGCCTTATACATGTCAGATATTTATATATATATATTAAATGAACCAAATGAATTTAAATATGCTATTTTGTGGAGCAGTTATACTGCACAAGTTCATGTTATGCAAAAACAGTGTATAACAGAAACAAACATATAACATTCAATTTCAGAGGGTGAAGAACACTAGGCATACCTCCCATGTTGACCAGGGCCGCCCTCTGGACATTGGGTACCCATCCCTTCCAGAGGCCCCGCACCCCACTCTCCGCAATGATCTTTCGAAAAGCATGCCAAGTGCTCTGCACTCTGAAACAGAATCAACAGGTTATACAAGGGAATTCACTGAAAGTTGTCCCAAAAACAAATCATCTCTGAAAATTTATGTTCTTTCCATATTGGCCATGTGAGATTCAATACACACAACTTCCACTCAAGTTTTCCTAAGAAATTTGACAATATCTTAAAAATAAACCGAGGCTAGCAGACTTGTTCACAACAAATATATTATATTAATTTATTTTAACAGAACAAAATTAGAAATGGAAAGTTTATAACAGTAATTTTCAGAATGCTAAAATTTAAATTTTTATAAAACTTAAAACATGTTTTTAATAAAAAAATGTTAAGAACTATCAGTTCCTTACAATATTTGTAAAAAAGTTGTACCAAAAACTTGTGTGATTTTAAATCCAAGTATTTTTGGTACTTCCAAATGGAAAAACCTTCCACAAAAGTGACTATTTTCTGCTTCTTTTTTATAAATTTAGTTTCTCAAATATGAAAGCGTTACTAGAAATCTTTTACTTTTAATTTTTTCTAAAAATTTCAAGTGACCTACAAATCCAAATAGGATTCTCAAATGAAAACAATTTGCAAGATAAGGCTGTGCTGTGTATAATATCCATCTTTTTTTAAAAGATTTCTGTAACATTCAGAATAAAAGTACTGAAATTTGAACAGTGAGGGCACATCGGAATGTGTGTTTGGGGAAAGGAATGAATACTTGTTAGTTTCTTTCTTTCTAATGAATCTTGTTAATCTCATAAATTACTTAGCATACTCAGATTCATGGCTACTTACCTCGGAGGATGGCCCTCTAGTCTCCGCCTTCCTTCCATTTGCATTTGAACTTTGACCAGATCTGTAGGGCTTGCGAGAAATTGCCCCAGAGCACCCGATGTACTTCCACAAAGAACTGTTTTCCTAAATTCCCAAAACTAACTATAGTATAATGTGGTTAGGTTGAAGGAAATAAATTTCATAAATACACAGGAAAATTATACTTTTCCTTACAAATTAAACAAGTAAAGCAGGCTTTACTCAAGTGAGAAGGTAGATGACCTCTGGGGATTCCATTTCTAAAAAAAGTGGTAAGCCTGCCAGGGAAAATGGCTGTCATACACAAAATCATGTCAAATTGCAAACACTGCTATCACTACTGGCACCATTTGATAAGTTCTCAACCAGAATCACTGATAATGATGCCAATTGCGTGGAACATGTTGTTGCCTTTTAACATAACTAAAAGCCAGAATCTGTGCTAAAGACAGCAAGTGTTAGAATGCACCGTTTACATTTAACCTGTTACCTAATTTAACAAATATTATCAAAACCAAATAGCCCAGATGTCAACTAGCTGGACTTTAATGAGTTTTATATACCAAATTTGCGATGATGGAAACAGTACACTGCTTGAAATCGAAGAAAATTTAAGAGACTAATTTGGGGAAAATAGTCCTACCATTCAATTACTAGTAGACAATGACAATAAAACATGCTAACGACTGTTTTGTTGCTCTAGCCTATAATAAGTGTCTGGCTAAGTGGTTGAACTCTGGTTCTTGTTGCATTAAGTTCTGGTTTTGAATCCTAGTGTGGACATGGATCTTTATGGTATAGAAATCCATTTTAAGCAGTCCTGGGTTAGTTAATCCTCATATAACAGAAATAACCGGACAAAATAAATTGCCAATGTGTTAACCTAGCAACATCTTTCATTTCCAAAAGATAGCCATAAAAACAAAAACAAAAAAATCAAATAAAATTTATAATTTACACAAGAAATGAAAAAAATACTTAGAAAAGCAAAACAATTTACAAAGGATGATAAAATTATTTTAAGCACTTTTAATGTCTTATGTAAAAAATAATATTTATCAGACCTTATTTTCAAAATTAAAAGCAGTTTAAAGAAATGTATGAACTCTGGAATGTATTCTTGTCATTCAAACGTTCTTTTTATAAGTATTTAAAGCACAGAATCATTAACTTTCTGGAACACTTTTCAAGGATTGCAGTTAATTTAGAACATGCACATGCAGGGTTTGAGATTAGTTCTTAGTTGAATTTTGCACCTTTACATTTTATTTTGACAACTGAGTTTTTAGACCCAGTCATTTTTACACCTACATTATCTGAATATTTTCACTTGTATGTTGAAAATTTGAATTGATTGGCCATTTTTTCTTCTTTCTAACAACCAATACCCTGAACCAGTGGTTCCCAACATGTACTCTGAGGAGCCCTAAGGGATAAGCATGCCTTCCAAAGGGGCTCTATGGCTACTCCAGGAAAATAAAAATAAAAATTAAATGAAATAAGGAATAAACAAAAAGTAGAATCAAAATAAAACAATTAGAAATTACACTCTGAACGAAAATTTGATTTATTGAACTTTGGAAGAACTTTTATGTAAGGCCACGTTTTGTCAATATCCTTTGTACTGGTAGTTAAGAATAAATTGAGATATTATGGTAAATTTCAAAGGTTTTATAATATAATTTCATTGCATTGACATTGTGCAATTGTTTACATATCTCTTTACTATCCCCTATTCCTCCCTCCCTGTAACACTACTCCTAAACTTGTAAAACATAGGGTAGGCCTAAGAGGCTCTGTCATAGAAATTGATTCTAAAAAGGGCTCCAAGAGTCAAAAAGGTTGAGTAGGTAGGTATTTTAATTAGTGTCAGACTGGAACACAACAGGTAATTGGTGATGGTACGAGATCAAACCAGAAGGGAAAGAGCCGAAGACAACACCACATAATTTTGAACCAGTCAGACGATGAGGTAACACCAGAGCTGGCACCCCACTCTCCAAAGTACCACACCATGCCAATGTGAGGACATTTGAAGCCACGAGATTTGATGTGCACCAGCACCTTTGTACACAAAGGTCTTTGGTTGGATTCAAACTAGCAACCATCCGGTTGCTAATCTGTTACTCTCCCAACCGGGCTACCGCGGCCCCAAAATAGTTGGGGAACCTGTTCTAAACTATCAATATATACAGAAATATATTCTGAGAATGCAAAACAGTGACTCCCAAACATCTAGTCATCAAATTTAGGTCCTAGTCATTAATTACACTGTGTGTTAATATACACCCATTTAAACAAAATATATTTTGAAATTGTAACCAAGTAGAACATTTTGGCCACTGGGGGAAATGTTTAGGTGCCATTGATGGCTGACTTTCAGCATCTAATTTCCTTTTTCTAATTGCAAAGGCATAGACAAATATATCTATTATTTAACCCCCATATCTCATAGTGACACATGAAGTTAGAGTATAGAACAAAATGAAAAAGTATTTTAAAAAATCTTACCTTACGAAAAAGAAAGAAAAATACCTTACTAAAATTAGCTACTAGAAAAACTTATCACATACCATAAAGGTGGGGCACCATTAGATTTTGTTTTCAGTAACTTCTCTCGAAATACTTCATAAAAAGTCATTCGACAGCCACTGTAAACTGTTCCAAAAATAAGTCATGAGCTGAACAAAAAAGTTGTTAAATGTAACAAAAATTTTTAAGCTGATAGTAAAATTTAAAATGTTTTGAAAAATAAATTTTTGATGGAATTCATAATTATGTTTGTTAATTCAAAGGCTGGTTAGTCATTAGTAATTATCACATGGTTTTATAGCCGACCGATAAAGTACAAGAATAAATTTATCCAGAGAGTGAGACATACTTCACATCAAATGCAAAACATAGATGTCTAGAGGTATCAGGATGCTGAAATATTTGGAAATGAAATTTTTCAAAACCATGGAGTGACTTCGTTCCTGAGTGGGTTTTATGAATTAAAATTTTCTGAACACTTGACAGGGGATATTTTATTTCAATCAATTCACATTTTTATTTTACATTATTTTACTAACACGATGATCACACTAACATGGACGTGTGAAGCAATGTTTCAGACAAAGCGCAAAATATCCATGTAGTAAATATATAATTAAACAAATTACTCCAAAAAAGTACTTGCTTACCAAGATGCCTATAAATAGCAGGTGTAACACCTTGCCACAGCTTCAATAAACCTTCCTCTTGAACTGTTTAATAAAAAATGTAATAGAATTATTTTAAAGAAAACTCAGCAGTACTACTTTCATATTGTATAATTTTTCAAACAATGGTCAAAAGGCAATACTCACCAATACCTACAGCTGTGTGAAACATCCCTCTAGATTTTATTTTATTACACATTTGGGGGTGAGATCCAGTACATTTATTCAAGGCCGTTTCTCCTTGAATTTGCAATCGAGTCTTAGTGATATCCAAAGGGTATGTAGCTGTAATTGCAAGACAAATTGAATAGATTTTTAAAACATCACTCATAATATTTATTCAAATACTTGACTAATTAAGCAAGTTATAAGACTTTGCACAAGAGTATCCCAAAGAGAAAATGAAATACTGTCATTGGGCAGAACATTTACTGCCATGCTAGTCAAGAAGCCAGTATCTCCAAATTTTGCCCCTAGGTTCACTCTGAGTGTTACAACATTTTGGAGTAATGTAGTGTTGCTTTCATTTCATAACATACTTCATGACTAAATAAACACATCTTTTAAAGAGTTCTTGGAATCATTCAATCTTTAGAAAGATTTTATTGATCCTTTCCTTAGACTAGAATCCTTTTGAAACATTCTACTGTCTCATTTAGAATTGAATCCTTTGGAAAGATTGTATTGCTCATTTCCATATAATAAAATATTTTCCATTGGTCATAGAGGTCAAAATTGGGTAGAAATCATATAGGGAAGACTGCAGGTTAAAAGGTGCAATTATGCATACGAACCTCTCAGAGGGTTAAAATGCAGAATACAAAAGTATCCAATACCTCATGATGCTAGAAAGAAGAGCACATTCAATCAACTGCTAATTGAGTAATTCTACTGTTATAGTGCTTCTTAAGTGCAGTTGAATTAAAAATAGTTCCCAATGCTTGAACTGCAAAAGCATTTTGCAAAAAAAGATTAAGGGTGTACACTAATCACTAATCTATTCAATACTAGCAGTACCCACACGGCATTGCCTGTGACATTCTTGTTTGTCCTTACTGATTCTGAAAACATTAAAAAGAAGAAACAATAATTTTAAGAATGAATCCCACTACCACCCGATATGACATTGGCATGTCGCCTCATTCCTTCCACCTCACTGATTCTTGCTTAGAGATCTCCATGATACACTATGTTGAATGTTCTTCCATTTGGAGCTAGGATGTAAAGATTCTCGGCTTTTCCAACTCCGACAACCCACATACAGACCGTGGGAGAAATATGGTTTAATGAGATCGAGTCCTACAACTTTCAGCGATTGTCCTTGTGCCTTGTTGATGCTCATGGCGAAACTTAAACAGGGAACTGAAGTTGGGAAATTGGAATGGGAGATCCGAAGGGATGATTGGGATCCTAGGAATGAATACGTCTTCGCCTGCGGCATGTCCAATCAGTCATGATGGTGGCTTCAATAATATTCGGCATCAGTTTCTTGATAGTCTTGTTCCATTGCAGAGTGAGGTGGATGCAGATTTCTGAGTAGCATAATCGGTGCCCCAATTTCTAGCTGTAATATGTGCAAGAGTTCTCCAGATGGCTCCAATGCATTCAAAAACTCTGTTGTGTAGTTCACAGCCTCATCTGTGTCACATGTAGTGTTGATAGATTTGTATTATACAAATACAGAAATTATACAAATTCAAAAGTAAGTTATGAAATAACCACTACTGAAATAAAAAAGTGATTCAATCTTTAAATCTAACGCTACACTTTTAAAAGTCTTGTTATGTCACCTCTCTGATTTCGACAATGAGCCTAAATGAATCACAATGTCAGCAAAATCAAAATAAAATTAAGCAGTAATAAACACTGTTACTTAGTTTCATGTAATTTAATAACTGAGTTGCAGAAAATGTCCTGATGGTAGAAACTTGGCACTTGGAGTCGAACATGTAGGGGTGGAGCTTCAGTTGTTTGCTTTTCATTGGTGGTATAAAAAAGGACAAAACAGTGACAATACAGAGAAATCAGTTTCAGAATTGAAAAAGCTGCATAAAATCAATTAAATTAAAAAAAATAATTGTGTTGAATTAAAAAAAATAAAAGGATAAAGTAAAAGTACAGAAAAAATTGGAAGGATTAGACTATGTTTACTATTTTTAAAAAACAGAGGCAAAAAATAAAAATTATCAGTCGGCCGGGTCCGAACTCAGGAGGTCTCCCTCCAAAGCACTAACTGCCTACTTCAGTATGTCGCTTTACACACTATCATTTTAATGTGAGGAGGGGTGCATTTAGTGTAGAGATAGCATGCACGATAAGTATCTGTCAGATCGGTCTGCACAGATACGTCATAGTGGAGGAAGGGTTACATGCACAGCACAAAATATTAATTAAAAAATTTTCTAGATTAAATTTTAAAATTCAGGCTTCGAGGGACATTTAGTCACCTTTAGGACTACCTGTGTGCCAAATTTCATGGCTGTAAGTACTATAGATTTGTCTGGACACCGCGCACAGCCACTTCTTTTTATAATAGTAGAGAAGAGCATGTAAAACTCGATCAACAAGTTTGCCATGCACTTAAAAAGTAAAAATAGGAAAAAGCTTAATCTAGTTTCAAGTTCAAAACTTCATGTTTTAGCACTGCAGTTTTTTAGGTCAAGGTGAACACTTAAAGATGTTGAGTTACATAAAGATTAAATTCTCATGATTGATCTCTTAAGCTTCTTAGAAGTATTTTCTTCCTATTTCTTTCCACTCACCAGCTTCATTGGATACTTCTTTTGCCTTTAAAAATGTGTTAAGCATCTCCAGAAAATATTTAACCTTTGTAACCTTGAAAAACTTTAATTTATAGAAACTATATTTTTGTAATAAAGGGATAAGAGCAAAATGTTATACACATTATTATAGGATAAGTCATTTAAAAAGGTAAAATATTAATTCTCATGCCATCAAATGTTTGAAAGGCTATTCATTCAACCTAAAATCATAAACTCTAAAAATAAGCGTTTATAAAGTTCCTTCTTGATTAATGTATATTGCATTCAAGTCAAAATACAAGTGCACTCAAATTCATCTGATTTATTCTTTGAAATGGTAGTTTATAATTCAAATACTATCAAATTTAAGTACAAAAAAGCACAAATAAAAAAAGTCTACATTTCATGACTGCAATGAGATCAAATCAGTCAACATTCAGAGTGCAGAGCCTTACAAATTGACAAAACCTTTTTACTTTCCTAACATAATCAGAGAAAGAAACTTTCATAGTTAAAATGAAACTTAATTTTCCCATCAGAAAATTAAAATTTTAAGAGATTGTATGGCAGTTGGTCTGTTTGTATGTTGAAATATTCTATTGATATAACTCATTCCTCCATGAAATCAAGATTAAAAGTTAAAATAAGTTTAAGTAAGAGTTTGATAAAATATTTCAAGCAACCCTTGGTGTCCTACACGTATGCAAGAATATAGTTCACTAAAAACAGATAAACTCTATAAACTTGAATAATCGCAGCACTGCATAGAGACCAAATTTCTTAGCTTTAATTAGAATAAAAATATTTACCTGTTTCCGCAACAGTAGCAGCAGACGAGGACAAAACATATTTAAACAAAAAGCTTTCAGACTGCTTCACTTTTTTATCACTTGTCTTGAAACTCATATTGGGTTTGAAAAAAAGAAAGTGTTTGAATCTCAAATGTATTCACGATCATATAACTATCTGTTTCTAGACATTGCATGCATGCCCCGCTGTGAAAACGCTGTTTACAAACATAATTCATGCTTAGTAAAAAATTTGAGAAGTACAAAGAGCAAGGATTGGAGCAAAGTCAACAGTGGGTGGGCTAGAAAACTCATTTTTGATTGGATGGCAACACTACCAAACTTTTATAAAAAATTGTTTACTAAATAAATTTATAATGAAATTGGTTGTTGAAATCACGTCACACTGGAGCAACCATAGACCTTTCCATAGACGTGAAATTTAAGTAGACTGAGCATCGTATTGAGAAGAGTTTCAAAAAGTGTTAGCAACATGTCGCTAGTAGTCACGTGAATGCGAAAATTCAATTTGGTTGATTGATTTGATTTTTTATCGCTGCTCTTGGCAACATAACATTTACTTATAAAAAGTTAGCTATACGAATGTGTATAATACTAAAAGTAAATAAAAGGACCGTAGTTCAGATACGACTCTTCGGACAGGTTTACCTGGTCCACAGTCCATATACGGTCATCCAAATATTTTTATTAGGACAGCAGACCAGATATACCCTAAAGGTTTAACCTGCCCGGTATCTAGATACGGGCCTCAAGATAATTTTATCTAGCCCGCAATCTAGATACAGTCCTCCAAATATTTTTATCAGATCCGCCCCTCCAAATCAGTTTAACCAGCCTGCAGTTCAGATACAGTCCTCAGCACACGTTTACCAGGCCCGCAGTTGAGATCGGCCCGACAGTACCGGTTTGATTTGTAATTCGACTATTACCTTTGCTATTTGAAGAGTTTGTTAAGGGATGTTCACAGGTATTTAGTCACTAATTAAAATTTTGTATAAGATAGTTGTCTTAAACCTGACGTTCTTTAATTAATTCAATATATTACATATTTTCTGTTAACAGTATTAGGTGTTGGGGAAATTAACTAAAAAATTTAATAACAGAAAATAATTCAAACTTCCTTGTTTAAATTTAATCAGATCTCAACTGCGGGCCTGGTAAACCTGTGCGGAGGACCGTATCTGAACTGTTGGCTGGTTAGACTGATTTGGAGGCCGGGTCTGATAAAAATATTTGGAAGACTATCTTGATTACAAGCTAGGTAAAACTGTTCTGAGGGCCGTATCTTGATAGCGGCCAGGTTAAACCTTTCGGGTGTATCTGGTCTGCTGTCCTAATAAAAATATTTGGATGACCGTATATGGACTGTGGACCAGGTAAACCTGTCCGAAGAGTCGTATCTGAACTACGGTCCAGATAAAAATTTGGAAGGCCGTATCGGGTATGCAGGCAGGGTCCAGGTTTAAATACCAGAAACCGGATCCAAATACCGGGTACAAGACCGTATCTGAACTGCGGGTTGGTTAAACTGATCTAGAGGGCCCGGCCTGGTTTCGGGCCAGATAAAAAAATTCTGTATCTGGACTCCGGGCCTGAGATCAATTTATTCACAACTTATTTATCTTACGCGTACGGTTTTTTGTATGTGCTAGTTAAACTTGATCCCAACGAGAACTTCAGCTAATTATCTAACAGCTCAAATAGCTAAAAACATTAAAAAGTACTACAAATTCAAGAAATATTCAGTAGTATACATATTCGCATCGCCTAACAATGCTAAACCGTAACTCAAATTCAAGAAATATTCAGTACTAACAGAATTACCCGGCGTTACTCGGGTTGAATTGGTTAACTAACTTCCGCTTTTGCTAATAAATTGAAATTCCTTATTTATAACATGTAACAACTACCACACTAATAAAGATACACAATTGTTAAACACGCAATTTCACAAATGTAAATAAATGTCATCTTTAATATTTTACATTTTGTAGAATTTAAATTTTTAGTAAGAAAGTCTAGAGCAGTGATTCTCAACCACTGTGCCGCGGCACTTTTGTGTGCCGCCAAATTTTAATGTATATAGTAAAAATTATAATGCTTTTTTTTATTACGAGTAAAGTTTGTTTAAATTAAAGAAAAGTACACTGTAAAAGAAAACTGTTGTTTTTACAGTTAAATACCATATTTTTAACTGTTTTTATCTTCGATAACTGTGACCTTTCATAAAGTGAAATATTCGCCCCAACGTGAAGAAA
This sequence comes from Meta bourneti, assembly GCA_933210815.1. Lineage (NCBI taxonomy): Eukaryota > Metazoa > Arthropoda > Arachnida > Araneae > Tetragnathidae > Meta > Meta bourneti. The sequence continues at coordinate 10,528,749 of OW119924.1, read as the reverse complement.
TTTCAAGTGTTCCCAGTATCCCCACCTCCACCCCTCAATCAAATAATGTATAAAGGAAGTGAAAAAGAAGTATGAGAATAGTTTTATTTTCTCTTTTTACTAACAAATGGCGCCATCAGACGTTTAGAGACGCTAGTGTGCCCGCTATCATTCGGATTTTTCATCGGTCGTTGAAGGTTCTCGGGATTCTTTGTTCTCGGCGATTGTATGTGGATATTCGACGTTTCTTTAGGTTAAATAGGAATAAAATCTGAATGATAAAAGCTAAGAGGCAATCTTCATATATGGATATAACCATGGTTAGTAATAATTTTTTGACAATATTATTTTTATTTTAACAGGACCTTCCGAAAATGGATAAATGGTTAAAAAGAAGAAAGCTTAACGATGATAATAATGATAACGTTAGCGATCAGGCTAATGAGCCCACGCCCGGTACAAGTAAAGATATTTCCTTGCTCCAAAAAATATGTTGTTCATCGGAAATACAATGACGACTTTTTGAAATTTGGATTTACATCTACAATGGAAAATGACATGGTTGTTCCCGAGTGTGTGGTATGTGGTTGTAAATTATCAAATAGTGCTATGGTTCCGAGAGAGAGAGAGCAAGCTCCAACGTCACTTGCTGACTAACCATCCTTCGCTTTCAACAAAAGATAAAAGCTACTTTCAAAAGTATTTCTCTTCAAAATCCAAGCAAGTAAAGATTTTTGAAAAACAATTCGGTGTGTCTGAAAAAGCTCAAATAGCTTCTTATGAAATAGCTGAATTGATTGCAGTTAAATTAAAACCTCACAATTTGGCTGAAGAAATTATATTACCAGCTTGTCGCAAAATTGTAAAAATAATGATTGGCGAATCAGCAGATATTGATATTTGTAAAATACCACTTTCGAATGACACAATCCATCGCAGAATCAGAGATATGTCGCAAAATATTGAACAAAATACTGCAAAAACTCTTGCAAATTCAAATTTTGCTCTACAAATCGATGAAACAACAGATATTACGGGAAAAGCTCAATTAATTGCATTCGTTCGGTTTATTCACGAAAACGATATAATTAATCAATTTTTATGTTGTCGTGAGTTACCTAATTTTACAACTGGTAAACATATTTTTGATGTAATTAGTTCATATTTAGAAGAAATTAAAGTTTCGTGGAATTCATGTATTGGCATTTGCACAGATGGTGCTCCAGCTATGACTGGACATCTAAAAGGATTTGAAGCACATGTTAAAGAACTGAATGAGGATATATTAGTTACCCATTGTTTTTTGCATCGAGAAGCACTTGTTACAAAATATTTGCCATCAGAATTGAAAATAGTTCTGGAACAATGTGTTAAAATGGTTAATTATATAAAATCAAGACCATTAAAAAGTAGCTTATTTAGTAATTTATGCCAAGCTATGGAAGTTAAATACGAATCCTTGTTACTGCATACGGAAGTAAGGTGGTTGTCCAGAGGAAAAGTTTTATCTCGTGTGCTGGAATTAAAAGACGAAATGAAAATGTTTTTTGAACAAAATAAAAATTATGATTTTGTTCATTTGTTGGAAGATGAAATATGGTGTGCTAAACTAGCTTACCTTATCAGACATTTTTGTTATTTTTTAATAACATAAATTCAAGTATGCAAGGGCCGAAAGAAAATATATTAAACTCAACAGATAAACTGGTGGGATTCCAAAAACAAATAATTTTATGGAAGAATAAAGCTCAGGAAGGCAATTTGGAAAAGTTTGAATCCGTCCCAAAAGATTTTAATAAAACTATTCATAAAATTGTTATTGACCATTTGACAACATTAGAGGAGAGAATTATTCATTATTTCCCAAATTTAGATATAAAAAAAATTTGATTGGGTTCGTAATCCATTTGTGATAACGAATACTTCTGTATTTGAATTAACTTTGAATGAATAGGAAGAACTAATTTCGCTTTCTAATAATCAAGATTTAATTTTAAAATATTCGGAAGAATCAATTAATTCATTTTGGATTAACATTAGATGCGATTATCCCATGATAGCCAAAACAGCTTTAAAAATATTATTACAATTTTCTACATCTTATTTGTGTGAATTCGGATTTTCAGTATTAACCAACATAAAAACGAAAAAAAGATCGAGACTGTTAAATGTAGAAGACTATACGAGAGTAGCATTGTCATTTTTACGACCAAATATAAATGAAATTATCAAAAAACATCAAGCTCAAATTTCTCATTAAAAGTATTCTTATTATTACCTTGTAATTAATCCTTTAATAAACGTACTGTTATTTTTGTAGTACATATTATATTATTTTATTTTACATTCACAATTATTATCATAAACTATTTTACAGTGTATTATAGGTAAGTAAACAACTTTTAAACTTATCTTTTTCTTTGTGTGCCGCCAAATTTTGAAATCGTTAAAACTGTGCCGCGACAAAAAAAAGGTTGAGAATCACTGGTCTAGAGAGTGCCAATGTTACCCAGAATGCAAAAATAGTTCAGAATACGCATATAAATGCCTTGTATGTCATTTAAAAACAAAAGCGTTTCCCAAAATTATTATACAATAATTAAAAATGTTTTTAAAACTAATTAAACCACTTACCTGAATTACAGCTATTGAACGAAAAACATCAAATTAAAAATCCAGAAATACATCTTAAAACAGATTTGAAAAAAGTTTCGAAAGATAAGTAATGAATGTATCTGTTTTTTCTCACTACAAAATAAATTATTGGAATATAACGAACACAAATTTAAAAAAAGCAAACGATCAAAAAATACCAAGGTTTCCATATAGCTACCAGTCCTATTTTAAAAGGTCTTGTTCTGTATATTTTATTTATAATGTTTTATTCTCTTTATCGTCTGCCCCAAATATCCAGAATGTTTTTATGCTTCGTATAGAAAAAAATAAGCCTCAAAATAAATAAAGTATTAAAATATCAATTCCGCGAGAATAGTTTTGGAAAAAAGAATTGATTTTTCAGCAGCACTGGTAAAACAGTCCAAGTAATTGCAATGATCAATATACCTTCCAGCTACTCCAAAACTACCAAATTATGGTTGATTTAAGTATAGTTACTCAGTTCTTTTAACATGAAACTTGCTTAAATGCGTAATCAAAGGAATTTAAAATAACGTATTTACTAAACTAAAATACGATTTATAAAATATAGAACATTGCATTAAAATATGTTAGATAAATTTTGGGATACTTGTGCAGACACAAAATCAGATATAGAACGGGAAGACGGACAGACAGACTAACGCAACCAAGTTCAGTCACTAAATGAATGTACGTACTCACAGTATGCAAAGTTTCATGAAAATATATTCTACCGTTTGGACGTAGCACGGGTACACACATACATACAGACAAACACCAAACGCGTAACAGATGGATTTTGCATCAGAAGGGCCCAAAATGGATAAAAAAAACTTGAAATGGTTCGAAAATATTCAATGTACAAAAACTCCATTCTTATTTATATAGATTAAGCACCCATTCGCATCCGTAACTTTAAAAAAAAATGTGATGTCGCCAAGAAGAGCAATAATCCTGTCATAAGATATTACATAGCCAAACGAGGCGATAATATAGTACCATATCGACCAACCAAGTCATGGCGATGTTCCGGGATCAATCCCCAAGGGGAAGATCCGAGGACAACACCATGTAATTTTGAACCACGGTCAGATGACGAGGTAACACCTGAGTTGATACCTCACCCCCAAACTTCCACACCATACCAACATGAGGACGTTTGAAGACCCTGGCATATTTAGCATGCACCAGTCCCTTTGTACACGGTCATCTGACCGTGGTTCAAAATTACGTGTTGTCCTCGGATCTTTCCCTTCGGGATGGATCCCGGACCGTCACCAATAGCCCGTTGTGTTGCTCCAGTGTGACGTTAATTGAAATACTCCCCTTTGTACACGACGGTCTTTGATTGGATTCGAACTCGCAACTCAAGTATGAGCGATTTTCAAGAAAACAAAACACCTGTTTAGTTTGGTTAGGTATTTAATTAATGTCGCACTGGAGGAATACAATGGACTATTAGTGACAATCGGGGATCAACTCTCCGAAGGGAAAGATCCGATGACAGCACCACGTAATTTTGAACCACGGTCACATAACGAGGTCACATCTGAGCTGGCATCCCATCCTCCAAACTTCCACACCACGCCAACGTGAGGACATCTGAGGCTACGACAGATTTAACGTACTTCCACACCACGCCAACGTGGAAACAAAACACCGGAAAACGTGGTGGTAATGGTAATTAATTAACGTCGCATTAGAGCAACACAACGGGCTATTGACGACGGTGCGGGATCAATCCCGAAGGGAAAGATCCGAGAACAACAATATGTAATTTTGAACCATTGTCAGATGACGAGGCAACACCTGCCTGATCAGGCACCCGACTCTCCAAACTTCCACACAACTCCAATGTGACCGAAAAACGACGATTTTATCACGCGAGATTATTTCTTAAGTAGGTAGCTAATTAAAGTCTCCCAGGAGCAACACAACGGGCTATTGGTAACGGTCCGGGATCAATCCCGAAGGTAGGTAGGTGATTAGGGTTTTATGGCGGAAGGTCCAAAAGCGGACAAGCTGCGCCATGGATCAATCCCGAAGTGAAAGACGCAAGGACAACGCCTCGTAATTTTGAACCACGGTCAGATGACGAGAACACCTGAGCTGGCACCCCACTATCCAAACCACACCACGGCAACGAGAAAGTATTTGGACAGCAGAAGTATAATCCTACTAGGCAGAACATCTGATTTATTTACACTAAAATTTTTCTGTATAGATGACTGATTCATAGAACACAAACTACGAGTTTACAGTAAACCTTTTGCAATATAGAGCATGTTCGGACATTTTTTGAACGATTTTGATGATCAGTAAAGAAATTGTATGCTACGAAAGAATTTTATTTTGACAGCAGTTAAATAGTTAAAGTATAACTTATCGTCTGCTAACTCAGAGTTTTGTTTACTTTCAAAATGGCGCTTTTAAATAAACAATGGATGGAAGGCTATGTTTGCTTTCTTTCCGAAGAGAATTATGTTTATTCAATTATTCAAAAACGCTGTAAAAGTCATGGTTTTTCGATATCTAAAGGTACGATAAGTAATATTATTAATGAGAAAGGAAAAAACGTAAAAGTGGAAAAATACTTCCAAAAAAGTATCCAAAAAAGAAAAAATTTCTGATAATATTTGTAAGGTAAGATCTTTAATTTTAAAAGAGAATCCGCCAAATCAAAGGACTATAGCAAAGTGAACGCGAGAACTTTCTAAGAGATTTATGATTGTTGCCGGTTTTGCATATAATGGAAAATTAAAAGTAAAAAGAGGGGAAAAATGTAAAAATCGACTCCCACATATTCAAGAACCTATTTTATCCCCAATATTAAAAAAAGAAATACCATATCTTAACCCACAGTACTAACAATCAGTAGAACTGCATCAGGGTAAAGCAAGCAGCCACACATCTAAATCGACTATTAAATTCTTGGAAAAAATGGAACAAGAAACTGGTATCAAGTCAATACCCTTTACTGATATTACTGCTAAATCTCCAGATGTTTCACCCATGGACTTTTGGACTTTTAAAAAGAGCATTATCGAAACGTTGACCGAAAACCATTCAAGGTCTGGAACAAGAATGGGACAAAATACCACTGTCGATACTACAAAAGTGATTATTATCATGGAAATTAAGGTTTATAAAGATAGTTAACAATAAGGGCTATCAAATGGAACATTTAAAACACAAAAATTTTATGTAAAAAATTAAGCTCCAGTCCATTAAAATCGTTCAAAAAATGTCCGAACAGCCTCTGTATTAAACCTTTATCTTCATATTGATTCAGCTGAACTTTCTCTAGACCAAATATTGTTCACCACCATGAACAGCCTTTGTTCGAACTGGTGTTTCGAAATGTTTGGTGTTAGAAAATGTTCCTTATAACTTGGCTAAAGATCAGTGCACGAATTTTTGATGATTGAAAATCTCTGTCTTCCATGTTTGAAGATCAAATCCCTTTCAGTCCATTCTGCTTCAAACAGAATTGTGGCTCTAGGTTTGTCCACTGCCCTAGCAACGTGGGAGTGTTGCATACGAGAAATACACCTGAGTTTCGATTCTTCCCTGGGTGTATTATTCTCTTCTGTGTCACTAAAACTTTCGTTTAGTAGGTTTATCCATTAGTTGACGTTGTCTTGTGTTTGGCGCAGCTTAGCCAAATATGGCCTTTACGCCATAAACAATTCGATGCAAACAGAATCCGAGGACAACACCAGGGCCGTGGTGGCCCGGTTGGAAGAGTAACGGACTAGCAACCGAAGGGTTGCGAGTTCGAATCCAGCCAAACACCGTCGTGTACAAAGGGGGGCTGGTGCACGTTAAATCTGTCGTGGCCTCAAATGCCCTCACGTTGGCGTGGTGTGGAAGTTTGGAGAGTGGGGTGCCAGCTCAGGTGTTGCCTCGTCATCTGACCGTGGTTCAAAATTACGTGGTGTTGTCCTCGGATCTTCCCCTTTGGGATTGATCCCGGACCGTCACCAATAGCCCGTTGTGTTGCTCCAGTGTGACGTTAATTGAAATACCCCCCCCGAGGACAACACCTCATCATTTTGAATCTCGGTCAGGTGACGAGGTCAGCACGAGCTGGCACCCCACTCTCCAAACTTCCACACCACGACAACATGATGACATTTGAGGCTACGACAAGTTCAACGTGTACAAGATGGCATTTGGTTGGATTTCAACTCGCAACCCTCCGGTTGCTAATCAGCTACTCTTCCAACAGGGTTACCGCGGCCCCCTTTGCTTTAAAAAATAATGCATGCACAGGTAGGAGCCTATTTTACTATAGGAGGGTATGTAACTTCTGTAAAAGTTTTTAACATTTTCGTAGCAGGTTACCCATCAAGCTGTCGATTTTACGCTACCGTGAGCCTAAAGATGTTTCCTTATAGAAATGATAAGCTCCACTTTGGGCGCTTGCAAGCGATTTGAGAATTTAATTTTTATTTGCGCGCATGAAACTGCTACTTTTGTATTTGTAAACTTTATTATCTTTATTGAGTGTGAACGCTAATATTAGTAAATGATACTACTAATGCGTGCAAACTATAGTATTAGTAAACGATACTAATACGTGCAAACAATAGTAAGTAAACGATACTAATACTTGCAAACGATAATAGCGTTACTAATACGTGCAAGCCATAATATTAGTGAACGCTACTACTAACACGTGCAAGCGATAATATTAGTGAACGCTACTACTAATACGTTCAAGCGATAATATTAGTGAACGTTACTACTAATACGTGCAAGCGATAATATTAGTGAGCGTTACTACTAATACGTTCAAGCGATAATATTAGTGAGCGTTACTACTAATACGTGCAAGCGATAATATTAGTGAGCATTACTACTAATACGTGCAAACGATAATATTAGTGAATGTTACTACTAATACGTGCAAGCGATAATATTAGTAAACATTTACTATACATGCGAAAACTATTATATTATGAACGTATTTTTTACTATGAATGTGCAAACTGTGATCATGATATGGAATATGATACAAAATTAATTTGGAATCGAGAATTCGAGACGGAATGAAAAAGGGAGTTGTTCTTTGTAATTTTGCATCGTCTTTAGTTTCCTTAATAAATGTTTAATTTTTTTAAACTAAGCTTTCGTCTGCATGTATAGAACCAAAAGGCTTATCTACATTTATTTAATGCAATCTAACTGATATTCTAGTCATCCAAAAAGTAAACAGCCCAAGATGTCCATTCACTTCTGTACCAACTCATGTGCTAGGAGAAAAGGTGCAGTGGATTTCCGCACATGTGGACATTGAAGGAAATAAAGCCGCAGATCAATTGGCAAAGGAAAGCAGAGAATTAAATGCTGAACAAACACCTATAACCCTTACTGATGCTAATGGTTTGGCAAAATTCAAACTCAAATCATAAAAAAGTTAAAATAAAACAACAAATTTGCGAAATTAACACCGATAAAAAAAACCACCACACTATCCAGACTGAGAACAGGCCTTGAAAAATATCACTTGCTAAACAACACTAAGTCGGAAATAAAAGTTCCCTCGTCTAACAGGTGATTTTGCCATTTCTGAATTGATAGCAAAAGTCTCACTTCTTTCACTTTTTAGTCTTCACTTGTATGGTAAGTAGTTGAATTACCGTCACACTGGGGCAACACAACGGGTCCGGGATCCATCGCGAAGGGAAAGATCCGAGGACAACACCTCATCATTTTGAACTTCGGTCAGATGACGAGAACGACACCTCCGGGTACCCCACTCTCCATACCTCCACACCTCGCCAACATGAGGACATTTGAAGCCACGACCTATTTAACATGCACCATCCAACCGAACCACCCAAGCACACGACTGTCTTCGGTTGGATCGAAATCGCTTACGAACTAATCCGCTTTTGTTGCAACCGAGGTACCTTGGCCCCGATAGACTGAGATTAATGTATTGTAGTTCGGGCTAGTTACCCATGAATCCAATCTTTCGTTAGGTAGTATGAAAGGTTTTAGCACATATCTATTAAACTTCAATTGATACCAATAAACATTTAGTTTTTCTGTTTCTTTGGGGGTAGCCGAAGCCCTTCAACCATCCCCTTAGTTGCGCCCCTGTGAATCACTGTGCGCGGGGATGTTGAATAGGTTATACACCACGCACACTTTACGAACCGCAAAGACCACAAAGTCCCACAGGAAGCCACCCAAACGCTAGAAGGGAAACTTGATTGCGATCAGGAATTGAAAGGGAGTTTTGTCGTTACGGGACGAATGCTTTGCGTAGTCATTAATTTGCGATTGGAAGATTTAAACCGGGGTTGTCCAACCTCTGGGGGGTCGACCAACCTTTTGGCTTGCCTGGGACGCATTGAGGTAGGTAAGTAGCTGAATTGTCGTCGCAGTGGAGCAACACGACGGGCTATTATCGACGGATCGGGACCCATCGCAAAGATCAGAGGACACCTCATCATTTTGAAACATGGTTCAGATGACGAGGTCAATGCCTGATCTGGCACCCCACTCTCCAAACTTCCACTCCATGTCTTGGTATTGGTATTTTCAATTAACGTCACACTGGAGCAACACAACGGGCTATTGGTGACGGTCCGGGATCAATCCCAGAGGGAAAGATCCGAGGACAACACCACGTAATCCACTCCATGTCATCGTGGGGACGTTTGAGGCAGATTTAACGTGCAGCAGTCCTCGTAACACGACGGTAAGCGAGGCTTTGGTTGGACAGAGTTTCGAATTCACAACCCTCCGGTACCTAATGCGATATTCTTCCAACTGGGCTACCGCGGCCCCTGAACTACAGTAAGACCTCGGTGCACCAGCCCCCACGTACATGACGATCTTTGGTTGGATGGAGTTTCGAACTCGCACCCTCCAGTTGCTAATCCGCTACTCTTCCATTAGGGCTACAGGGGCCCGATAAAAGGTAGATAGGTAGTTAATTAACGTCGCACTGGAGAAATACTCCGGACTATTGTCCGATAGAAGAGAGGGAGGAATCGAACCGTCTCCACCGAACTCGTGAGTTACTAACGCAGCTGAACAAACCCACTGAGCCACGACGGCCCTTGTTTTTGTACAGAAATTCCTCCACAAACAAATGTGATCTTAAGGGGACACGGTACCCTTTGAACAATTTTTTTTGTTTTCATGTGTAGGAAAATTTTTTAGTATATTATATTGAAATGCACATAAAATGAATATTTCAGGCGAAAAAATTTAATTTTAATAAAGCAATAATTCAGAAATTTAATTTTTTTGAAAAAAAAATCAACATTTTAAAATCCCTACTACTTTTTTAAATACCATCTTTTTAAAAATTTTTTTTACACTTTTCTATTCATTGCAGTATTTTACACAATTCTGTGCATGGGTTTGCATGTATTCTGATTATTTATTTTTCTAGAATTTTTTTTCTAAAAAATACTGTGAAAAACTGTAAAAAACATGAATATTTTAGTTTGGCAATTAAAAAAAAAACTTTTAATCCAAATTCTTATCGCATGCACAGAATTGTCAAATACACTATTGTGAAAAACTACAAAAAGTTTCAAACCTCTAAATTAAATTTAAAAAAAAGCCTTAGCAATTTGAGTACTTCATAGTCATCAAAAACAGAAAGCTCAGAAAAAGCCATTTAAAGTATTAATTTTTGGTTTCGGTATGTTACATCCAAGAGAAAAGAACTTAAATAACTCCTAAAATAATGTTGCTAGAGCTATGAAATTTTGCATACATATTCAGAAGAGTTGTATAATTAAAATAAAGCAATAAAATTTTTTTCGATATTTTGGTCATTTTAAGGGTACCGTGTCCCCTTAACAGAATATTTATAAATTCTGAGTAATTTGGTCTTCGGGTTTGATCCCGGACCGTCATCAATAGCCCGTTGTGTTGCTCCAGTGCGACATTAATTAAAATACCTACTTACCTGAGTTATTTTGGGTATAACATAACAAACGTAAAGGATTCGTTAAAACTTCCATTAGAGAAAGATTAAACCGTGCATTAAGAACCACAGCCGAATGAAAATTAAGGCTAGATCCCTCAGATTATCTCAGATTCACTTGGATCACTAATTTAAAAAAGCAACTTCTTCCCTCTAATGGACGTTGATACGGCCTTTCCGTTTATATACCTTTCCCGGCTAGGCTACCTTCATATGTATGCCAACCATGTTCCATTGCTAAAACTGCATATGGTTAAAGTGTACATAAATAACATAAAATGCAAAAGAACACAGACCTGTTCGTTTTTTTTATGTCGAATTTATAATTTTTTTGTACAGTTCTGAAAAATAAGCTTTCTAATTGTCAATGCAAAATAATATTTGGCAACACAGATGATCTCAAAAAACATCTCTAAGATGAATTACTTACGAAATATTCATTAAAAATTCCATTCGTGAAATATTAAACAATTTATTAACAATAATCATACAGCCCGATTAAAATGAAGCCGGATTTAGCGGATTTTATCTCAGACAAGCAGAATTATCTGGTGTTACTCGGAGTGAATTGATCAACTGGATTGAAAAGTTACCAATGGATATGGCATACATAATCCCTCATCCATTCATAATCCATACATCCATTCATAGTCTATCCATCCATTTAATACCAGTTTACATACTTCGCCTAATGAAAAACAAAACTACAAATGATGCTAAGGTAACTACTACAAAAGTCAATTTTGAGTTTTGGAGTGATTATAAATGCCCCTTCTAAAAGTTCGTTTCCTGTAAAATTACAGTAACTAATAATAAAAATGACAAATCTCCGGAGATTAGTCTGGGATTCATAGTTTTTCTGTCAATATATTTCATTTCTGGTACTCTTGCACCAGAGATGCGAGATTTACGAATTTTACCATCATTAAGGGAAGGAAGACAGATTAATTTGATGATTAAATGACTAATTTTTTTAAACAAATACATTTTTCCTTGGAAATTCCATTCAATGAAATAAAAAAGGATGAAATAACCTATATGGAAAGAAATAACAAAGAATTTACTTTAAAATTGTCTTCAGACACAAAGAAAAGGTAATCGATTACCGTTAAAAAACTGTAGGTCGATTTGCCGTCGTTCGTCGGAATATCACTGTTTTCAACAAACTCTTCTTTTATCGTTGTATATATAAGTTGCTTAAGAATAACTCGAACTCATAAAGTAAGCAACATCGACGTTCTGTCACTGTGATAAATAACTTCATTTTTCAAAAGGGCCTAGTTAAGTTATTTCTAACAATAATAATCTTTCAGGATTGGTGAAGTTTCATTTAAAATTTGTTTTACTCTAACTTACGTGCAATGTCAAATCGAATCCTTATAGCACTTTTTTCAATTCATCGATTCAATTTCTGAATGGAAACCACGTACCTGAGAATGAGTGATATTACTTGTCTATTCTATAGATTTCAGTAAAACCAAAGAATTTAATTTGAAACATGGTAAAAAAAAGAGGTTTTATAATGGACGTTTGAGAAAAATCGGCCCAAGAAATATATACATGTCTAGTAAAATTGGACACAAAATAAATAAATCGCTAAAATCTAATTCCTAAATAATTCATGAAATAATGGAACACAATTCACCTACGTACTATTTTTATATATTACTACCAAGATTGTAGGAACATGGATGAATTATGCAAAACTTAATTTCTTATTATCTTTATATCATCTTTCCCAAACATTTGCAATAGCCAGTTATGTTGTTGCAGTGTGACGTTAATTAAAATACCTACCCTACCCCAAACATTTGCAAATTATTTGTATTTCAGAAAGAAACATAAGCTCAAAGCATCGAGTATTAGAATTAATATTATCTAAAAATAATTTTCGGGTAAAATTGCAATACTGGTAAATTAATCTAAGTTTTAACCGCAATCGTGATGCTCAATTTGCATATCAACTTCAACACTGCCAAATCAAGATTATTTCAAGTATGGAGAAGGGCATGTCGATTCACGTGTCACGTGTGAAAAATTGACTTTGTTGGCCGATTTTGCACATTATCACTTCATTTAGTGATATAACTTATGATGCGTAGGGTAGGTGTGCGAATGAGTATTTCTATAGAGGGGCAACAAAAATGGTGAAATCGCCAGTCTACTATTATCAAGTCGATCAATAAATGGACGAATCAGATGATCGATCAATGGATGGGTGTCTTCCCCCTTCTTGTGCACCAATTAGATGACGAATGTTAGGTTCCACCCAGCAGACGAAAGTAGTCAAAGTTCACATTACTATTACTTTCAGTCACTAATACTGCGCATATACGTAGCTATATACTTTGTGGTTAAGGGTACAAGTATTCATCCATTTTACCTTGAATCTTTCTCAAGTATACAGAGTAATGTTAAATAAATTATTAACTTAATTATATATGTTTTATAAGTTAAATAAAATTTTATGAAGATACACACACACACACATTGAATTGGTTTTGTGTGATACTTGCACAAAAATACAAGCAGGTAAAAAAAGGAAAGACAGACAGACGTCTGTGTCTGTCTGTCATTAAGTTCTAAGGTTAGAAATTTCTGTCATAAGTCTAAGTTCAGTCATTAAGTTCTCTTAAATCACTATACCCATAGTATTCGTTTAAATACGTATATACTGCCATTTGGACGTTCTATGACCCTAACAGGCAGATATAACGGTGGAAACCACCAGAAAATAGTCCAAACTGATAAATAAATCGAAATGGGACGAAATTATTCAATGTATAAACCTTTATTTATAAATTACAGTTTAATTTTTCATGGAATATTCTAGATGGATCTCACAGAAATATGTACAAAAGAGTAATTCCGTAGAACATAAGCGAACGAGTAACGTAGTAGCAAACGATTTTTTTCTGTATTCAAAATGTAAAGTATTTATCGCTCCATTAAAGTTTCACTTTTGTAATAAGTTAAAATATATTTAGCAGATTAGAATACTTGAAGCATCTTGGGCACGTGCACAAATAAATAATAAATCAAGCAGCAATTTTGATTAGAGTAAATTATTATTTGAAATTTCTAACCTTCATGACACAACTAAATCGATTATTATTTCTTTAAAGAAATTCCTCGGCAAACAAAGGTGATCTCAAAAGAACTTTGCTAAGTTAATAAATAAGTTGAATGAGTTTGGACACAACCGATTCGTTAAAAATTCCAATCCCGAAAGATTAAACCGCGCATTAAGAACCACAACCCAATTAAAATAAATCCGGATTGCCCCGATTTTATCTACTATCCTTTGAGAACAATTTTAACTAAGTAACCTCTTCCCGCTAATGGACGTTGAAACGGGATCCCCGTTTACTTAAACGCAATTCAGGCCTAACTACATTCAGTGCCGCTGGAGAATCATCTCAAAACTGCGCATAAAAGGAGAAAAGATATTAATTCCTTTATTTTCGCAATCAATTAGCGGGAGAAAATTCCGGAGAAGGGCAATCTGCGAAAACGAAGTCTCCGGAGTGAGCAGCAAAAACAACAGTCAAGGGGAAGAAAGTTCCGAAAAGCCACTGAAAAGTCGTTACGCGCGAGGTATTGTGGGTAAGCCACTTTCTCAGGTAAATACGTCTACCTGACAGCGCTCCAGTGTTCTTGTACACTTCCGCCACGAAAACATGTGCTGCTTTCGTGTACGGATAAATACGACCCACGTCGAAGACAGGTAATTCGGACTTTTTGTGATTCGCTTGTTTTCATAATCATTTATGTTAATCGCTGCATTTAACGTTGATTCTTCTCGAAGTTGAGCGAAGCGCGATATGTGGATCGGTTGCGGTTGCGAACTTTAGAAGGTTTCAAACTTTTATGTTTTCTGGCAGTCGGAGAGAAAGGTAAATAACGCGCAGCTAAGGAATTAATTATGGACTTTTTATGCATCGAATAATTGCTCCAACGTACGGTGAAATATATTCGTTCTATCAAAATGTTAAAAGTTTTCAGCGCTGTAATTTTTTGCTAAAGCGAATGCGAAATAATTTTATCGCTAGAGAAATGAAACCTATTAACTATACTGTATTGAAGTTACTTTATTACCGATTTAAATTAAAGAAAACTTGCAAGTCGCCAACGGAGTTGAAGTTTAAAAATTTATAACCTAGTTATGTGAAATGTGCTGGTTTTAAAACTTAGGAATTAATTGCAATGGTGTTTTTGTAGCGAAACAAAGCGAAGTGACTGTGTTGTAATTACTCATAGTTTTAAAAAATCGTAATCTTGAGGTGCACAATTTCTGAAAAGTATACCGTGGAGACCACAGAAAACACGGGCCCTATACATTTACAAACATCAAAAGGTTTAACAAATATATTTACAAAGCATTCAGTTTAAGATAACGATTAAAAGAATTCTACAATGCTAACACGTTGAATCTAATGTTAATGAACTTTTACTTATGCTATTGTAACTAACTGGTAAAGATATTATTAAAACAAAATTTAATGCCTCAAATATATTTTCGCATCTTTAATACTATATACTATAACATTTCAAGATGCGAAGAAATATGTGACATTAAATGTTTTGTTTCTAAAATTTTGGTTGATAGTCGCTAGATCATATTATTTTTACTAAGAGTTTACTTTTCAATATAAACTGTAATATTCAGTTCCTATAAGTTATTTTAAAAAAATTAATATACCCTTTCAAATCAGATTGAATCGATGCAGAAAGCTTTATGTAATTGATTTTCTAACAAATTTGAGCAAAAAACTTCATTTTTAAAAAGAAGTATATTTAGGCTGTTGGTTATAGCTTGGTTTTCAACTGTTGTTTTCCAAGCTAATTATAGCTAGTTGAGACATAATTTGTCCAATAACTTCCTATTTCAATTCGTAAAATCAGTAAAATAAAATTGTCGCGCATTGAAGTGTTAAAAACGTTGATATACAAAGATCTAAAGCTGAAAATATAAAATAAAAAGAAACAAAAAAGCAAGTTATAAAAGAAAGGTTTTAAGTAAAAAACATCGCACAGCACTTTTAAACATTCTCCGTCTATACTCAAATTTCAAAAGAAAAATAGTCAAACATTTTTGTAGTTTGCTTTTCTGCGGACAGTATGTCTTAGTAGCGAAAGAACTTTTACAGATTTAACAAGTCCTCAAACTTCGTAAGGGTCGTAAGGTAACACGAACAAATATTTAAGACGTGATAATTCATTATTACTGAATCGAGAGCTAGTATCAGATTTTGTAAAGTTCGTAGGGTATGTACATGTAATATAGAACACCGTGATATATCGGCAGATATAACAATCTATTGAAATCTGAATATAATACTTCTAAGTAAATAGTACATTTATTGTTTTAAACGTCAGTTGATAATCCGTTGTTTACGTAGAAGCATTTTTGTATTTCGAGGTACTGATAATATTTTAAAGGCTCATTTTAAAAGCCAATTAGCTAAGAGAAAATAAATTCAAAAATGTTTTTATTGCATGATTTATCACACAATATGTCTGTGAATGTTACTATACTAGTTTTCTGTTAAATTTATTTTACTCGGAACAACTTGATGTAACTTTTCCCGTCGAAGCACATGTGTTCGCTATATGGAACACCTCGACTGCATGCAATATTGAGTGTGTGTTTTCCATATTATGAAATATAGTTTGAAGGGAATTCTGAATATATTTGAATGTTATAGAAAAACATTCTCTATGGGAAATGATGGATTTTAATTAATTGAAAATTATCCCATCAGTTTTTGGTGCCAATCTCGGAGAATCGAGTTTGGCCTGAAATATCATAACTAAGGAGCAGTTCAAGATTTCGTTCAATAGTTCCATCTGTGGACTCCAAGGCAACATATGATTGACGTTTAGCAATGTAGATTAAACTGTACATCATTGAATGATAATATGTTGAGTAGTTTAATGTTAGTGTTGTTATATTATTCTTCACATGTATGGAAAACTGCACTCAGAAAAAGAAAATAATGAGACGAAGTATGATTACAGCGGTGCTAAGGTAGGATTTATGCCTGTAACCACTTGGTTAGATTTATGCATTCATTGCCCGCTTCGTGGCTGGAAATTTCCCATATGACAATGTCCGTTACAAATTCCAATAGTAGAAAGTTGGTCCCGTCCAAAGTAGAAAGTTAGTCCCTTTCAATCACCGAAAGTTGGTACCGTCCAATCACCGAAAGTTGGTCCAGTCCAATCGATGAAAGTTGGTCCCGTCCAATTGTAGAAAGTTGATCCCGTCCAATTGTCGAAAGTTGGTTTCATAAAATCGCCGAAAGTTGGTCAGTCCAATCATAGGAAGTTGGTCCCTTCTAATCGCCAAAAGTGGTTCCCCCAACCTTTTCGTCGTGACTGGTGACTCATGGAGAAATATACTAACACAAAGCACCAGTCACCAAAAGTTTTCCCTAAGTCGAGACCTAACTTAATCGCTTTGGCACACCCGATACCGGTAGATCATTTCATGAAAATCCTAGGCCTGTTTTCAAGATAAAATTTGCAAATATAGGTAAAATTGCTCGTTTTAAATTGCAAATTCTCTAGTTTCCTTTCAAAATGTATCTGATCTCTGAAAACGCTCGTCAAAAAACTAAAGCAAATAGTAAATTTCATCTTGAAATCGATCGCCTTCCAATCTTTCAAAATTTTTTCTTTACAAGTTACTTGTGATTATTTTTAGATACTATATCAACTTGGCAACAATGAACTTCTAGCTGATAAAAATGGAAAAAAAAACTTAATATAGTAAAATTTCAAATTATATGAACTAAAGACGTTAAAGTATTCAAGATCAAGCATGGCGAGTCAATTATCTCAAAACTATTATCAACTATTTAATATGCCGATCCACACAACGTTTCGTCGAATTTAAATAAAACGATGAGTCGTTTAAAATTCGTACTCTTCGATAAATTTAAATTCTGCTGTCAAGATGTTTTCATACATTTGACTTAGGTGATCGGAAAATTCGAAAAAAGCTCCAGATTAAATTACAATTCATTGTATGCATTGTAATGTATGCATTGTCCCAAGGGGGACTGGTGCAAAACGAAGCATAAATTTACTAAGAGCAATCTCTTTTTCTTACTTTCGTTAAACTCCCTAAAAATCTAGCCATACAATCTGAAATTTACATATCAGTTAATATTCCACTTAGAAAGATAGGATTTTTCATTTAATCGATCAGACGAAGGGAAGCATTTTCCTAATTGGAAATTTCTTGGTAGAGTGCCTGAACAAAAATAAAAAAATATATATTTATACCGTATGCTATAAATTTATATATTCTTTTCGAATAATTCTGTGCATAGAGATAAGAGGTGACCGCCAACCAACATATGTTACGAATCCCGTCGAATTAAGAACAAATCAAGCTAAAACTGAGCTTTTGGGTTTCCATGACAACGGACTTACTGATTCTCGTTTGCATGTCTGAGTTTAAGTTATATAGATAGTCGAATATTAAGGTCGCACAGGAGAACCAAAACGGGATATTTGTGTTTAAGCTGTGTTTATTAATTACTGTCTACATTTCTGTGTGTAATTCAATTATGAAAGGAATTTCCAGTGTTAAAAAACCAGTCAGAGGACGATAATTTTACTTTTTGTCACTGAAAAGCTCTGGCATGATACATATTGTGATGCCCTAAAAATATCGCCGTTTTGGTTGATGACTATTCTAATTGATTTTGTCCAATTAACTATCTCTTCATCTGACTGTGGTTCAAAATGACGAGTTGTCCCCGAATCTTTCTCTTCGGGATTGACGCCGGACCGTTGCCAATAGACTGTTATGCAGCTCCAGTGCGATGCTAATTCAACTACCTATCTACGGATTAACTATCGCACATCAATTCGGAATTCGGTTTTTTGAAAGTTTCATTTTCAAATGCTTTTCGTATCCCTTATCATTACTGATTTGATTCCTACCTGGGTCTC
This sequence comes from Meta bourneti, assembly GCA_933210815.1. Taxonomy (NCBI): domain Eukaryota; kingdom Metazoa; phylum Arthropoda; class Arachnida; order Araneae; family Tetragnathidae; genus Meta; species Meta bourneti. The sequence continues at coordinate 10,510,205 of OW119924.1, read as the reverse complement.
TCTTCTGCGTCAGCAAAATTGCCTTGTATGTGAATGTCCATTTCTTGACGTTGTCTGTCTTGTATTAGGCGCAGCATGGCCAAATATGGCCTTTGCGCCATTAAACCTAATCAACCAACCCTTATCGTAACTTTTTCCCATTACCCCCATTTGAACGCTTTAAATATTTATATCTTTCGAGAATAAATGCATTTTTGATTGATAAGATAAATATTTCATTTCCCTGCAAGCAAAACTATTAAGAGGCGAGCCTGAAATGTTTCCAGTCATTTGTTCAACCATCACTCCCCATATTTCTCCCCTTTTAAACCCTCCTGGTTGTTGCCGAAGAGGTTATCTCACCATTAGCAAAACCATTAGCAGATTTTGATAGACAAGATATCTCGTCATTAGAAAAAAACTGACCAGATCTTCATCTCGTCATCATCAAACAATCGACAATATCTAGATGAGACGATATATCTCGTCGTCAAGGTATTGCCGATCGTCGACGATACATCTCGTCATTAGAAACATTTGTCAGATCTTGATGGACGAGATATCTCGTCGAAACTATTTGGAGGGTTAAATGTATGTTAGTTAATACTATAAAGTCATTAAATTAACCACTTACTTTAATACTGAAAAGTTTTACTACTCTAGGTTGGTTGGTTTTAGGGTTTTATGGCGCAAGGGCCATATTTAGCCATGCTGCGCCAGATACTGGACATACGACATAAAGGAATAGACACACAATGAAAGTTTTACTGATACAAAAGAGAGAAATACACCCAGAGAGAAATGCACCGAACAGGAATCGAACCTCGAAGGTTGTTAGCCTTCCAATGAGCTTGGACGGCTCCTGAAAATCTAAGTAGGTATTTTAATTAACGTCGCACTGGAGCAACACAACGGGCTATTGGCGACGGTCCGGGATCAAACCCGAAGGCAAAGATCCGAGAACAACACCACGTAATTTAGAACCACGGTCAGATGACGAGGTCACACCTGAGCTGGCACTCCACTCTCCAAACTTCCACACCACGCCAACGTGAGGACATTTGAGGTCATGTCAGATTTAACGTGCATCAGTCTCCACGCGCACCAACGGCCTTTGGTTGGATCGAGCATCGAACTCGCAACCCTCCGGATACTAATCTCTACTCTTTCAAGTGGGAATGATGTCGTTTATTTCGTGTGTGTTATGTTCAATAAATATGCTCCTTTTTTTAACAATTTCTCTCCGATTCAATTACACTCAATTCAAATATTTGTGAATTAATTTTAATATAATATACTAGGAATTTTGCCTCGCATACGTCTTACGTATAGTAATCTTATATGTAATCTTATTTGTCGACAATAGCCCATTATGTTGTGCCAGTGCGACGTTAATTAGTTACCAATTACCAATTATTACTTTCTGGGACCACGAGTTAGCAACCACGTCTAGATTAGCGACCACGTCTAGATTAGCGACCAGAGGGTTGCGAGTTCGAAACTCGGTCCAACCAAAGATCGTCGTGTACGTGGGGGCTGCTGCACATTAAAAATTGGCGTGGTATGGAAGTTTGGAGAGTGGGGTGCCAGCTCAGTTGTGGACCTCGTCATTTTACCGTAGTTCAAAATGACGAGATGTTGTCCTAGGATCTTTCCCTTCGGGATCGATCCCAGACCGTTGCTAATAGCTCCAGTGCTACGTTAATTAGGGCCGCGGTGGCCCGGTTGGAAGAGTAACGAACTAGCAACCGAAGGGTTGCGAGTTCGAATCCAGCCAAACACCGTCGTGTACAAAGGGGGCTGGTGCACGTTAAATCTGTCGTGGCCTCAAATGTCCTCACGTTGGCGTGGTGTGGAAGTTTGGAGAGTGGGGTGCCAGCTCAGGTGTTGCCTCGTCATCTGACCGTGGTTCAAAATTACGTGGTGTTGTCCTCGGATCTTTCCCTTTGGGATTGATCCCGGACCGTCACCAATAGCCCATTGTGTTGCTCCAGTGTGACGTTAATTGAAATACCCAAATACCCAAATACGCTACGTTAATTAATTACCTACCGATTCATTTTCACTCAATTTAATTTTTAAAAACTTAATTTTCAAAATAATATGTTAGGAATTTTGCCTTGTATGTTTTAATCATCGTAACAATATGCTAATCTTATTATCTACGAATAGCAAGGCTACATGCCCCTACTGGATCCAGAATTAATTCGAAAATGTTCTCGCGTGACAAACAGAATAACGTGACACAGTGCATCGAGTGAATCTTAAACGTGGCTTCCGAACTACACGGAACTGATGTAAATGATACTGGCATTCCATACGTGTAGACCATGAAACGTGCTCCAGATAACATTAGTTTTCATTCAACTTCCATTAAAGTTAAAGTAATCTACTTTTATCACTATCCACTTCTTATTAAAATATGTTCAATGCAGACACCAAGAAGGTGAATGTCCTATGGTCATTTGCATTTCTGTTTTGTGTTTCACTTAATTTTACTTATGTACCAAATGCAAATTCCGTGTATAATCCAACAAATGCCGACAGCGAATGCATTATGTTATCTGGTATGTGAACCAGACACGGACTCGACTCATTTAGTAAATGTAGTAGTTGGTTTGTTCGTTGAGGGTTGGTTGTTTGTGCTCAAAAACGGCGCGAGGACCGCTTTTGGCCAAGCTGCACCAAACACAAGACCATAGAGGAAATATAACTCATGAGTTGACCTCGTCATCTGACGGTAGTTCAAAACTACGAGGCGTTGTTCTTGGTTCTTTCCCTTAGGGATTGATCTCGAATCGTCGTCAATAACACGTGTTGCTCTAGTACAATGTTAATTTAACTACCTGCCAACGATAGAGGAAGTATAAACGTAGAGAGAGCAATGGTAACCTCTTTATGTGCCCAGGATCATGTTACTAAAACTAGTAGTAACGTAACTCTTAGACTACTTTTGTCTGCTGGGTGGAACCTAACACTCATCATCTGAATGGTCCACGGGATGGGAGAAGACGTCCATCCATTGATTTCTCATCTGATTGGTCCATTGCTTGATCATCTGATAGTACTAGACTTTGTCGATTTCACCACTCTATAGAAATGCACGTTCACGCATCTATTCTGTCATAAGGTCTTATATCGTCAAACGAGGTAATAAGGTACCAAATAGTCTAACCAAGCCCATCTTTCAGAGCAGTCACGTGGCTACTAGTCGACATGTTGGTCACACTGTTTGAAGCTTCTCTCAATAACAAAGCTCAGTCTACTTATGTTTCACGGTTATGCACAAGATAGACAATATCAAGTATTTGTAAAAAGAAAGGATGGAGAGGTTAAAGAGAAAGATCGCTTAGATATCATGGGTTCGCGACTCCTATGTTTACCAGAGGCAGTTAATCCCATGGGAAAAGAATAGATCACTAGGGTACCTCGGGTTCGTGAAGCTCGTACACATCTAAAGATGTGTCCCTGACGGATCGTTCTTTGAAAGTAAGTCTTTTTGACCTTATTGAGAAAAATTACTGAAGCTATTATGTAACTTTAAAATCCAAAATTGTTGTCGTAAGTAACAGACTACTTAAAATATTATTTATATAATTTTAGGAATCATGCTTTTTTAGTAGAAACCACAGTAAATATGCATTTTTATTTATTTCTTAGATTTGGTTACAATACGGGTGGGGCGATTGTTTTACGTATCAGTTGATTCCCCTTTTAAAAATTGTTGATTTATCCGTCATATGTTCAACTGCGGGAAAACAATCGAACCACTCCCTCTTATTCGTACGACGGTCATTGTTGAGCAAATTCAAAGGTGCCATTTTGTAGGTATTGGTATTGGTATTTTTCAGTTAACGTCACACTGGTGCAACACAACGGGCTATTGGTGACGGTCCGGGATCAATCCCAAAGGGAAAGATCCGAGGACAGCACCACGTAATTTTGAACCACGGTCAGATGACGAGGCAACACCTGAGCTGGAACCCCACTCTCCAAACTTCCACACCACGCCAACGTGAGGACATCTGAGGCCACGACAGATTTAACGTGTACCAGCCCCCTTTGTACACGACGGTGTTTGGCTGGATTCGAACTCGCAACCCTTCGGTTGCTAGTCCGTTACTCTTCCAACCGGGCCACCGCTGCCCACCATTTTGTAGGAAATAATGTCTTCGATAGATCTATAAACATAAAATTTGTATAATGGACAGTCTTCATATCAAATTGGATACAAAGTTTGTAATTTTCAATGACCGTCTAATTTTGATACAAGTTTGGGATCTCTATCAAACTTTAACCTCAGATAAAAAGTTTCAAATCATTTAATCCAACCGTTTATGGATTATGAGAATGTCAACTTAATTGCATCTAAAGTTAAATTAGTTATTTCCATACTTTTATAATAATATTTTTATCATTCTGAAAGTTTTTATTGCGTTGTTGAGGAATCCAAACAAAATATACGAAGTGTTTCTTAATTCTCAATAAGCAGTATTAATTATGTTAATTAATATTGCTTATTGAGTAATAATAATGTAATTCATATTCGAGATAAGAAGGAATAGCAATAATCATAAACAATATTTTGAAATAAATCGATTGTAAAGGACTTTCGTGACTGCAAAATTTCAACTCTCACCAACTTCTCGTAGACTATGGATGACAGCCAGGAAAACCTTCTTTGTCCTTGTAAATGTCCTTGTAAATAGTCGGTTCCTAATGAGCGTACTCGTGATAAACTATGTCCTAAATTTTGAAAAAATGTTTACGAGGTAGGTAGGTAGTTAATTAACGTCACACTGGAGCATCACAACGGGGTATTGGCGGCGGTCCGGGGTCAAACCTGAAGGGAAAGTTGGTTGCTTTGGGGTTTTATGGCGCAAGGGCCACGTTTGCGCCAGACACAAGACGTACAATGTCAAGTAATAGAAAAACACACAATGAAAGCTTTTACTGGCACAGAGGAGAGAACTACACACAGGAAGGAATGCACCTGACTGGAATCGAACCTCCCGAAGGGAAAGATCCGAGGGCAACACCACGTCATTTTCAACCACTGTCAGATGACGAGGTCACACCTGAGCTGGCACCCCACTCTCCAAACGTCCACACCACGCCAACGTGAGGACATTTTAGGCCACGACAGATTTAACACGCACCAGCCCTCTTCGTACACGACTGTTTTTGGTTGGATTCGTACTCGTAACCCTCAGGTTGCTAATCCGTTACTCTTCCAACCGGGCTACCGTGGCCCTTTTCGCGAGGTATTCAGGTTGCATCGTGATTTCCTGGACTTTGTTAAAGTACAATGGTATTTTCCAATGAGATAATGAGCCTTTGTTTCTGGATGCAGTGCCAGTTTGTTTCTTATGTCCGTAGAAACAGGACTTATCCTCGTTCTCGACTTTTGACGTGAATAAGTCTTTAAAATCGAAACAGTACTGGGGGACATGCATGAGAAGTCTAGCGTTACCGAAAAGCGTTACAACTGTTTTGTCTTATGATTTTCATTCATAGAAGAAGCACCCAGAAGATAAATATAACGTCGGTGTAGACAAAGGATGTCCGTATCCGATATGACCTTCGGACCGAGTGCGCAGGCGCACCGCGCGGGGAAGAGGGTCCGCAATACACAATATGTCGAAATTTCAACGGTGCTGGGCGAGCTTTGGGCCAGTGTCACTCTGGATTGCGTGGAGGACTGCATAAGTGGCGTCATTTGAAAGCTATCAAACTACCCTACAATCACGGGCCTTTAATCAATAAAAATATCCTCCAATATTAATATCAAACTGCATTTTAGTCGTTCAAACTGTAAATTAATTGCTGAATATTCACACACAATAAACGATCGTTCAAACTTCCTGTGCCTGCTTCATTCATTCCACAATCCAACATCAGGCTCGAGTATTTACGTCGAAACTACGGTTTGGGTCCTCGACACAGCCTACCATATTTTCATGAAACCACTGCCCTCTTAAATGTATTCGCGCATGTTTTGTGCAAGTCATTTTATAGATGGAAACAAGAATGCGACGAGAAAATAATACATGTGTCTGCTTCCTCGGAGCGTCTAAAGAGCAGCTCTCTGAGAGGTTCACACGTATATATCCGTTATGCAACCTTCAATATTCCCTGCATGACTCCTAAACAGTTTTAACTTTCTTGATCAATAGTCTTCCTTAGGATAGATGTGGTTATTTAGTTCTTGTGTGTTATGGGGTGAAAGCAATTCTATATTACTCGGAAACTTCGTGACACTCAGACGACTAGAAGAAAAGATAATAGATGTTCAGAAGGATCCTAGGTTTGTGAGTGCCAAAATCCTCACAACCTAGGAGTCTTGTAAACAGTCCTGTCTTGTAAACGTTCTACTATAAACGTAATTAAATATTAACTATAAAATAAGATAGGATACTTTTTGATTGTAAATTCGCTTGATTTCTTAAGTAATTTTCAATCGCAACGGCTTTTCAATTGTAACGGCTGTATATTAAGATGTCTTTTATTTATATGAATTAAACCTGTTTTCACATTTCAGGGGAAGCCACACGAGATTTATGAAGTCACGCTATTAAAATGAAAATGGGTTGGCGACGTTTGAAATCAACAACCTTGTTTTGCTAGAAGAATACGAATTTTTCGACTGAAAACAAGAATTAGATCAAGTAAAATCGACATCGAGAAGAGAATTCGGTGCAACATTACTGAATGTAGCTAATTTTGTAGTGGAAACTGAAGCACAATCATTTCATATGATCAATAATCAAAACTGCACCATCACTTTTACACTCATCTTAGGAACGGATATTCTTTGGAAGACACAGAATATTCAGAAATTGTCTAAAACTTCATCAATCTGCCATAAATAACCATAACTGTACCATATCACTGTTACACTAATCTCAGCAACGGATATTCTGTGGAAGACGCATAATCAGATATTCAGAAATTGCCTGAAACTTCAACAATCTGTCACAAATAATCAAATTGTACCATCACTGTTACACTCATCTCTTCAACGGATATTCTGTGGAAGACACATAAACAGATATTCAGAAATTGGTCTGGAAATTCCACAATCAGTCGTAAATAATCAAAACTGTGCCCCATCACTGTTACACCCATCTCAGCAATGGATATTCTTTGGAAAACAGAATTAGATATTCAGAAACTGGTTACACTCATCTCAGCAACGGATATTCTTTGGAAAACAAAGAATTAGATATTCAGAAACTCTGTTACACTTATCTCAGCAATGGATATTCTTTTGAAAACATAATTAGATATTCAGAAACTGGTTACACTCATCTCAGAAACGGATATTCTTTGGAAAACAAAGAATTAGATATTCAGAAACTCTGTTACACTTATCTCAGCAATGGATATTCTTTGGAAAACAAAGAATTAGATATCCAGAAACTTACGCCCATCTCAGCAACGGAATTTCTGTGGGAGATAGACATCCAGAAAATAATTTTGTAAAATTTCGAGAGGTCGAAACCTAAGTCCTCATAAATGATCCATGGAGCGTCCACCCTCAAGAAACATCATGTCGTTCTGGCCGATCCCAAACCACCGAAAAACAACCCAATCATCCTCAGGTAAATGAACTTCGGTTCCCTGGTAATGTCCGAATGTGCTCCCACGGCATTATCATCTTCACGTGCATGTTCGTGCTCCTGACTGTCGTGCTGAGCACGCTGTCCACCCTCTGCCTGACCTTCAGCTTGCTGTCCAACGAGTGGGAGTTCCTCACCTACCGGAAGGAAGGGGTGGAGGAGGTGGCTCGTGTTCAGAACCACTCTCTGCAGTGGCTGCCCGACGAGCTGGGCAGGCTGGAGATGATAGAGGTGCCGCCCACGGAGAAGCCCCGGAAGAAGGCCACCAGCAAGACGGACGCTCCCAAAACCGTCGCCTACCTCATGCCCGCTTATGGTGGGGTGAACAACTTGTGTCCCAACATATCTGGTGAGTGTTTCTTCACTCCTTTTGCATGAGTACTATTCATAGTCAGGGCCGCGATAGCCTGGTTGTAGACCCTCGCCCCCGACGGTTTAGAGTCTTATAAGGGGGCAGGGAAATATGGGGACTTCCACCAGCATCGAGAGAGGGACCGGGCCTCCCGCCCGACGGACGGGAAAAGCACCACTTCCCAACGGGGCACGTGCGGGTGAACCATTTATTATTTCTGAATTTAAAAGGTTTATACAAGCCCATGGCCACCCATGGGCCTAACAGATATATATGATGGTAACAGGGCTCAACGCGGGAAAGCCCGCGGAGAAAATCAGGCCAACAGGGCCTGCAGAATAAAGGCAAAAGGGCCAACAGGGCCGATAAAAAGTCTAAAAAAATGAAGGGTGAGCTGGTGATGGTTCCGGAGGCGATAGCTTGGTTGGAAGAGTAGCGGATTGACAATGGGAGGGTTGTGAGTTCAGTTCGAAAGTCCAACCAAAGACCGTTGTGAACACGGGCTGGTGCCCGTTAAATCTGCCGTAGCCTGACATGTCCTCACACGTTGGCGTGGTGTGAATTTCGGATAGTGTGGTGCCAGCTCAGGTTTAGCCTCGTCATCTGATCGTGGTTCAAAATTACGTGATGCTGTCCTCGGGTCTTTCCGTTCGGGATAGATCCCGGACAGTCGCCAATAGCACGTTGTGTTGCTTCAGCGCGACGTTAATTAAATACCTAACTACCTACCAACCAAAGACCCTAGTGTACGAGGGGGATGATGCACGTTAAATCTGTTGTGGTCTCCAATGTCCTGACGTTGGCGTGGCGTGCAAGTTTGCCAGCTCTTGTGTTGGCCTCGTCATCTTAGTGTAGTTTAAAATTACGTGGTGTTGTCCTCGGCTCTTTCATTTCGGGATGGATCCCGGACCTTCCTTTGGCGACCCAAACTGGGTAACACAACGGGCTATTCGACTGTCCGGGATCCATCCCGAAGGGAAAGGTCCGAGGACCACATCACGTAATCTTGAACCACGGTCAGATGACGATGTCACACTTGAGCTGGCACTCCCTCTCCAAACATCCACACAACGCCAACGTGAGGACATTTCAGACCACGGCAGATTTAACGTGTACCAGCCCCCTTTATACACGATGGTGTTTGGTTGGATTCGAACTCGCAAGGAAGAGCGACGGATTGGCAATGAGAGGGCTGCGAGTTCTAAACTTGGTCCGACCAACGACCGTAGTATCCGAGGTGGATGATGCACGGAAATCTGTCGTGGTCTCCAATGTCCTGACGTTGGCGTGGTGTGCAAGTTTGCCAGCTCAGGTGTTGACCTCGTCATCTCACCATTGTTCAAAATGACGAGGTGTCGTCCTCGGGTCTTTCCCTTCGGGACGAATCCCGGGCCGTCTATAATAGCCCATTGTGTTGCTCCAGTGCGACTTTAATCAACTACCTGCTCATAGTCTAAAATAGGGGTTGTCAACACTTCAGATTGATTGGTTTTTATGGCGCCAGACTGACATACTAAAATAAAATACATTAATGTAAAATGTAACATCCCCTGAAGATAGGGGAGTATTACTGCCCATTTGTGGCAGAGTACGGCAGACAGATACAATTAAAATGCAATACCTGGTATAGTGGTCAGAACGTTTGTCTGCCAAGCAATAGGTCCCAGGTTCAAATCCCGATTTGTAACGGATTAGAAATCGGGTCCCGGATTAGCGATCGGCGGGATGCTAGTTCGAAACTTGATTCAACCAAAGACCGTCTTGTACGTAGGGCGTTAAATCTATCGTGGTCTCGCATGTCCAGATTTTATTATTTGGATTTTTTGCTGTGTGGATCAAAATACCTAGACCCCGAGTGACGAGGTGTCCCAAAACCCATTAAACTAATAATTATCTGCTAAGTATATTTAAATTAACCCTGGTATATACTAAAACTTAAATTTGCTAATCATATTTTTTATGTAAGTTAAAAAATCGTACTATTCACACATCCAAGCATCTGTCTAACATGACAAATTTTTAACTTATCGTGCAGATATGAATAAATTTTAAATGTATTCTTTTATTAAAGGTAGGAAGGTAGTTAATTAACGTCGCACTGGAGCAATACCACAGGGTATTGGCGACGGTCCGGGATCAATCCCGAATATTTAATAAAAAAATAGGCTTGCAGTTGTTGAATATTGGGTCGAGTTTTGCAGTCATTACTTTTTATAACGGGTCCAGTGCTCAGACATAACTCAGCTTTATCAGTTCCTTAAGCGACAGTGGTCATGGCCAAAGGTAGATATTTCTATTGACGTCGCTCTAGAATACAACACATTTTTTGTTTTTCGATTATATTCTAAACTCTTTACCATGTTATGTCTACGGGACTCAGGGTTTTTATCGAAGAGAGCCAGGAGAAGTATTTTGGTATGGATTTGATATCTCGCTGGCCTTATTTGGCAGAGACACTTATCGCTGACACTAATATTCAAATCAGAGGGTTGAAGCGGAGTGTGCGAATAAGGAAATGGAAAGTACAAATAGACAATTAGATGATTTAAAATGAATAAAAGGGAAAGGTTTTAATCGTAACATACATTTCATTACAGAAAAAGGGACTTTGGCGTGGTAGATAAGTTATATAGTAGAAAAAATTCCGACAGATAACCATAGCTCTATGATAATCGGACTGCTGATAACTATTTAAAATAAATAGTGAGAGCGTTTTAAAAAATAAAAACAAAATTTCTAAAATAAGAATATAGGGCGAAAGAAAAATAGCCAAGCGATAAAAATGTATAATGCCAACACTAATAACGATGACATTTCTAACAATATTCGATTCCTCCGACTGAAGAATTCTGATGTGACAAACAGCTGCACCGATTTGGGTTGGAGGGAGTTCCAATTTATTGGGTACTCCAAATGACCCCAGTTGCTTAAAACAGTATTGTTTTTGGAACAATTTATTTTGTTTATACGTTACACGCCACCTCCGTTATCTATATACTTGTAATATATATCGCATGTTTGAGTGTCCCAATCATAAAATATCATGGAGCAAGGTGATCGGACCCCAAAGGTTGATTGGTAATTTAATTAACGTCGCACTGGAGGAACACAATGGGCTATTGACGACGATCCGGGATCCAACCCGAAGGGAAAGATCCGAGGACAACACCTCGTTATTTTGAACCACGGTAAGATGATGAGGTCGACACCAGATCTGGCAGCCCACTCTCCAAACATCCACACCACGCCAACGTGAGGACATTTAAAGGCACAACAGATTTAACGTGCACCAGCCCCCAGTTACATGACGGACCTTGGTTGGATCGAGTTTTGAACTCGCAATCCTCCTGCTGGTAATAGGCTACTCTTCCAAGTGGGCTACCGCGGCCCCTCGACCCCTAAGAAGTGGTGTCTCTGTCTAAGGATATAGCGGCTTTACGTCGACCTTATACATTTGGCTTCCTCCATGTTATTTGTTTTCAGTAACCCCCCGTTAGACCACCCCACGATATATCGTTTATTTAATTAAATCATCGCTCCTTTTTTTTATCCACGATGAATTTTCGGTTGGTTGGTTTTTGGGGTTGCATGGCCATATTTGGCCATGCTGCGCCATACATGAGACATACAATAAAGTAATAGACGCACACACGATGAAAGTTTTACTGACACAGAAATACACCCAGGGAGGAGTGCAACTGAATTTTCGGTTTGCGGATAGAAAAATTTCAATGTTTCTATAGAATTGTGAATTCAATGGTAACCTATTTCGAGCAATTGTCTTTAATTGGTTAATTTGTTTTTGAAGAAGTGATTCCTGTTTTCAAAAATGAATGTTCTACCTTTGTCTTAAAATACTTTAATGTCGGTTTTGCGGTTAACCTCGTTGTAATTTATATAATTTTAAACAAAAACTTGTAATTTCGACAAATAATTTATGCCATTTTATTTCGGCAAATATATTTTTCAGACTCTTGCTCTATCACGCTTTTTTCTTTTCCCACAAACGCGTGGTTCAAAATTATTACGTGGTGTTGCCCTCGGATCTTTCCCTTGGGGATTGATCCCGGTTGGTTCATTTGAGTTTTACGGCGCAAGGTCCAATAGTAGACAAGCAGGATTGATCCCGGAACGTCGCCAAAAGCCCGTTGTGTTGTTCCCAGTGCGACGTTAATTAAAATACCTACCTACCCACAAGAAGTGCGATATATTGATATTGGTATTTTTCAATTAACGTCACACTGGAGCAACACAATGGGCTATTGGTGACGGTCCGGGATCAATCCCAAAGGGAAAGATCCGAGGACAACACCACGTAATTTTGAACCACGGTCAGATGACGAGGCAACACCTGAGCTGGCACCCCACTCTCCAAACTTCCACACCACACCAACGTGAGGACGTTTGAGGCCACGACAGATTTAACGTGCACCAGCCCCCTTTATACACGACGGTGTTTGGCTGGATTCGAACTCGCAACCCTTCGGTTGCAAGTCCGTTACTCTTCCAACCGAGCCACCGCGGCCCTGCGATATATTGAGGAATTGCCTTTCTTGGTAGGCACCGCGGTAGCCCTATTGCAAGAGCAATGGATTAGCAACCGGAGGGTTGTGAGTTCGAATCCCACCAAATACCTTCGTCTACAGAGGTGTTTGTTCACATTCAATCTCTCGGTGCCTCAAATTTCCTCACGTTGACATTGTGTAGTATTTTGGAGTGTGGGATGCCAGTTCGGGTGTGACCTCGACATCTGACTGGTTCAAAATGGCGTGGTGTGGTCTTCGGATCTTTCCCTTCGGGTTTGATCCCGGACCGTCGTCAATAGCCCATTGTATTCCTCCATTGCGACGTTAATTAAAATACCTACCTACCCTTCGGGATTGATCCCGGATCGTCGCCAATAACCCGCTGTGTTGCTCCAGCGCTACATTAATCCTACTTGCTACCTACCCTTAAGTTTGGGTCATAATCATAAAACAATGGGGGAGGATGTGAAATTGTTCGCAGTTGTTTGCTCTGGTGACCGAACCTCGCTCACAAATATAATTTCAATTTTTCATTACTCATTTTGCTTACATAGTTCCAGCAATGCGTTACTTTGTATGCTTAGACGAGTTGTACGATGAACTATTGAACCATTAGGGAACATTTACGACGAAAGTAATAAAAGGGGAACAGCAATAGAACACGGTTATCGACGCTGTTCCAACAGGAACCCCGCGATTAGTGAGTCGTAACTGATAGTTTTACGACCGTCTACTGACGACAAAACGTCCTCTTTTTGTTGCTGCGAAACAAAACAGACGGCATAATCCGTCAATGGACAGGCCTATCACGAACAGTTTCATTGAAGCTATTTTTCTGAGCCATTTGAAGGAATTCAACATTAACTTTCGCTCGAATGACATGGGATGGACTAGGGAGAAATAATGACAAAAACAGTAAGAATAAATGAAGCTATGAAATAAAATTATGGAGTAGCAATCGATTGAAAGTGACAAATGGCTTCGATTTTAAGAGCAAGTCAGTTTTAATAGGTATCGTTTAAATCTCAGTCGAACAGTGGTATAGCACGGCTTTGTCAAGATAGGTATTTTAATTAACATTAATTAATTAACTTGCACTGGAGCAACACAACGGACTTTTGCAATGGTCCTGGATCAATCCCGAAGGGAAAGAACCGAGGACAACACGTAATTCGGAACCACGGTCAGATGACGAGGCAAGACCTGAGCTGGCACCCTACTCTCCAAACTTCCACACCACGCTAACGTGAGGACATTTGAGACCACGGCAAAGTTAAAGTGCACCAGCCCCCTTTGTACACGACGGTCTTGGGTTGGATTCGAACTCGTAACCCTCCGGTTGCTAATCCGTTACTCTTCCAACTCGGCTACTGAGGCTCATACAAACTAATTGGATGACATTTGTCAAGATTTTGAATTAAAACAAAGAAAATAATTTCCCGAGATTCATTAATTTGTGTGCCGCGGTAACTCGGTTGGAGAGTAACGGATTAGGAACAGGAGGGTTACGAGTACGAATCCAACCAAAGACCGTGTACAAAGGGGGCTGGTGCACGTTAAATCTGCCGTGACTTCAGATGTCCTCACGTTGGCGTGGCGTGGAAGTTTGGAGAGTGGTGTGCCAGCTCAGGTGTTGCCTCGTCATCTGACCGTGGTGTGTTGTCCTCAGATCTTTCCCTTCGGGGTTGATCCAGGACCGTGACCAATAGCCCGATGTGCTGCTGCAGTGCAACGCCAATTAAAATACCTACCACTACTTTGCCCCCATCTTTTAAAAATATTTCCTCCTTCATATCTTTAATTATGAGTGAATTTTATAACATTCCTGCTACGAAATTCATTAACAGGAGTGGAGTTGAATCGAATAGAGAGTGGGGGGGGGGTATTTCAATTAACGTCACACTGGAGCTACACAATGGGCTATTGGTGACGGTCCGGGATCAATCCCAAAGGGAAAGATCCGAGGACAACACCACGTAATTTTGAACCACGGTCAGATGACGAGGCAACACCTGAGCTGGCACCCCACTCTCCAAACTTCCACACCACGCCAACGTGAGGAATAAAGAGTGAGTTTTCATCCTATTACAGTGTTCTTGGAACCGATCCATCTCGCTCCTATGGTGAGATAGATAACGATATCCGTAAATCTACATCTATCTTTGTTTAAGGCCGCTTCGAAGGAGTTCACGTCACAACTGATAATCGGCTTTGAAAACAAAGCATCTATATGAGTGAGAAAAGAAGGCAGCTGCGGAAATTCGTTTTTACAAAGGTGGTAAGCTTACCACGAAAAAGGGATGTCAAACGCAAAAACATGCATGATTCCACATCAATACTAATAGCCCGTTGTATTCAGAGACGTAACTAGGCTTGTTTCCACCCGGGGCAAGAACTCGCCTTGGCGCCTCCTACCACCGACCAACCAAACCAAAACCCTCCCCGACAACACCTGATATCGCCACCACACATTAATTCACTAGTCCAAATTGTTTTATTAAACTTAGATGGTAAATGCTTGATTTCAAAGGTAAATACACTGCTGGCCACCGTAAATGCAACACCCTGAAGGAAGCATGCAAATAATATGAAATTTACAACATGCATTAGCGGAGGTGAGATATGCAAATGATTAGAATTTCAGCGCAGACGCACATCACGCGCGCCTGTGGCGCCACTTCAAAGCGCTATTTAAGGCTTGGAGATTTCGACGATTTCAAGTACGGCAATTGTGTTTTTCTTGTGGTTTTTTCAAAAAAACGATCAATTATGCCTCGTAGAAAACAGCGATCATCTTTTGATCAAGTATCCGAGTTCGACAGAGGAAGGATAGTGGCCTACCGAGATTGTGGATTATCTTTCAGGGAAATCGGTAGTCGTGTTGGACGAAACCAAACAACTGTAATGCGGATATGTGATCGTTGGATGCAGGAGGGTACAACGGACCGACGTGTTCGATCGCATCCACCTCAGTGCACCACTTCACGTGATGACAGGCATATTGTGCGTATGGCAGTGACGGATCGCTCAGCCACATCACGAACCATAGCACAGCACATTCAGTCTGTACCGCATCATCCAGTGTCTGCGCGTACCATTCGACGCCGTTTACAGCAGAGTGGTCTGTCCGCAAGACGTCCATTGCTTCGTCTACCATTGACGCAGAACCACAGACGTTTCCGCCGCCAATGGTGCGATGAAAGAAGGATGTGGACGGCAGAATGGAATGAAATTGTCTTTACTGACGAGTCACGCTTCTGTCTGCAACACCACGATGGTCGGATTCGAGTCTGGAGACACCGTGGAGAGAGGATGCTGAACAGCTGCGTTATGCACCGCCACACTGGTCCTGCACCGGGTATTATGGTATGGGGCGGTATTGGATATCACTCTCGCACTCCTCTAGTACGCATTGCCGGTACTTTAAACAGCCAGCGCTACATCTCCGAGGTGTTGGAGCCAGTTGTCCTTCCTTACCTTCAGGGCTTGCCCACAGCCATATTTCAACAGGATAATGCGCGACCACACGTGGCACGCATTGTCCAAGAGTTCTTCGTCAATCGCCAGATTGAATTGCTTCCCTGGCCAGCTCGCTCTCCGGATCTTTCGCCGATAGAAAACATGTGGTCCATGGTTGCTCAACGATTGACCCAGAATACATCCCCAGCTGCCATACCAAATCAACTTTGGCAACGTGTGGAAGCTGCTTGGTCTGCTGTACCCCAAGAACACATCCAAAGTCTCTTTGAATCAATGCCGAGGCGTGTGGCAGCGGTGATCTCCAACAATGGCGGCTACTCTGGCTACTGATTTTGGCAGGAACCACACTTCACGGAAGTCTATAAATTTAATTATTTGATACTTGGTCAATATGTTATCTACAAAATAAATTTTGTTGTGATATCTCTTGTCTTTCTTGGTGTTGCAATTTGGGTGGCCAGCAGTGTAGATTAATTTGCAGCAATTTCATTTTTAGTGCAAGATAAAATACCTAATTAATTCTAAGATATTTCATTGACAAATAATCTAAGAGTAGCATGTTTGGTACATTCTTTCATACTTATAATCGCTGCAAATGAAATGAAAAGGTTTTATCAAATGATATCGGGATATGTGTGGGTTGAATCAAAATCAAGACTTGATTTAAAATAGGATATTTAATTATGATAAATACAGAGGCTGTTCGGACATTTTTCGAATGATTTTGATGAGCTGTAAAAAATTGTATGCTACGAAATAATTTTATTTTCGCAGCAGTTAAATAGTTAAAGTATAACTTATCGTCTGCTAACTCAGTTTTGTTTACTTTAAAAATGGCGCTTTTAAATTAACAATGGATGGAAGGCTATGTTTGCTTTCTTTCCGAAGAGAATTATGCTTATTCCATTGTTCAAAAACGCTGTAAAAGTTATGGTTTTTCGATATCTAAAGTTATATTATTAATAAGAAAGGTAAAAGTGGAAAAGTACTTCCTAATACGTATCCAAAAGAGAAAAGAATTTCTGAGAAAATTTGTAAGGTAAGATCTTTAATTTTAAAAGAGAATCCGCCAAGTCAAAGGACTATTACAAAGTCATTAAAAGTTCAGTTTCAACTGTAAATAAAATAATTAACAGTGATTTGAATCTTAAAAAGGCCAAAAAATACAATGTACATCGTCTATCTCCACGACATTTTGCAGAAAACAGAACTCGCTGCAGAATTCTGTATGAGAAGCATTTAGCTGGAGAAAGATGGAAAAATGTTGTGACAATAGACGAGGCGTGAGTGTATTTAAAAGATTGCAATAAAAAAGAACAATTTATTATCATAAAAGAGGAGAAAAATCTTAAAACGTGGTTCAACTTTGTAACTTTAACGTGAGAACTTTCTCTAAGAGATTTGATTGTTGCCGGTTTTGCATATAATGAAAAATTAAAAGTAAAAAGGAGGGGGGAAATGGGTAAAAATCAACTCCCACATATTATCAAGACCCTATTTTACCCCAATATTAAAAAAAGAAATACTATATCTTTACCCACAAAGTGCCAACAATCAGTAGAACTGCATCAGGACAAAGCAAGCAATCACACATCTAAATCCACTGTTAAATTCGTGGAAAAAATGAAACAAGAAACTGGTATCAAGTCAATAAATACCCTTTACTGATATTCCTGCTAAATCTCTAGATGTCTCACACATGGACTTTTGTACTTTTAAAAAGAGAATTATCGAAACGTCGACCGAAAACCATTCAAGGATTTTGGAAAACCGTGGAACAAGAATTAATAACAGATTGTACTCAAGTTATTATCTTGAGTATTATACTTAGACATTTTTCACAATCTCTTAATATGTTGCCAAAATGTGAAGAAAAATTAATTTAAACACAGAAAGCTTGAACTAAAACTTAACTTTACGGGCTTTTTCGGCTGCAAACATTTTCACAATGTCCTCAAAAGATAGCTTTGAAGCTAACTTGTGCTCTATTGATATGATGCTCAGGTTGGTTAGTCGTTGTCCTGTTAAGTTTCTGAGGTAATTTTTTATTATCTTTAGTTTGTTAAAACTCCTTTCATTTGAGGCGACTGAGACTGGTATTGTGAGGAAAATTCTCATCGCTGTCATTATGTTGGTGGACGCGTCTTCAAGTCCGTTCTTATATATTAACGTCAGAAGACCTGATGGTGTAGCCGTTTTCATATAAGGGCTTAAATTCAAGGCATGATATTTAACTCTCCACTTCTATCGCCAGCTAGTCCTTGTCTAAGTCTTCTTTATATGTGGTAGCTAACTCAAGTGCCTGGTTATTCAATTCTTCTCCATTCATTGTTTCAAACCGAGCTCCATTGAGGAAGCCAAATAAACTATTCATGTTTTGAATGACTTGAAACCTTTGCCTCAGTTCATTCAGAATCCGATCTATTATTTGTATAATCAATACTCTGAACTTTTTCTTCTGAGATTTCATAGCTTTCAACTTCGCCCTTCTCACCAAACATCCGCTGCTTCCTCATCCGTACTTCTTTAAAGAGGATCTAGGTTAAGCTTTCCTGCTATTTCTTCACACATTCTGCATTTAGCTCCTTTTATAGTTTTTGGTTTTTGTAGTCTACTAATAAGTTTTCTTCTTCATTTGTTATCATAAGTAAATATCTACCGTAAAAAAATACTCAGCCAATTTAGCGCCCCCGTATCCGGCGCCCGGGGCAGGTGCCCCGTCTGCCCCCTCTAGTTACGTCTCTGGTTGTATTGGTGCCTCAGTGCGACGTTAATGAACTAACTACATCAATACTACCCTCGAGTTGTAGACGGCGCAGGTTCGATTCCTGCCAGGTGAATTCCTCCCTGGGTGTATTTCTCTCTTTGTGTCAGTAAAGTTTTCATTGCGTGTGTCTGTTACTTGGTACTGTATGTCTTGAGTCTGGAACAGCATGGCCAAATATGGTCCTTGCACTAAGATACTTGCGCCCCAACCCGACCTGTGCTTAGATGTCGAAACTACAATATGTGTTGCCATCGGCGCAACTATAAATTAACAAAAGAAACGATCTTCTGCAGTTATTCCGCGGCGTTAATCTTCGGGTTTGATCCCGGACCGTCGCCAATAGCCAGTTCTGTTAATCCCCAATGCGATGTTAATTAAAAATCATACCCACCGCGGCGTTAATACAATATTTACCTGGAAACCACATTTAACAACTACCAATGTCATCTTTATATATGTATGTTAATCTTGCTTAGAAAATTTAACTCATAAAATTTTTAAAACCAATGAAAATCCAAATAATTTTCCTTAATTTAATCCAGTGTTACAGATGAAAGACCTCCGTTGGGCCTGATGTTACATTCCTGTATTAAGATATAACAAATCGATTGTTATTAAATATATTTAAGCGAAAAGTCCTTTAGTTTTAAAGGGCAGCGGTAGCCCATTTGGAAGAGTAATGGTCGACAGATTTAATGTGCACTAGCCCCCCCCCCCCGTCATGCACGCGCTAACTGGTGCAAAATTTGCCGTGGCCTCAAATATCCTCACGTTCTCGTGGTGTAGAAATTTGGGTAGCAGGGTGCCATCTCAAGTGTTGTTCTCTTCATCTGACTGATTCAAAATTACGAGGCGTTGTCCTTGGATCTTTTCCTTCGGGATTTATCCCTGATCGTCGCCAATAGCCCGTTGTATTGCTCCAGTGCGACGTTAATTAACCGCCTACCCCCTTTAGTATCAAAAAACTAATTTTTTACTTTTTCTTGTTTATTGGTCATGCAAAATTCATTCAATCGAGCACGAAGGTTTGTAAAGTTTTAAACTCAACATCGCTCAAGCGTAATTTAGCAGAAAGTTTGAGAAAAGTTACAGTGGCTTTCACCGGAAGTACGTCGGAAACACTTAGGGAGTACCCGTTTCGCACAACGTCTTTTAAAGTGTAATTAACTTAGGGAGTACCCGTTTCGCACGTCTCTTCAAGTGTAATTAAAACGAAATAATTGTCCGCGGGCTTCCGTAAGTCCAAAATTGGATCGGGACTAAGTCAATTCTCTCTTGTAATTAGTCCAGCTAATGACAGTTTAGAGTTGTAAGTTTCAATGTAAGAGAATAGTAATTTGGTTTACAGCGCTGCTTTACAAAATTATCACTTTAAGCTTTTTTATGCCATATTACGTTATTGAGAGGAAAAGGCCTAATAACTTTTTTTCAGAAAAAGATTGAAAACTTAAATGTACTTAAAATACTTACAGACAGTGAAGGTATGTGTGAAATGTATTAGTTTGAGCCACAATTATTGACACCTGACAATAAATTTACTTTTTACTCCTTTATATTTGTAAGGGAATTTTATGCCATTCATCCAGAGCTTTTGAAACTATGAAGTTTGTTGTAGAAGTTTCGCTGTGTTCCTATAACCTGTCTTCCGCGAGAAGGTAGGTAGCTTAATTAGCGTCGCACTGGAGCAACACAACGAGCTATTGGGAAGGTCCATCTCGAAGGGAAAGTCCGAAGACAAAACCTCGTCATTTTGAATCACGGTCAGATGACGAGGACAACACCTGAGCTGGTACCTCACTCTCCAAACTTCCACATCATGTCAGAGTGAGGACATTTGAGGCACGACAGATTTATCGTGCATCGGCCTCTACGTACACGACCGTCTTTGGTTGAACCGAGTTTTGACCGTGGCCCTTTATTCGAGGAGGAATGAGACGTTTTGCGACATAAAATCAAGAAAAAAGCTGCAATCCTTTGCTGTTGAGATTATTTTACAAAAAAATTGCATCTGGTAATTAATTTTTTTATTTAATTGTTGTTCCTCTACAACAAATATCTAATTACAGATAACTAATAATTATTCCGAAAAATGTAAGAAAAAGATATACACAAATACAGTTTAATAATACATAAAACAAAACACTTCATTGAAGCAGATTACTTATTGAATTGAAATCATTAAAAATACATCAACCTCCAAGAACGAATTATTGTTTAAAAAATCTATTTGTAGCAAAATTGTTACATGCATTCTTTTTTAAAGGTTTAACAAAAATAATTTAGTTTCTGGTGATGTCTGGGGACTGTCTTAAAATCAAATACAAGAAACTTAAAAGGGCGAATCAATTTTGTTATGTTTGTCGTAAATTGTTTTTGTTAAAGCATTGTCTCTACAGAGCTTCATAGTAATGAAACCGATATGATTTCGCAATTCAGAAGAATCCACACCTGAAGATTCTTAATTATTTAATATGAAACTATTGTCATTTTCTTGTAAAATTGAATTTTAATTAAATTTCCTTCTTTTCCCATTTGTTTCACTTTGAGTTTTCCCATCGACCTTCTAATGAAATAGACAAAGCATGTAGTCGGAGTCACTGTCGCAAGAACTCAGAAGTATAAGGTCACGTGGGCTTGGGAATCGACTTGGGTTGATTGGTTATCGAAGTGCAAACCTGTATTTCGTCACTCGTCAGTGAACTTCCGGTACGATGTCTGGTTTGCTTCATTTTGGTGAAGAAGTTCCGGAAAGCGGTCTGGTGAGTCCTACATCAGGATTCGTGCTTTTCTGACAGTGGAGAGTGGGGTGCCAGCTCAGGTGTTCCCGACATCTGACCGTGGTTCAAAATTACGTGGTGTTGTCCTCAATCTTCCCCTTCGTGGGTTGACCCCGGACCGTCGCCAATAGCCCGTTGTGTTGCTCCAAATCGATTTTAATTAAAATACCTACCTACCTTGTAACAATTTATTATTTATACATTGTTTAGAGTGGGGCGGGCCTATCCATCAATTTAATAGGGTCCCATGGGTTTGAGATCCAAGAGATTGTTGCGCCTCTGAAACCCATATTAAAATAAATAAGCAAAGTTATTGTGATGCAAATTACACACATTAAAGGAGTTTAGATATAATAAAAATTTTAACTCTTATAGATAAAAGGTATCACATTCAGTAACTTTTCTAACAGTCTGTTTTACACCACCAGATATGTGTCGTAAAGATAATATACATCTGTCAGAAATTTAGTTCTTTAAAGCTGCGCTCACAACGAGCTCCGAAAGTTTTATTCTAACATTCTTAGCGTCTTCCTTCTCACGAGGAGGCAAACGAAACATGAAATTTGCTTTTTATTAGATTACGCCTCGACTTTTTCTATCCAAGCGTCAACTCTTCGCTCATAAAGTATTCTCCGGTTATAAAACCTCGGACTTGAATAAGTAAATAAAAGTGAAATAACACAAATAAGTAAAAAATGGCGCACTAACAGAATCCCGAAATAACTCTCGAAGCGTCATCAAGGGAAATGAAAAAGGATTCAGAGGGAGTGAAAAAGTCAAAAATCAAATTTTCGAAGCTGCTAAATTGAATTTGTGGAATACCACGTCTAAATTTATCTCCCATACTGAAAGGACTACAATTTTTATTGGGTTTTTGCAGGGAACGAACGCTAACGTTTTCTTGTGGGCTATTTTTATGGTCCGCATACTTTTCAGTAGATCTACCGAGTTAGACGGGACTCGGGGTAAAGCAATTACAAGAGAATAAACTATAAACAAAATGGATATTGAAATAGAGGGAGGGTTTAGCTTGGAATTCGTTTTATTCGGAGATTTTTCTTTCTCAAAACAGCGGGACCTAAAATAGTTTGTAACTATGTCTTATCGATGTGTGATATAAATGGATACAAATAAATAACCTGGAATGGGGATAATAAAAGAATTTATTAGAATTCTGAATTCTTAAAGGAAATTTTATGAATCGGGTATGTAATCAAAAAATAATTTCCTGTCTTATCCTTCTCACCAGGTTTTATATTCCAATCCAAAAACCATAAAACTAAATGAATTTAAAGTATAAGGATTTTTTTACTTTCCAGAGAGACATACGCGCATTTCACCTGTGTCACAAACGCAACTCGAATCCGTGTGCATTTCTCATTGTTTTCAACATTCAAAATATATTTCGGGGATTATAGGTAGTTGAATTAAAGTAGCACTGCAGAATCACAACGGACCACTGGCGACGGCTGTCCGAGATCCATCCCGAAGGGAAAGACCCGAGGACAACACCTCGTCATTTTGAATCACTGTCAGATTGCGATGCTGTTCTCGGATCTTTGCTTTCGGGATGGATACCGGACCGTCGCCAATAGCCCGTCGTGTCGCTCCAGTGCGAAATTAATTCAACTACCCCTCAGCTCAGATTCTCTATATGAATTTTTAAGCGTTTCTGAAAACAAAAATCGTTGTAAGTTAAACCTGGAACGTTTCTATTCTTTGGAGAGTTTAGTGCCAGCTCAGGTGTGACCTCGTCATCTGACCGTGGTTCAAAATTACGTAGTGTTGTCCTCGGACTTTCCCTTCGGGTTTGAAACCTGACCGTCGCCAATAGCCCGTTGCGTTGCTCCAGTGCGACGTTAATTAAAATACCTACTATATAATTTTCATATAATTATATTAATATAATTTTATATATATATAATTATATGAATAACTCGTTTTCTTCATAAATTCTTAAAACGCATCAAAGAGACTCTGGGTCGCCGTAGCCCGGTTGGAGAAGTAACCGGAGGGTTGCGAGTTCAAATCCAACCAAAGCCCGTCGTGTCCAAAGGGGCTGGTGCACGTTTAATCTGTCGTGGCCTCAAATGTCATCACGTTGGCGTGGTGTGGAAGTTCGGAGAGTGGGGTACCAGCTCAGATGTGACCTCGTCATCTGATCGTGCTTCAAAATTACGTGGTGTTGTCCTTGAATCTTTGTCTTCATTACGGACCGTCACCCCAACGTGAGGACATTTGAGGCCACGACAGATTTGGACCACTGCGGTCCCTGGTACATTGAAAGATTCTTTGTTTGATTCGGCAACCGAAAACGAAATTAGCTTTTCATTTTCAAATATATTTGACTATTTTCAGACCTGTCCGATTATGGGCCACAAAACTTCAAGTACTAACTTCAAAATTGAGTTTAGTAACATCAAAAAGTTTTGGGGTGTGTGCCTAGGCTTCCTGACGCCGTTCTGGTGTGGTACTTCTTTGTCAGACAAAATTTAGGGTGACTGATATTGTTAAAAATCCGCCTAACTGGTCATAACATCTGTCTACCAAGCTATAAGGGCTCCGCGTTAGCTCAGTTGATAGAGTCGCGGATTAGCAATTGGAGGGTTGCGAGTTCGGGACTATCCAACCAAAGATCGTGAGGGTTGGTGCACGTTAAATCTGAGGTGCCAGATCAGGTGCCGACCTCCTCATTTGACCGTGGTTGAAAATGAGGTGTTATCCTCAGATCTTTCTCTTTGAGTGGATCCTGGATCGTCTCCCATACTATCGCAATTTGCATTGCTCTGTGCGAAGTAAATTCAACACGATCTACCTACCTACGAAATGAGGTATTTAATTAACGTCGCACTGGGGAAACACAACGGGCTATTGGCGACGGTCCGGGATCAAACCCCGAAGGGAAAGACCGAGGACAACATCACGTAATTTTGAACCAAGGTCAGATGCCGAGGTCACACCTGAGTTGGCATCCCACTCTCCGAACTTCCACACCACGCCAACGTGATGACATTTGAGGTCGCGACAGATTTAACGAACACCACGTCCCTTTGTACTCGACGGACCTACGAAATGAGAGCTTTTCGTTAGCAAACCCCTGACTA
Organism: Meta bourneti; assembly: GCA_933210815.1. NCBI lineage: Eukaryota > Metazoa > Arthropoda > Arachnida > Araneae > Tetragnathidae > Meta > Meta bourneti. The sequence continues at coordinate 10,485,598 of OW119924.1, read as the reverse complement.
CGTTCCTGGTAAGAGTTCCTTTTTCAAGGACAAAATTTAGGGTGACTAATATTGTTACCAATTCGCCTATCTGGTCATAAAGTCTCTCTACCATCCTATAGGGGGCCACAGTAACCCAGTTGGTAAAGTCGCGGATTAGCAACTGGGGAGATGCGAGTTCGAGACTCGGTTTAACCAAAGATCGTCGCGTACGTGAGGGCTAGTGCACGTTATATATGTCGTGGTCTCAAATGTCTTCACGTAGTGTGGAAGTTTGGAGAATGGGGTGGGAGCTCAGGTATTCACCTCGTCATCTGACCGTAGCTCAAATCTTTCCCTTCGGAATTGACCGTCAAACATTGTAGCCCGGTTGGTACCATGTTGGTCAGTACCCTGTTGTCTTGCCCGTGTGAGACGTAAATTTAACTACTACTTCAATCCTATAGGTACCTGGTACGAATCTAGGTTTGTAAGCGTATGGCTGTTGATGATTGTCCCTGTTAGCTGTAACGGGAGTCGTTAGAGTAATGGGTGCGCCCTCAACCATCATCCTTCAATTCGTCCCTTGTAATGCCGAAGGTCAAGGAGGTCAGTGGTCGGTCATTAAAAGAAAGTAAAAACGTTTTTTTTTTACTAAAACCATAAAAATCATGCAAAAAAATCTATTTCTTAGAATTAGAAGCACATTCTTTTTATGTATAAATTAGTATTATCGGGGAACACCTAAAAAGGGCTTCCGATTAGCATATGACATATTTCATAAGTTATACCACATGTAGACAACGCCTAGTCAATGAATGATTCAAAGTCACGGGATCTTTAGTTGCGATCGACAACTGTGATGTTGGATTTTGACGAATAAAAACCTTGCACTATATTTTTGGAGTAGAATGTATTGCGAAATAATTTAAATAATTTTATCCTGGTAGTCTATTTTACATTATAGCGAAAAACTATCCTTCTCAGTAGTTGCTTTGAATAATACACTAAATTCTTGTGTGTGAAATCGTTTCATTCTCTTATTATTGATCCAATAAATACTGGGGGAACGCGATAGTCCAGTTGACTGAGTCGCGGATTAGCAACCAGAGGGTTGGAGTTCGAGACTAGATCCAACGAAATGCCAACAAGGGTCTCGAGAGATCCAACGAGATCCAACTTGTTTGTGAGGCTGGTTCACATTTAATTTGTCGTGACCTCAATCGTTCTCGCGTTGGCGTGGTGTGGAAGTTTGGAAAGTGCGGTGCCAGATCAAGTGTTGACCTCGTCATCTGACCATGGTTCAAAATGACGAGGTGTTGTCCTCGGATCTTTCCCTTCGTTCAGAGACATGTCGCCAATAGCCTGTTGTGCTCCTGTGAGACGAAAATTCAACTACCTTCCTAAAAAGCACTGTATCCTATTAAACCATCAATATCAAAAAATTTAGTGATATATGTTAGTAATTTTACGTTTACTAGTCTTGGCTTTAAACCCCAAAGATTTCTATGCGATCTTCATTGGCGAACCATTCTTGCGATGCAACGAAACATGACAGGTATTTTATGCTTTTTATTTTGTTAAATAAAAAACAGATTTAACGAATATGAATTGTTATGGTCTAAGTAATCTAAAACACCCGATCTGGCACCCCACTCTCCCAACTTTCACACAACGCCAACCTGGTCTAAAAAACCCTTGTTATCTACGAAACTTTAAAAGTTGTTTCATATTATAAAAGTTTGAAAGAAAAGTCATTTATTAAAGCCTTTTTCAAACTTTTTAATCCACAACTTCCTTTAGACGCTTAAACGTAAAGCGTAACCGCTACTTCACATAAGGAGATGCGTTTGGAATGATTAAATTATTTTGCTGTTGCTGTTTATTCCCTGGTCTAGAAAATGCTATACCGGGTCCATAAGGTCTTGACGCCTGAGCAGGAGTGAGGTTACCTCTTGGTTTTCCACCCATAAATTAAAAGAGGCACCTATACAGTCAAGGACATGAGAGTTGCAGGTACAGGAGAAAGACGGAAAAACCTTGTCTCTGCTCTCGAAAAACATACTTTTGATATGTCCACATCTGAATCTCGCCAATGCAGTTTGTAATGATTTGGGACCTCCAAACTGGAGTGAAAGTCCAGCGCGCTTCGCTGGATACCAATGATGAGTAGGAAAGTCCGAGGACCTTTAGATTTCACCAGGGACTGTGAGAGGGTCTTCGGCCAGACACTTGAGGTCAGACACGCACTGGAGCAACACAAAGGGGTATTTCTGACGGCTTAATATCCATCCCGAAAGGAAAAATCTGAAGATAACACGTCATTTTGAACCACTGTCAGACGACGCGGTCAACATCTGAGCTGGCACCCCACTCTTCAAACTTTCACGCCACACCAACGTGAGGACATTCAAAGCCTCGGCAGATTTAACGTGCACTAGCCTTAGTGTACACGATGGTCTTTAGCTGGACCGAGTTTCGAACTCGCAACTCTCCAGTTGCAAATCCGTTGCTCTGCAACTGGGCTACTTTTCTGCATACTCAACAGAAAGTATTGTTCGGCAGACTGAACCAATAATATAATTTTAAAGTTAAAGAATTAAAGAAACTACATAAAAGAGATGCACAGAATTATTCGAACGATTAAAATTAATTGCAATAATCGAAACGGCTGAAATGTGTTTCTTCTGTTTTTATTACCTTAATAATATACTTTACTATCGTTACCTATATTTCAATTAGTGTATCCATAAATAGCTACCTCTGTATAAAATTATAGAGTTAAAGCCATAGGATTTTAGATTTGTGTACGACTCTTAAACTCAAGCTGTTTTTAAGGACAACGTAAAGGATACCATAATCTGACCTGTATGGGAAGTATTCGCGTAACATCAGAGCAATGTTTTACACCCTGATCCACAAGACATTAAAGTCAAGAACACGTATTCGCTAGAACCTTGAAGGAAGCAAGGAATAATGTAAAAGTGCCCACTCGGAAGGACATTACTTTTTCAAGTGCCTGGAAGAATACTCTTTTTACGTGAGCTCGAATATACGAGGGCTGTCTAAAAAGTATCCGACCTTTGGCCAGGAAAAATATATTACTTAAGTGACGAAATTGGGACCCTAATCCCCTTCAAAGTAGGCCCCTTGCGCCTTCACACACTTAGCCCGCCGATCCTTCCACTGCCGAAAACACTCCTGGAAGGCTTCTTTTGGAATGGTGTTCATCTCCGTTGTCGCGTTCTGCATTATCTCTTCTCTACTCTCAAAATGGGATCCTTTCAACGGCATCTTCAATTTCGGAAACAACCAGAAGTCTCAAGGAGCCATATCTGGAGAGTAGGGAGATGACTGGAATTCCGTGTTTCGCCAAGAAAGTCTGGATCAGGTGTAACGAATGAGCCGGAGCATTGTCATGATGCAACTGCCAGTTTTTCGTCGTCCAGAGGTGTGGTCTTTTGCGCCGAACTGCATCTCTGAGTTGGCGTAGAACTTGTTGATAGTACTCTTTTGTCACTGTTTGTCCTTCCGGTGCGTATTCGTGATGCACAATTCCACAGATATCAAAGAACACAGTTAGCATCACCTTGATTTTGCTTCGCACCTGTCAAGCTTTTTTCGGCCTTGGAGACTCGGGATGCTTCCATTGCGACGACTGTGCTTTTGTTTCTGGGTCGTACCCGTATACCCATGACTCATCCCAGTAATCACGGTGTTCAGAAACTGAGGATCAGTGTTGGTAGTGTCCAGAAGGTCCTGTGCAATCTCAAGACGGAGTTCTTTTTGTTGTGCCGACAGCAGCTTGGGCGCAAATTTTGCAGCCACTCTGCGCATGTTCAAATCATCACGCAAAATTGCATGTGCGGAATCTTTACTGATCCCAACCTCTTCCGCAATTTCTCGTACGGTCAAACGACGATCTCCCTTTACCAGATTTTCCACCCTCTCAACAACAGCTGCATTCCGAGCGGTTTGAGGCCTCCCTGGACGCTGATCACTCTCCACCGATGTGCGGCCATTTTTGAATCGGTTAAACCACTCCTTCACTTGTGTTACCCCCATAGCATCGTTTCCAAAAACTTACTGAATCTTACGAATTGTTTCGCTTTGAGAATCACCAAGCTTTTGACAAAATTTGATGCAGTATCTTTGCTCAACTCGTTCAGTCATCTTGAGAGAAATCAAAAATCCGACGAACACTTACAACAGCACCTTACTCAGCGGCTAGCAGGCAGCGACTGACACACTCGAACACGGAGAAAAAATTCAAGCATGCGCATTAAGTTGTCTTCTTCCATTGTGCACAGTGGCGCCGCTCTAGCATCATTACCGTACGCAGGAAAATTCAAGGTCGGATACTTTTTAGACAAACCTCGTATATATATAAATTACCTATCTTTTCTCAACTTAGCTTTTAAACTAAGCAGTTTGTCATCTTGATGTACAATGCTTTAATAGATAGGATTTACACTCAAAAAGTCCAGGTAAAAAAATAAACACAAAAATTAATTTGAGAAACGAAATTCCTGTCTTGTCTTAATAGTTTTCTCTCAGCGTTGGGAATTAAGAAAGCTATAAAAATATTTCATTTAAATGTGCTACTCAAAGCTTTCATTCTCCTGTACGTATTCTTCAAGATGATATGAAATTAAGTTTGATTTCGTTTTATTTCCCAGTTCTTAATGGCTTTAATTACTCTTTCCACAATAAATTTTAGAGAAGATTTTCCTTTTGCGTGTCTGGCAGCGATGGCGTTTTAGAAGGCTTTCGTTCAGTTTAAACTTGATATTTCGTGGGAGATAAATAGTTGCCCTTGATGCAGGTATGAACTTTGCATTTAAATGGAAATTAGACGACTTAAACTTTCTTTTACTTCCAACGCACGTGTTCCATCATCGCAAAAATAAGCTAAAAACGAAACAAGTTAGATGGTAATGATAATTAATTAACGTTGCCCTGGAGCAAAGGGCTATTGGCAACTGTCCGGGATCAATCCTAAAGGACAACGCCAAGTAATTTTAAACCACTATCAGATGACGAGGTCACCACCTGAGCTGGCACCCCACTCTCCAAACTTCCACACCACACCACGCCAACGTGAGTATATTTAAGGCCACGACACATTTAACGTGCACCAATCACCGTTCTTTGGTTGGACCAAGTTTCGAACGCTCAATCCTCCGATTGCTAATTCTTTACTCTTCCAACCGGGCTACCACGGGCCTTGAAATACGTTAGAAGGCGATACAAAAATGAAATATGGTGTTGTAATTATTATTAATTAGCGGAATTACCCGGCGTTGCTCAGGTTGAATTGGTTAAACGTTGATTGAAAGTGATTCGAAAAATCAATTTTCCCTTTCAGAAAAATGCAAATAACATCAATATTTAAAAAATCTGAATTGCAACGTATTATTGCAAACAGTTTTCCTATCAATATTTGGTACAGCTGTATGTATGCCACGTTTGGTGGAAACGTTCTTGGCACGTTTTGTGGCGCACTTTTAGTAGCGAGTTATGGCAACCCATCTTTATTAGGTGTATTCCCGTTTTTATGGCAACCTCGGCAAGCCGAAAGTTTAAATTTTCATTTCGAATATTCTAGAATGTTCTTTCCATTTCCGATAAATTGTCCTTTGATTTCATTGGTTCTTTAAAATTGTTTTCCCAATTCTTTTCCATTTAATGTATGGGAGAATTCAAACGTCGAGTTTGATTTTAGTCACGGTCGAGTCAGTCGCATCAGGTTGAATTGTTTCTTGCTATTTTCTTTTGAAAATTGTTTCCTTTTTCTATTTGAACATGCCGATTTGCATTTTTTCCTGTTAATTACTTTTCGCTAAAGCTTGTTATTTCCCATTTTAAAAAAAACGAGTTTTTTCTAAGAATTCTTTCCTTGGTGGCATAAAAAGTGCACCAAAAAACTCTCCAGAGCATTGCCACCAAACGAGGTGTAAGATACAGCTGTATCCAATATTTTTTGACTTGTAACACTCTTGCATCAAGAATGTGATACTTCCGAATTCCACCATTATTATGAAAGGCTAACAAATTCATTGATACGATACTAAATCGATATTTTGAGGCACTTTTTTTTGTCAATTCAGAGATCCGGTTTTTCTAAAAGGAAACTACCTACATATTTAGAGATGTTTCTTGACTATTAAGAACAGCTTTCAATACAATCTAATAATATAATTTGAAACTTGAACAACAAATGCAATTTTTATTGATTTTAATTACCTTGCAATGGAAACCAACGTCAATATTTAAAAAATCTGAACTGCAACGTATTATTGCAAACAGTTTTCCTATCAATATTTGGTACAGCAGTATTACATGCCACGTTTGGTGGAAACGTATAGTTAGTCTTATTTTAACATTTAATCTTATTTTAAATTAACCTTATTTTAGCATTAATCTCTTTTTAAAGTAAGACATTACCGTCTTATTTTAAAAGGGTTTGTTTTATGATTGATTTATTTTTATGAATTTATGCATTGAATCAATGACTTTTATGGAAAGTTGGTCGACATACACATACCGCCCAGAAATGAACCCATCCTTTAGCGATAATTTGCACAAAATAAATAATTCGTTACAAAAAAAGGAAATTGGAACATTAATTTTGACGTTCTAAGATACCAAGTAACAAAATAACGCTGTTATCAGTGGGGTTTTCGCTTTTGCTTTTCGCATTCTTAGAATTTTCGCACTCATTTCCTAACAAAATGTAAGTAATGCAAAATTAAATATTTTTAATCATTTCATATCATTAGTCAAACATTTATAAGTTATTAATATTTTGGAAAGAAACATAAATAAGTTCAGACATTAGTATTTGAATTTAAATTCTTCAAATATAATTTTTTGAAAAAAATTGTTTTTCTAGCAATACTGGCAAAACAATCTAAGTTGCGTACCGCAATCGCAAAAATACTCAATGTTATTCCTATGGTCATTTAGAATTGCTTTTAGCCCCTCAGCACACCTAGGACAAATAGAACGTGGGTTCATTTGTAGTCTGTTATCCGCCTGGTTCTAAAGAAAAACTTCCAAATTTGGAGTGGATTGGTCAAATGGTGTAGACAGACAGACGCCAACTCTGCTTTATATATCTTCCGTGTCAGGGCAAAAGGGGTTAAGTCTGACTTTTGATGGGTCCAAAGGAGTCAAATGAATCATTAGAATTTAAAAAGTATAATATGCTTAAAATCGAAACTAAGTAAATATACGAATCTAAATTACAATTGCAGTAATACCCCGAAGTTACGCGATAGGTGGATCCGACGAAAATCGCTTAAGTCGAATTCGCGTAAGTCGGGTTACAACTTTGCATATAAATACATATAAATTTTGTTTCACTGGGACCAAGGACTAACAAAACCACTAGTTTAGAAGAAAAATATTTAGTAAAATTGCAGTTTTTATACATATTAATAGAAAATATTAAAAAAATAAATGAGTTGCGTAAAAAAGTTATTTCGATGTCGATGGCTTCATAAAATCTAACAAATTCGTCTGACGCCACAATGCCTTCTTTTTCAACGCAGAATTTCTTCGTAGCAAAGCTAATAATTTTTTTTATTCCTTGCTTTGTAGCTATAATGCGTTCTTCGTTGGAGTCTATGTTTTCCAAAAATTTTAAGCCCTTTTCAATTGACTTTTAAGCTTGCAATTGTCATGTGCTTTACTGGTGGAACTGGATCTGAAGTGTCGGATACTTCAGTGACGTTTTGTTCACGCATCTCTATGGGCTCATCAATTGTCAGCTCCTGGCTATATGAATCCAACAGCTCGTAAATATCATCACCATAGACTTCCAAATCTAATTACTTGGCAAGATTAACAACTTCTATCACATGAGCGACATGATCAGTTTCTGGCATTGTTTCCGTCTCGTTGTTGAAAAAAAATGGATAAAGTTTCTTCCAGACACCATTCAATGTTTTTTTGGAAATTTCATCCCAAGATCAGATTTACTTCGTTTGGACGACAGTTTTTTAAGGGTATAGAAAACGTATAGCAAAACAATCTTAGCTTTCTTCGATCGTAGAATTGTAATCGTGCACGTACTGTTCGCGCGAAACGTGCCCAATGTGCATCACAGCAAGAGAAACACTGAAGATAGCGTGTTGCCAAACGAAAAAATCAAGAACCGCGTAACTCCGAGTTCGCGTAAGTCGGGGCATTGCTGTATTGATATCATGTCATGCTTCTTTTTCTTGAATACTTGTAAGAAAAAGTGATATATTCAACTTAAGGTTTTGAGAAGTAGCCAGTTTTATTTAACCCCTTTGGCCCTGACACGGAAGATATATAGATTGCGATCGCTTGACCTATTTAACCAACAGGATTTAATTGTAACAGAATTATAAAAAGAGAAATGTCAGAAAACGACACAATGATGAAAGCTGTATTAGTAATTAGGATGGATTACGATTACTACAGAAACTTCACGATCCTCCCCCATTATTGCGAGGATGAAGGGTTGTAAACTTTTCTTTTGATGACAGTCCAATAGCCGAGCACAGTTGGGGAAACTGACAGCTAATTAGAAGCATTCGTTTCTAAATTTTTAAGCAACATTTGCTTAAGACAGCAAAAGGATGCCGAAGAACGTCGATAATGAAGGAACAAAACAGAAATATGCCGAAGAGCTTGTTAAGTAAGCAGGACGATGACAAATATATTCAGAAAATGGAGGCATTTGTTGTCTCCCTGTTGGAGGTCTCGAGAAGTGTCACAAATCAGAAATTCAAATTTTACATGACAACAAAAAGGAGACTAAAATTTTTATGTATGTTTGAATATGAAATCTGTAGAATTTTGTCATATCTCTATTCAAAATTTGTATGTCATTTCTGATTTGATTTCTATGGTTAGTTCAGGGTTTAATTGCATCGTTTGTTGATTGAAAAACTACATTTTGAAACGCGTCCCTTTTTTGCATAATGGTGCTATAACACAAAATGAATTATATTTTGGAATGTCGTTATTTTAAAGGACATTCGGAACCAATCCGAAAATTTATTGAAGAAAATCTCAAGACCCATTTAAATTCTAAAAATAATTTCACTCAGCGTTCTTAAAATACGTATATTCCACGAAGCAATAAAGTTTGATAAAACTAGTTGAAGTACTTGACAATTAGAAATCAATTTCTCATTGTCGTATTGATTTTTTTGTCGTACGGTTATTTCTCATTATCGAATAGATGTTTTTGTCGTACGGTTATTTCTCATTGTCGTATGGGGGTCATGCCATGTGAAAACACCCATTTTGAGAAAAAGTTGTGGCACCATAGTCACGGATTTTTTAAAAATTTATTTTTCGCATAGATAAACATGGCAGTGAAACCCATAGATCTCAATTGTTTAAATATTTTGTCCAATATTTGCTGAGATACGGGAATTTAAAAATTGGTCAATTTTACAAAATGGCGGCCATCTTGTATTTGCCACTGTCTATAATGACCCTAACTGAAGAACTAATAGTTCAAATTTAGTCATTTTGGTACCAAATGGTAGCCATTTATTTCAGGAGTGTATATAAGCCACAAAACTATATTTATTCTGGCGCAAGACTAAATATATACAAATGTAGTTTTTATCAATTTTATTCCATTAGGGGGGGGTATTTCAATTAACGTCACACTGGAGCAACACAACGGGCTATTGGTGACGGTCCGGGATCAATCCCAAAGGGAAAGTCCGAGGACAACACCACGTAATTTTGAACCACGGTCAGATGACGAGGCAACACCTGAGCTGGCACCCCACTCTCCAAACTTCCACACCACGCCAACTTATTCCATTAGGAAAATTCCAAAATAAAAACATACTTGAATCCATTATAAATGGTTAGTTGGGTAGGTTTTAATCAACTGTCCTAAATGTATGATTTTAAAATTTTTCTTCTAATGAAACACAAGCGTGAGGCTTAACGATTCTGTATCCTCTGAAAGCAAATGCGAATTCGGCACTGGTGGGTGTTTCCAAATAGACCGTTACTCTACACCGGAGCATGCGATTTCATTGTATTAGAAGCTGACTGGCATCATGTAAGTTGCTTAATACTACGCGCGTTGAGGATTATTCCACTAAAATCTCATTTTTCAATATTTCATGATAGTTTAAGTTTCATGAGTGTAATTGAACTTTCATTTGTTTTGCGTAAGTATGAATTTTCAGCGTTCTTAAAAGCATAAAAGAGGTTGCCAGATGAAGAGCAACCGGAGTGTTGCGCATTCGAAACTCGATCCAACAGAAAGACCGTCTTGAACACGGGGGCTGGTGCACGTTAAATCTGTCGTGGCCACAAATGTCCTCACGTTGGCGTGGGGAAGTTGGAGAGTGGGGTACCATCTTAGGTGGTGTCCTAGGTCATCTGACCGTGGTTCAAAATTTCGTGTTGTTCTCGGTAGGTAGTTGAATTAACGTCGCACTGGAACAATACAACGGACTATTGGATCCATCACGAACTGAAAGATCCAAGGAGAACGCCTCGTAATTTTGAACCACGGTCAGATGACGATGCTGTACTCGGATCTTTGCTTTCGGGATGGATCACAGACCGTCGCCAATAGCCCGTTGTGTTCCTCCAGTGCGAAGTTAATTCAACTACCCCTCAGATCAGATTCTCTATATGAATTTTTGAAGTTTTTAAGCGTTTCTAAAAACAAAAGTCGTAAGTTAAACCTGGAACGTTTCTATTTGGAGAGTGTGGTGCCAGCTCGGGCGTGATTTCGTCATCTTACCGTGGTTCAAGATTTCTTGTTGTCCTCGGACCTTCCCTTCGGGTTTGAACCCTGACCGTCGCCCTAACGTTGCGCTGCTCCCAGCGCGACGTTAATTAAAATACCTACCCTCAGGAAACTACACTGCTGGCCACCCAAATTGCAACACCAAGAAAGACAAGAGATATCACAACAAAATTTATTTTGTAGATAACATGTTGACCAAGTATCAAATGATTAAATTTATAGACTTCTGTGAAGTGTGGTTCCTGCCAAAATCAGTAGCCAGAGTAGCCGCCATTGTTGGAGATCACCGCTGCCACACGCCTCGGCATTGATTCAAAGAGACTTTGGATGTGTTCTTGGGGTACAGCAGACCAAGCAGCTTCCACACATTGCCAAAGTTGATCTGGTGTGGCAGCTGGGGATGTATTCTGGGTCAATCGTTGAGCAACCATGGACCACATGTTTTCTATCGGCGAAAGATCCGGAGAGCGAGCTGGCCAGGGATGCAATTCAATCTGGCGATTGACGAAGAACCCTTGGACAATGCGTGCCACGTATGGTCGCGCATTATCCTGTTGAAATATGGCTGTGGGCAAGCCCTGAAGGTAAGGAAGGACAACTGGCTCCAACACCTCGGAGATGTAGCGCTAGCTGTTTAAAGTACCGGCAATGCGTACTAGAGGAGTGCGAGAGTGATATCCAATACCGCCCCATACCATAATACCCGGTGCAGGACCAGTGTGGCGGTGCATAACGCAGCTGTTCAGCATCCTCTCTCCACGGTGTCTCCAGACTCGAATCCGACCATCGTGGTGTTGCAGACAGAAGCGTGACTCGTCAGTAAAGACAATTTCATTCCATTCTGCCGTCCACATCCTTCTTTCATCGCACCATTGGCGGCGGAAACGTCTGTGGTTCTGCGTCAAGGGTAGACGAAGCAATGGACGTCTTGCGGACAGACCACTCTGCTGTAAACGGCGTCGAATGGTACGCGCAGACACTGGATGATGCGGTACAGACTTAATGTGCTGTGCTATGGTTCGTGATGTGGCTGAGCGATCCGTCACTGCCATACGCACAATATGCCTGTCATCACGTGAAGTGGTGCACTGAGGTGGATGCGATCGAACACGTCGGTCCGTCGTACCCTCCTGCATCCAACGATCACATATCCGCATTACAGTTGTTTGGTTTCGTCCAACACGACTACCGATTTCCCTGAAAGATAATCCACAATCTCGGTAGGCCACTATCCTTCCTCTGTCGAACTTGATCAAAAGATGATCGCTGTTTTCTACGAGGCATAATTGATCGTTTTTTTTTGAAAAAACCACAAGAAAAACACAATTGCCGTACTTGAAATCGTCGAAATCTCCAAGCCTTAAATAGCGCTTTGAAGCGGCGCCACAGGCGCGCGTGATGCGCGTCTGCGCTGAAATTCTAATCATTTGCATATCTCACCTCCGCTAATGCATGTTGTAAATTTCATATTATTTGCATGCTTCCTTCAGGGTGTTGCATTTACGGTGGCCAGCAGTGTATATGGTTAGTGTAAAAGGCGATCTATTTTAAGTGAGACGAAGTGCAAAGCGAAACTTTAAACTCTTAGGCGCCCTTAAAACGGGAAAAACCCGCCTGTCATCCAAGAAGTCGCCGATAAATATTTAATGATCTCGGCTTTCGATGTTTTATGGGTTTAAAAGAAAGGGTGAAAAGTGAACAAACACACAGAAAATGAGAAACACTTTTTTCCCAAGCGTTTCGAGACGTGTGGTTTCCGAGGGCGTTTCCTTTCCCTTTGTTCTGATCGATGACACTTCAGGCGCGGGAATTATCTTCCCCGATCACGTAAAATGGTTCACGGAGTCATAAATATCCACGGCCCCGTCGTAAAGTGTTAGTCTTTTCATTCAGGGTCAGTATGGAGATTGACATGGCAACTTGGATAGGTACACATTGCGTGAAGGAAGGATTATTTGTCAAATATCTTTATTAGGTATTTAAGAGCCTTGTGTACCTCTGTCTCGCTGGGAACTTTGGGTTTCTAAGGTCAAAGGTGCGCCATCGGATCTTGTTATTCCTTATTAGAGTATCGTCCGGTAAAGTTTTGCGATTTCAAATGGATTGGGGGTCCGGTTGGAAGAGTAACGGATTAGCAACCGGAGGGTTCGAATCCAACCAAAGACAGTCGTGAACAAGGGGGCTGGTGCACGTTAAATCTGTCGTGGCCTCAAATGTCCTAATGTTGGCCTGGTGTGGAAGTTTAGAGAGTGGTGCCCAGGTGTTGATCTCGTCAGCCAACAGGAAAATGATGGTTCAAAATTACGTGGTGTTGTCCTTGGATCTTTCCCATCGGGTTTGTTCCCAGACCATCGCCAATAGCCCGTTGTGTTGCTCCGGTGCGACGTTAATTAAATACCTACCTCAAATGGATTGGTTTACTCACATTGACAGAAGATTTATCACCGACTTCTAATGAAATAGATGGAACATGTGTGGGCAGCTTTCTTCCGGTCGCTTGGTCTGAAGATCTGTCACGTGGTTGTGGGAAAAATTATGAATCCTAAATTTGATCATCCACCGTGATTAAAAACACTTGTCTGCGCGTCGACAGCCAATAGGTTAAATCGATTCGTTAGCCCACTTGATTTACCCTTCAGAGATCTTACGACAGAGACCCCACGTTCTGTGTATTTCATTAGAAAGTCAATGAAATTTATACTGAGGTACATTGATATTAATGAATTACATCTATTTAAAAATATATTAGCGAAACTAAAGAAACGTTCTAACAAGCAGGCCAATATTTTGTGGTCGCCAGTAAGTTAAATACGAAGAAAATGAAAGCTGAATTTATGATCCCAATTAAGAGTTAAGATAAAATCGTAAATTTGAGGCCATTCTAGAAAGTACCTCTACTGCCTCTCACAGAATACAATACCTTCAAGCATACAAATCAACAGGTAAAATAGACTAATTTCGGTAAACTGTATCACCAATTTGTGTATCATAATGAAATTTTTTGCAGGATTTATTTATACTTTATACTACACAATGCAGAAAAATTGGTTTGATTTTTAAAAATTAAATAATATTTTACTAGAATTTACATAAGGCCATTTTTTAAAAATACTTTTTTTACAAGCATAACCTGTGCGCAACATTCTGAGTCATCCTGTGCATTTTATATAAAACTAATGGCTGATATGAGTAACACAATGTTTTTACTTTAAATTAAAACCCAAAAATAGTAGTTAAGTAACACATAAATACAACAATCAATTAATATTTCACTTCATTAATTTTTTCCAAATTTTCGCTCATACTATATCAAAAATTTTTAATATATTTTTAGCTTTTGAGTAAAATTTTTGTTTCATTTTGAAGCCCTTTCGACAATCTATTTTCATTCATAATTTCAGGAGTCTACGTTCATTAGTTTGCAGAGTTATAGTGCGCGCAAGCTTGAAAATTACCATTCTGAGATAAATGCAATTAAAGTTGAAATAGTTATTTTTAGCATTCACGTGCGTTCAAGTAAACAAATAGATTTGTGAAATGAAAGAGTTGAGTAGTATATATTCTGCTTATATTTGTTACAATAAAAATAATATTAAAACTTTCGAAAAAATAAATAGCATAATTCCAAACAAAACTAAAAAACGTAAACAAACGAACAGCTGAAAATAAAAATAGGTGTGTTCGAAAAATCCTCATTACGAACGAACGAATGCGAATTCTTTTATGCGTTTTTTTTACCAGAATCAGAACATTTCAAACTATCTAAATAGATCAAAATTGGAAAATCGATTTTTTTTAAGGTTTTAAATGTACTGTGCCCCCTTAATCTAAGTGGTTTCAATGAGATATCTCGTCATCAAGATCTGACCAATTTGCTAATGACGAGATATCTCGTGATCAAGATCTGACCAATTTGCTAATGACGAGATATCTCGTTTGCAAGATATTGCCGATTTTTTTATGATGTCGAGATCAAGTTCTGGTGATTTTTTCTAACGACGAGATATCTCGTCCATCAAGAGCTGGCCATTTTTGCTGCTGATAATGACCTCGTCGAGACAACAACCTGGATGGAAAAAGCTCTGCATACGCGAACGATATAAAGCGGGTCTGCTGAGAAGATAGATGACCTTGGGCGAGTTCACTTGTGGAAAGGTAATAATCTCGCAAACCGTTTGTTTCGCTAACCAGTAATCACTGCTCCCGTTTCTGTGTTATCGTATCACTATCGTCGTTGCTATGCCAGACCATAAATCCAGAGACCGAATTCGTGCTAAATGCGTCAAGTGCGATAGAGTAATGTTTATCTTTAAACTCTTAATCACAAGTCTAATCAGATGTCTTGTTCAAAACCACGAGGCTCCAAAGCGTCAGTCGCTGTCATGGGTTTCCATGGTGATCACGAATGTGGACTAACAATCTAAAATTCCCACAGGGAGGCATGTGCATACATAGACACTGTAACACATAGTCCCAGAAATTGCGAGACTTCCGCCTCTTTAATGATTATATTAGGGCCACGGTAGCCCCTGGTTGCAAGAGTGACGGACTAGCAACCGGAGGATTGCGAGTTCGAATCCAACCAAAGACCGCCATGTACAAAGGGGGCTGGTGCACGTTAAATCTGTCGTGGCCTCAAATCTCCTCACGTTGGCATGGTGTGGAAGTCTGAAGAGAGGG
This sequence comes from Meta bourneti, assembly GCA_933210815.1. NCBI lineage: Eukaryota > Metazoa > Arthropoda > Arachnida > Araneae > Tetragnathidae > Meta > Meta bourneti. The sequence goes on along the minus strand of OW119924.1, from coordinate 10,470,192 downwards.
TTGCCAGCTCAGTTATGACCTCGTCATCTGACCGTGGTTCAAAATTATGTTGTGTTGTCCTCGATCTCTCCCTTTGGAATTGATCCCGGTCCGTCGCCAATAGCTCATCGTGTTGCTCCAGTGCGACGCTGATTAAAATACCTACCTTCATTGATTATAACTAGATATAGGCTGAATCGTACACTTGAGTACTTTCAACAAGTATTCGAATCAAGTATCGAATTATGTATTACAGGTAGGTAGGGAGTTGAATAACGTCACACTGGAGCAACACAACGGGCTATTGACTGCGGTCCGGGATCAAACCCGAAGGGAAAGATCCGAGGATAGCACCACGTAATTGTGAACCACAGTCATAACTGATCTGGCACTCCACTCTCCAAACTTCCACACCACGCCAACGTGAGGACATTTGAGGTTACGACAGATGGAACGTGCACCAGCCCCCTTGTGCACGACGGTCTTTGCTTGGGTTCAAACTCGTAACCCTCCGGTTTATAATCCGTTACTCCTCCAACCGGGCTACCACAGCCCTTAATAGAGAGTAAGAACCAGCCACCTACGATATAAAGTTATCAATACTTTGTATCTGAATACTTTGGGGGGTATTCCAATTAACGTCACACTGGAGCAACACAACGGGCTATTGGTGACGGTCCGGGATCAATCCTAAAGGGAAAGATCCCAGGACAACACCACGTAATTTTGAACCACAGTCAGATGACGAGTCAACACCTGAGCTGGAACTCCACTCTCCAAACTTCCACACCACGCCAACATGAGGACATTTGAGGCCACGACAGATTTAACGTGCACCAGCCCCCTTTGTACACGACTGTGTTTGGCTCGATTCGAACTCGCAACCCTTCGGTTGCTAGTCCGTTACTCTTACAACCGGACCACTGCGGCCCCTGAATACTTTGGGTAGGTAGGTGGAATTAACGTCGCACTGGAGCAACACAACGCGATATTCGCGACGGTCTGGGAACCACGGTCAACACTTGATCTGGCACCACACACCAACGTAAGAACATTTGAAGTCATGACGAATTTAACATGCACCTACTCCCACGTAAACGACGGTCTTTGGTAATCCGCCACTCTTCCAATCGGGCTTACGCGATCCTACTGGAAATCGAAGAATTGAGTTTTGGACAATTCGAATCTGTTCTTGGTTAACGAAAATATAACCAAAAATTTTCTACTCAAACTATTTTTCAGTTCAGTTTTTCACTAGAAAGTGATCGTGTTTCAGGATCGAAAAGTAGCTATAAAGCAAACCGTAAGTACATGAAAAACGGAAAAAAGCTGAAGTTCCGAGATTTACCACGAACAAAATTTTAAGAAAGGAACTTACAATTTGAGTCCCGTGAGAGGGAGTCATATATTCGGAAACATTTACGATCCTACCCTGACCTACTTTCCACCTTTGTTCATACAATAACCAGAAGATATTATTTCTAACAGTTTTTGCAGTAAAGGTATTTTTTCCTTCCTGAGAACTGTTCATGACTTACATCAGCCCTTTTCAAATTTTCTGGTTCAGGGTTCCCGTTACCCAAGCGTATATCTTAACGATCTTGTGTTCCTTCTTCCAGAGTCTGGCCGGTGGTAGCCCGGTTGGGAGAGTAACGGATTAGCAACCGAGTTCGAATCCAACCAAAGACCGTCGTGTACAAAGGGGACTAGTGTACGTTAATCCATCGTGGTCTCAAATGTCCTCACGTTGGCGTGGTGTGGAAGTTTGGAGAGTGGGGTGCCAGCTCAGGTGTGACCTCGCCATCTGACCGTGGTTCAAAATTACGTGGTCGTCCTTTGGTATTGATCCCGGACCGTCACCAATAGCCCGTTATGTTGCTCCAGTGTGACGCTAATTAAATACCTACCCTCTCATACAAGTAAATATAATTAGCCATAAATTACAGCTACAGACATTAGCATCCTTTGTTAGAAAAGATTTATTATACAATTATAATATTTGAAGGATTGGTTTGAATATTGTTTAAAATCCATTCTCTCAAAAACCTGCATTCATTAGATTTTTCAACGAAAGAAACGTACTCCGCGAGAAAGGTGATTTAAAACAGAAATGAACCTGGTAATCGGTTATGAAAGATTTACCATAATTACCCAAGTGCACGTTTCTGCACGTTCTGTCCTTTGAAAAGACAGCTATAACTATTTTAATGGAGTCTTTATGGATGTTTGCCCAGAATTACTCCATACATAGATAAACGTTATAGTTTATTACTACTTAATTTCCATTAGTGTTACTCATTCAGTAGCTAAAAATCGTTCCAAAAATAGAACAGGACTGATTCCTTGCACTGAATGCAAACGCATTCTATTGTTATCGTAAGCTGTTTTGTCCTGTCAGGTTAACTTGTTCTCTCGAAATAGCTGCCATCATCCTTTAAATTACTACCTCCATTGAAACAGTTAATATAGAATGGTAGGTAGATATGTATTTTAATTAACGTCACACTGGAGCAACACAACGGGCTATTAGTGACGGTCCGGGATCAATCCTAAAGGGAAAGACCGAGGACAACACCACATAATTTTGAACCACGGTCAGATGACGTACTATAGAATGGTGGTAGGTACAAAGTTAATTAGCATCGCGTTGGAGCAAACCAACGGACAGATGGTAAGGTCAACACCTGAGCTGGCACCCCACTCTCAAAACTACCACACCACATCAAAGTGAGGACATTTCAGGCCAAGACAGATTTAACGTCTTTGTTTGGATCGAGTTTCGAACTCGCGACCCTTCGGTTGTTAATCCGCTACTCTTCCAACCGGGCTACAGCAGTCCCTGAAGCTCATTTTAAAATTGAAGTAAAACTATTGATATTCGAAACAAAAATGTGACACTTATTTTGGACAGAAAGAGTATAATTTTATTAATATGAGTATTATCAGCATTCTTTTTTATCAGATACTGCGAAAACCAAGATCAAAGAAGATGGCTATGATTTGGGAAAGTGCATTTCATACCTATCCAGTGAAAAGATCATATCTAGAGATGCATGGCTGGATCGTAAGTGATTTTTTGCTCCGATTCTAATTGAATAATCACACCTGTTTCATATTATTAAAGATAATCTTTAAACGTTTTTTTCAAAACATTTTGCAGTTGGATAATTTAGAATTTTGTGCAGTGTTTTAAAGGGTAAAATGTCTTCGGTGGCAAACGTAACGGCTTTTTTACTGAATAACATACCTTTAAAAACGCGGATTCCAAGAAAATTGTTAACTTCGGGACCGGATGAAAAAGGTATTTGAAATCTAACTTATGAATCGATTAAAATAATTTATAGCTTAGAGCAGAAACCCACTTAATGTTTATTTTCATGACGAGAAATACATTTTCATACTGTAATCTGTTCAAAAGATATTAACACTGTCAAAATGCCTACACTTTATATTTTTTGACATAAAAGCTAAGTCATTCTTTAAAGAGCTATACAGTAAAAAATTCCTTTTGTTAGTTAATGAGTTTTGCTAAGCCAACGGTATGTTCAAAAGAATGTAGACAAGTTATTTTGAGAATATGTATATATGCATTGTAGAAATATTTTTCGAAACAAAATTTAATCAATACTTTAGCTTGTAGTTTCCACATACTTTTGAATGCGATCGGTGGTAATAGCTTTGGAAAATACACCAAAACTAGAAGTGTAAATAGTATGTTTAACCAGTGATACATTAGGATAAATTATTGGGGAGCGGGTAAGTTGCTTCATATATAAGGATTTTCTATTTCGTGAACAGATGATTACTAACATTATCGGACATTTGTAATTTCTCTCACTTGTTTGGGGAGATCGGGACCCAACACCCTTGGGCCCCTACTTATTGAGTCCAAGGGATCTGCCCTCAGAGCATAGCGCTCCTGGTGTAGGAAACAACCCATTTGATTATTTAATGGTTATAGTTTACACTAGCTTTTGGGGGTATATGGCGCAAGGACCATATTCAAGCTGTGCCAAACGTCAGGTAAAAAATGTGAAAGAAAAAAGAGGATCGGGGAACAGTGGAATGAAAGCAGAAAAAGATCGCTTGGGTGTACTCTGGGAGTTTGACCCCCATGTTTAGTTAACCCCTTGGGAAAAGAAAGGATAATCGGGTTTGTGAAGCCATTAAGTGTGTACGGGCTTCACAAACCTTCAGGGACTATTTTTATCTGAATTGAGCCCCTGAGGGTCCCGTTTGGGGCACATCTTTACGATAATCAATGATATTTTTGTGGCTCCCGCCACAAAATTATCGTTGGAGAGCCAGGGCGTTTCTGAACACAAAAGAAATCAAGACAAATGCGATGAAGACCTGATAAGAGATCCTCAAAAAAAATATTTAAAAGTTGCTTCTTGCTATAGAACTATTGGGAGAAGTGTCGACTCAGGAAGGGTATTTTAATTAACGTCGCACTGTAGCAACACAACGGGCTATTGGCGACGGCCCGGGATCAAACCCGAAGGGAAAGATCCGAGTCGACTCAGGAAGGATCTGTTTTTTGTGGAACAATGTTTGAACAAATACGTGATTAGTTTTTTCTAGAAGAGGTTAGACGTTTTTTTATCAGGCCTCGGATTCACCACAGCAATCATTATATATCTTGAATTGCTCTTATAATAATAACTGCTTTAAATAAAATCATGTTGGAATTAGTATAAGTATCTCCAGAAAATGCTTAGAGTGAATCCTTGGTGTCGTTCTCTTGTGTGCAGGAATGCGGAACTTGGCCATGTCGTGTGCTATGGTGTGCCTGATCCTCCTCGGCGTCTCTGCTCCTCTCGGGATCCTTGGACTTATCAAGAAGCAGATCAGTATGATCATGGTGACGGGAGTCATGTACATATTAGCAGGTGAGATCTGCTGCCAAGACCAGACTTCATATACAGGATGTTTCAAAACTTCCCTTATAAACTTGAAGGGATAAGTAGTGTTGAACTAACGTCACTGAAGCAGCACGAGTTATTGACGACCCCGTCAATAACTCGTTGTCACAGTCCCGTTCCGGGACTCGTTGGACAGTCCCCGTCCGGGATCCATCCCGAGCACATCTCGTCATTTTGAATCCCGGTTAGATGACGAGGTCAACACCTGAGCTGGTATCCCCACTCTCCAAACTTCCACACCATGCCAACGTGAGGACATTCGAGGCCACGACCGATTGAACCTGCATCGCCCCCCGAACACGACGGTGTTTGGTTGGATCGAGTTTCGAACTCGAATGTGATGCTCTCATTTGGCTCGAGACCGTGGTGACACGTTCCGTGCAGTTTCTTCCTTGTTAGGAAGAAAAAGTGAACCTGGGTAGCACTGCTCAAGTTTCCCTTTGTCACACCTTTAGAACAGATTGGCAAGGTGGCTGACTCGTAAATCGCGGTTGAGTCGTAGAAGGTCGACAGCTGAGCGCGATTTAGTGAGCATCGAAACCTCGTGTGACAGAAGCAGTAGAAATATATTGGCCCACAGGGTTGCGTTGCTCAAGTAGCCTCGTGTCAAAACCTAAATTCGAAAAATTTTCAATAATCAAGTCAAGTAAAATCGAACTACTACCACTACCAAGCCATGGAAACCCATACGCTTTCCATGGTTTGTTAGTTATACAGAAACAAACCCATCACAATCCAAATTTCACACTTGGGATGTGTCTTGACAGAAGTAAATGCCATATTCAAATCCCGATTATTCTTGCACTTTTGTTATTTCTTCCCGGAATGTCTATATACACATAACGATCCATATTTCTTTTCATAAAATGTAGTTTACCCACGCCTGAATTGGCGGATGTTTACATCTCGCAGCATCTCCGACAGTTGGAGGACACGTTTTGGAAATTAGTTTATACGTGATGAAATTCTAAAACAAGAAAATTACATTTTAAGCAGGAAATCTTACCTTCTTGGTGATGCGTTTAGCATGTTTTGTGGACCGGCAAATTTAAAATCAAATGTAACTTTCATGCGACCCCAATCTTTAACAATTAATTAAAAATAATTAAATAATAAAGTGTGTAACTTACCTTTCGCTTTTGGCTGCCAAATATCTTTCGGTGATTGAAATTTTAATTATTTCTGATAAGATATCAGTTTGAAGATTCGTGTCTCACTTTTGGTCCGAAATTTAAAAATCTATTGACACCAGTTTTATCCATTTTGAAAAGGGACAGAACTGCTCTTCGTAAGCAAGCCTTCCGAAGGTGTTTTGAGGTAGTCAAACTAGTTTCTAGTCATAAGAGCTACTGAATGTTCCGAAATCTCATCAATAGTTCCTTTGATACCAGGGCAGCGGTAGTCCGATTGGAAGAGTAGCGGATTAGCAGCCGGAAGGTTGAGACTTCGAAACTCAATCCAACCAAAAGACCATCGTGTATGTAGGTTGGTGCAGGTTAAATCTGCATGGCCTCAAATGTCCTCACGTTGGCGTGGTGTGGAAGTTTGAAGAGTAAGGGTGCCAGCTCAGATGTTGACCTCGTCATCTTATCGAGATTCAAAATTAAGGGGTGTCCATGGATTTTTCCCTTCGGGATGGATCCCGGACCGTCACCAATAGCCCGTTGCGTTACTTCAGTGTGACGTTAACTCAACTACCTACCATACCTTCTTTTAAAGCGTGTTTACGGGAAGTATCTCTCGAAACACCTCGCATTGACTTTAAATTCATTTTCCTCCAGGTGTGTTCGGGGTCTTCAACTTGGCCTTCATGCACTTCAAGCGAGTGAAACCGGACGGGATTTACACCAGCACCGTCCTGGACCTGAACCTGCCGGACGAGTACATGAAGCAGCGGGTGTTTACGGTCGGCTGGCCGGCGTCGGCCGAGTGGGCGGGACTCATCCTGTGCCTCATAGGCAGCCTGTTCTGGTTGCTGCTCGCCAAGATCTACAGGTTCCAGATACTAAGTCCCACTTAGACTTCAAACATGGACGCCACATCGTGGACAGCAACGAGTTTCTGACGCACTTAGCTATTGAGTAATTAATCGAGATGAATTCGATTCGACTATAGAAGTATTCGATTCATAGCTTTCCGCAAACTGTGATCCAGCAGATGAGAAATGTATGCGGAGTTACATCCAAACTTATTTCCATTTATTGGAAGTTCAAGTTTTAAAGAACTTACACCAGTAGCACATCGAAATCTTCGCCGATGGGAAGCTTAGTGAATCTTTATCCAAGGGCTTAAAACAGACCTTAATTCAAAGGTCTTCAAAGTATGAAGCGCGCGATATGAACTCGATTAAAAAAATTGGAATGTAAATCAGAATTCTGAAAAAATTCTCTATGGTCAGTTCTTTTATGATGATAATTAAGCACCCTTTATACCGTAGTCGAGTTAGCTTCTGTAACTAAATTTAATAAGTTTATTTTGCTTCATTGCTGACTACAATTAAAGCGGAAGTGCAAACGTTGTTGAAGAGGCTAAATATACTTTCTACCATAAGAATTACTGAGCCTGTCTGGCCGTAGAAACGGGCCTAGTCCCCTTTTCCATAAGGAATGGTTGTCATCTGACCGTGGTTCAAAATTACGAGTTGTCCTCGGATGTCCCTTCGGTGTTGATCCCATAGACGTGAAATATTAATCAGAGCATCGCTATTGAGAAGCTTCAAAAAGTGACCAACATGTTGACTAGTAGTCACGTGACTGCTCTGAAAAATGGTATCTTATCGCCCCGTTTGGCATACATTTCTACTGAGTGGCGACAAAAGTAGTGCAATCGCCAAAATTTACAAGACAAATGGACCAATCAATAATGGATGGGCGTCCTCTCCCCTTCCGTGCATTAATCATGATAAATATCAGGTTCCAACCAGCAAATGAAAGCAGTCTAATGGTCACGTTACTACTAATTTTGGTCATTGTCTTGGGTACATAAAAAGGTTTCCATTGCTCACTCTTTTATATTTCCTCTATGGCTGATCCCGGACAGTCATCAGTAGCACGTTGTTGCTCCAGTGTAACGTTAATTTACTACCTACCATAAGGGATGCTTGAAGAAATGCGTTTCGTCATATTGGCGCATTTAACGACTAATTGGTAACATAAAATTTTTAATTGTCCGAGTTGATCTCTTTGCCACTAAGATAAAATTAAAACATTCCTCAGTCATCCTATTGAAATTGAATGTTCTCTGTTCCTGAGCTCCAACACTCACACTTGGTGGCTTGAGCAATTTTCGTAGTAAATAGGGAGTAATGATAATATTTAGATGCCAGCTAGTTGAATAAACAATTTAAGACGGAAAAGGTGGCTGGTGTGCTAGTGATTCGATGAAAATAAAGATGGAGCTGTGAATTTTGATTAAAAAAATAAACACCTAAATTTAAAATGCACTTTTTAATGCCTTTTGTCTACAAAAATTTTAAAATATAAATAATATTTTAAGAAATATAAGTATCCTGTTGCTTGCTCCAAGAAGGCTAAGAATGGGATCTAAAAGTAAAAGTTCTAGAAAAGAAAAATATCTAAATTGGATAATTTGCCATTAAGAAAAACTGATCGTTAGCTCATGCAAGGGTATTAATTTTCTTTCTATTCTGAAAGTGAAGTGCCAAATGTAAATACCTAACAGATATGTTCTATCTTTAATGGATGGAAGTAAAACGCCGTCTTCCTTAAATTCGAATTTCTAGAAATGAAATTTAGCAGAGCCAATAGCTTAGCTTAATCTGATCAAAGTCATCTTATGTTTTCCAAACTCCACATGAAGATTAATACAATTCGGCCCCAGTGGGAAGGCAGACGACCTTGGGCAAGTCCATCCGTAGAAAGGTGATAAATTCGCCAGGGGAAAGGCTGCAATGCGCAGGACCTCGTTTGGCGACCGCCAAATGAGGTAATCTGTTTCGTCCATCGACTTTCTTATGAAATACAGAGCACGAAGGCGGAGTCGCTGCCGTACGATCTCAGAAGGTTAAGCCAAGTGGGCTTATTCAAAGAGAAGTTTGATAGGAGAACCTGGAGGCAAAGGTCCTCCATCTCCGTTCAACTTGAAGGGAAGTGAACGGTAGTGAGTTTGCAGAACCTTTTTGTAGTCGAATAACTTGGAAGTCGGGACCCAATAGGAGCATAGGTGATCAACTTGCATTGTCATTGGCTGGATCCTTTCCATTGGTCGAACGACGATCTAACTGCGTGGGCCTACGAAGCGCAGACTAATGTCATGCTTTTCCCCACAACCACGCGACAGATCTTCAAACCGATCGACCAGGTTGGTAGGTTTTATGGCGCAAGGGCCATATTTCGCCATTCCGCACCAGACACAATATTAATACACACACACAATGATAGTTTTATTGTCACAGAAGATAGAAATAAACCCAGGGAGGAATCGAACCTGCGCCGCCAACAACTCGAAGGTTGCTAGTGCAGTGGGCATACCCACTGAGCCACGACGGCCCCCTGATCGACCAGAAGAAATAGCATGAAGCTGAGCGCACATGCTCCATTTATTTCATCTGTAGGTTGAAGGTTTCGCCAATTCGTTATCATAAGAGTGCGGCTCCAGCAAGGCGGTCGACCTTGGGTCAGTTGATTTGGGTTTTATGGCGCAAGGTCCAATAGTGGACAAGCTGCGCTCAGTTGATTTCGGAATAGCTGTGAAAGGTTGTCTCGAATAAGGGCTGCCATACGAAGAAGCCAAAGAAACATGCGCGGCGACAACTTAGGAATCCATCGATAAATTCGGTGCCAGAAGCAGCACCAAAGACGCCAATTTAGGAAGAGATTAATTCAAGTAATAGACCCGTTCAAAAGTATGTGACCCAACTGCCTTCTCGCTGGAGCCGAACAATATCGCTTCAGGCACAGAACGAAACCTTGGAGCCAGAAAGCATACCAATTGCTGGAAGGCATTGTTTACGTTTAATTCGCCCCATAATATAGAGTAGACTCGTTCAAAATCACGTGACTCACATGCCAAAGTTGGACTATGGCTATTACAATGTTCATCAAACACTGGAAATGGGATCAACTGTTTAATCTGATCTTATTCTATTTGATGATCTGTAAGGCATATTCAGAAGATATCAATAATTGAGTATGATTTCCACTTAATAATCAAAGAAATCTGGTTTGTTTGATCCGAAACTCAGACTGTCATTTTATTTATATACTGGAAATGGGATCAATACATTTGCACTCGTTATTAAATTCCAGTATTTGATAAATTATGAGGCACATTCAGAAGATAGCAATAATTGAGGCCCTTACGTCATTTCAACACTCGGTAATAAATGAAAATCTATGTTGTTCATTCCCAGAATCGAGGGCTTGTTCACTGTCCCAAATGTCAGTACTGAGTTCAAAGAAATTTATTTAATTTTGTCTATCCATTCCACCTTTAACTCCTTCAAATGATTGTGTTGTTTCATGTTTTTCTGAAATGAAAGTTGCTTCAATTATAATAATGCTTCATCGTTTTGAATATGTTCAATGGTAAGCTGCAATATTCATATTATGAACATTGTGTCCTTTATCAAATGAAGATGGCTGCGAAAAAATCGTTTTGAATAAAAATTTGTCTCCACTTGAATTCTTACTTTTCTTTGATTGTATACTATACTTGACTGAGAACAGATCTATACACTTCTAAGAATTCTGTTATTTTAATTCTATCTTCCCATTACATTAATTTTAGAAATGCTCTCATTGTTGTAACTAATGAATGTTTGGTGCAGCTTGTCATTTTGTAGACCCTGTACCATTAAACCCAAACAAATCAACTTACCCATCCTGTATTGTGTGCTTGTCTAATAAAATAAATTTAAGCCGCAGAAAATGAGAATGAGTGGAAGCGACAAAGAAGGTACAGTTTCCAAATTACATTCTAGTGTAAAATTCCAAATGACATTCTAGTAATCATTATATACCCTAGACGTTACAAGTGAAATAAAAACACTTACAACACATCCTATTAAAATTCATTTTTATTTAGAAAATATCTCAAAGAGCAGCTTAGCTAGTAAACGATTCTTTTGGTATGTGTTCAGTAAGCTTAGAATGCAATTACAATACATGAAATAAATGCTACAAAACTCAGAAACAGAACTAACTATTGAACATTATTGGCAATTTAGAGTACAAAGAAATCACGTATACATGACATATACAGATACTAACTATTGAACGTTATTGCTGATTCAGAGTACAAAGAAACCACATTTACACGACACATAGTTAATGTACAGATCTAAAACTTCCACATGTTTCACGGCCATTCACAAAAGAAAGCATGCTCAGAACAGGTATCAAAACTAACTCTTAATGATGCAAGACTACCAGGTGGCACTAATATAGGTGCAATAAATATGATCGGATATATACAGACAGGGCCACTCACAATATGTGATAAGTATCAAAGTGTCTTGGGCGGCCCTGCACACAGGCACCAATGAAAAGCATGAAACGCTAAATTAGAAATGTGAGTCCAATTTCAGAGATAATATACAAGATGCGAACGACAGTGAGAGTATTTTTCAATGGTAAAATTCACACACAACACTTATTTGCTTTCAGCTAATCTAGATTAAGACTCGAGTGCTAAAGTGCTGGCAAGATAGGAGTTTCTTTTAAGATCAAAAATGCGATGGACTTACGAGGAAGAGCCACCAAACTCATAACTGTCAACGAGCAAAAGGCATCAACTCTAAATACGAGGGCAGTTCAAAGAGTAAAGGCAATTGTGACATGCCATGGTCATTATTGCAGATTAAGATAAAATGGAGGATGTCACATCCATGAATGTCATGCCCATTTTACAAAGACATTCTAGCATGTCAGACTAGTCTGAATGTGCACTGTTCAACACACTGGTAGAAATCCCTTACCTCAAAAACATGAATGCTGTACCATTGAGGTACAGTCCGAACATTGTGGTAGGAGGTGACGCAATTCATCAAAGAATGTTGGCATGGTGTAGAAGCAGCTCTATTGTCAAGAGAAAAATTTACAAACGAATTGAACAGTTCAAAAGCAGACGAAAGAATGTGACTCAAAAATGTTGGCCAACAACCTCCTGTATTGAGGATCTCATAATGAGAAATAACACAATGAGCTCAAAGACCGAAGAATTTCAGTAGGGGAAATCGCTTAACAGTTATACACCACATCAGCATTGGATCTGCCCATACAATAATGCATGACGACTTGGGGTACTGGAAGGTGTACATAAGATGGGTACATACAAACAACTTATCCACCAACAAAAACAATGAATGGACAATGCAAGTCCATTTTTGTGGTGGTACAAAGATCCTTGTTTTAGAGGGGAGCTTGGAACAATCAAGTCAGATTTCCACAACCACTGCACAGCCTGAACCCAGCGATTACCACCTGTTTGAAGCACTATGTGGACAGAGATTCAGTCAAGAGAGTGCATGATTGGATCAATAACCAACCAAAAAACTTTCAGATGGAATCTTTAAGCTCCTGACCAAGTTTCATGACACAAGGGCCATATATCCTGCACTATTACCAACTTACAGATTGTTAGTGCAGTGGGCAAACCCATTGAGCCATTCTAGGTTGTCAGAGCTGTGACCACATACTTTTTGGGGAATAGTATTTTGTGCTTCGATTTGAATCGGGAAATTCCATTTGCCTTTCCTTAATAAACTGGAAGAAATAGTCACATCCAATGTTCATATTAATAATGTAAAGAGTGTTTGTTAAACACTGAATAAGCCAAATCAATTGTATGAGGGATTTTCAAAATTAACAAACCAGACGGCTGACTTAAAGCATGGACTTCTACAAGTGTGTAGCAGTAACAGCAGACTATATTGAAAAATGAATTATTAACTTATATAATCTGTACATAAAACTAAAATTGCCTTAACTCTTTGTATTATCCTCATAATTCCTAACCAAATATTCACAAAACAAAACATTGTTAGTCCAACAGAACAAGTTATTTAGCTCAGCACTATATTTTTAGTCTCAGTGCCTTTTCCCAGTAAGCCAAAACATAACCTTTTAAAAGCTTTTGAGTGATTTTTAGAACACTCAATACCAAGTAACATTTAAACCAACTTCACAAAGAGTATAAAAGAAACCTTGATATCAGACTTATATGCAATACATAAGACTAATCTTGCAGTACATGAATACAAAGATATTCCACTTGAGTATATTTCTCATACTTTTTAGCGAGAAAAACTTGTTAGTTTACCATAACTTTTACCCAAAATTACCACAAATAAAGAAAGTGATTTACTTTTGTGAACGAAAATGTGCTAATTAAAACATTATTTAAGTATTAAAAATTCCACTTTATACGTATATATTTGTATTACTTAGATAAAAGGTGCTCATACAAGTAATTGTTAAAAATGTTTTCGATATGCAGATGAATCTAGTCACAAAGCATTATCAGGGAAATAAAACCACAACACTGGTTTTGTTATTTGCCATTTCAAAACATACAAGATTCCACATTTGTAACTATCAATGCTTTTCTTAGTTAGCCTTCAGAAACTATATTCGGTAGGAGGTATAAAATTCTTTCGGGAAGTCTAAGGTTAAATAAAAATTTCTCTCAATAAGAAAACGCTACATCTACAAAGAATGATTCTTATATTTGTATTGTTTTCATGATTTATGAGATAACAGAATTCCTATATCAATGGAGTAGTAACTTTTGCAAATGTGTTAACAAAACATTTGCATCCTACTGTTTTCACAATAACAGTAATTGATGTCATTTTGGAAGTGTGCTAAAACATAGTTCTTGACTAAATATTATTTTTCTAGATCCATTTTAGATAAATTTGTTAAATTGAAAATCTGTTTTAGAAGTTGCATTGGGAAATTCCTTAGACTGCCTTCACATGTGGTTGATGCTCAAAACTCTTCCTGTCTACTTGAACATAAAATCATTATGTTAGTGTCCATTCTAATTTTGATGTTATACATTTTCACCTAACACATATGAATGTTATAATACTTAGCTAGTATCCAATGTGAACCCTATGATATGATCAATTCCAATCAAAGGGAAAATGTTGAACTAAAAACTTGTATTTAGAATTTTGGTCTGCAATAGTTTTTAGTGTCCGCAGTTTTAATTTTTCGAAGCACCCTCTAATGTGCCTAGAGGAATAAAAAGCAAAGCATAGCTAAAATTCATACTTAAAAAAAGAAAACCTTCAAACAATACAAAGAATGCTAAAAAGTTGAGTCCCGAGTGCTGTTCAAGGTCTTTAACGTCACACAAATAGCTAAAATATGCAAAAAACTTGGCATTAAGTTCTGATGAACAATGGAAATATCGTAGACTTCATTCGACACACTTTGGCAGGTCGCCAGAGATTTTCAGTATAGATTATCACAGATGTACAGAAATGAAGGTTGAGCAAAATAACAGAAAGCAAAGGCAAAAAACCCACCTATTTCAAAGATTCCAGAAAGTTCGACAGGTCATACTCAGTTTCGTACTGCGATGTGTCCCAGAGCTCTGGCAGGTTGTCCAGAACGGATTTCATGCCCCTTGTATCCTTAGAGGCATCCCCGCTTGCAGAGTGGCTGATCTTTTCTCCCTTGTTGTTGAGGGTGAACAGATCCAGAAGTTGGTCAGTCCCCATGTTCTGAAGACTTGCGTTTTCCTGGTTTATAACCGAGTTGGCCACCGATAGCTTGAACTTTTGAAGTCTGAAACATACAAGCCGGTGGTTAAAATGAGATAAACAGCAAATGTACAAGCATATAGTTTTTGGCTCTGATGAGTTGGCATTTAAGTCGAATGGTTTTGAATGAGCTAAATATATAATCCCCTAATATGAGGGGACAGCTTTTCCTAAAACAATTATTTATCTGGAATATTTTTCTGGAGGAAATCTGGAAAATCTTGAAAAATAGGCAGGCATGAACAAGTCATACCAACAGAGAACTTGTTAGGTAGATAGGTAGTTAATTAAAATCACACTGGAGCAACACAAAGGGCTATTGATGAAAGTTCGGGATCCATCCCGAAGAGAAAGCTCCGAGGACATCTTGTCATTTTGAACCATGATCAAACGGAAAAGTCAACACCTGAGCTGACACCCCACTCTCCAAACTTACATGGCATGACAACATGAGGACACGACAGATTTAACAAGCACCAGCCCCCGCTTACACGAAGGTCTTTGGTTCGACCAAGTTTCGAACTCGCGACCCTCCGGTTGCTAATCTGATACTCTTCCCAACTGGGTTACCGAAGCCCTTGTACTACAGTAAGACCTTAGAGACAAGAGAAAGCACAATATATTGAATATTGAAAAAACTAGATAAACTACATATTTTTTGTAAAAACTAATAATTGCATATTTATTCTGCTTTTACGCTACAGCAACTTTAAAACAAAAATATTTTCAATTGTAACGAGTTTGGCAAAGCATTTGTGTTGTATGATATTCCCCTCATACCTTTTCGCATTAATCAGGGCTGATTCAATTCAACTGGTTTATGTTTGTTGCAGACAGAAAAGGTGCAGATCTTTCTTATCACAGGCAACTCACTGCAGAAATCTAATATGAATATCTATCCAGAACCACAAATTTTTTACACAACACTTTTAGTAAAGGTCTTTATAGTTGCTTCACATATGGATTAAGAAATCCTTATAAACTAGACCCTCTATACTATTAACAGGTATGCATTAAGATCAGTATACATTCACATTTTTATGGCAATAAAGTACATTATTAAAGACTACATATAAATAAAATGAAAACTCAAACACTGTATTGCTATTCACTTCTCCAAGGAATGGACTCATTAATTCAATGTCATTGCATACCTATCTCATGTTTCTGAGCGAACTCCTAAATTTGCAGATTGTGCACTACATTTTCCCATGCTCTGCTTACTCATTTCCCATTCATTCTTCTCTCTTTTACCTTTAGCTTCCAAGCAGCTTGGGTGCCTCATCATCTGATATTCGCAATTCATGTTCATGACATTATTATACATCAATAAATCAGTTACTTTAAGTCTTAATTACAATTCCCATGAATGCTTTGCTTCAATACAACATAAATACACAAATGATTTAATTCCAAAACAATTCATATGCATAATTTCAAAATAAAAAACTCCTCTACTCACCCCATAATCTTTTCTTCCAGTGTTCCTCTGGTGATAAGTCGATACACATTCACAACTTTTTTCTGACCAATTCGATGAGCTCGATCCATGGCCTAAAAACGAAACTTTTAATGTCGGCTCATCACAGGTAATACTTGAAACACACGTTAACAATTAAGAACAATCTAAAATACAATTATTCACCGGAGAGCTATCTTTCTTTGCCTGAATAACCTATTTTTGTGTAAAAAGCTTCCTTTTAAGTAATAAGAAACCAAAAATAAATTTAACTACTGAAATGAGAAATGAAAGTATTTTCTCATGAAATAAGATCACTTTCAGAAACCTCGTGAACATGCTGGAGATAGCATCAAGTATTGAAATTAATACCAATTCTGCTCTTTCATTAAGTATTTATCTTTACCTGTAGATCCTTCATGGGATTCCAGTCATGCTCCACAAAGATGACAGTGTCGGCTCCAGTCAGGTTCAATCCGAGGCCACCCACTTGGGTGGTGAGGAGCAAAGCATCGATTGAGGGATCATTATTGAATTTGTGAACGACAGAGTGACGCATTCCGGGTGGAATGCTCCCGTCCAGTCTCAAGAAGGTCACACTTGGCATCAGAGACCTTTAAAAAATAAAAAATCCATTCTTATAACTAAGGTTAGGATTGTGATGATTTTTTAATCTTTTTGGGCAAGACCAAAACAAGTGAAGAAAATTAGAACCTGAAGAAAGTAACACAGATGCTAATGACAACACCTAGAAAATAGATTTGTACCACTTGGGTTGGTTGATTTGGGGGGTTTTATGGCCCATGAACCATATTTGGCCATGCTGCACCAGACACAAGACATACATCAAGTAATAGACACACACACAATGAAAGTTTTACTGACACAGAAGAGAAATACACCCAGGAGGAATGCACCTGACAGGAATCAAACCTGCGCCGCCTACAACTCGAAGGTTGCTAGTACAGTGGACATACCCACTGAACCACGACTGCCCCTTATACCACTTGGGATGGCACAGAATGGAAAATGTATAACGTGTGAATGATTACTTAGCTATAGAAATATTTTACATGAAAGTAAGTCCCCTTAATTTTGTCAAGCAAAAAGTCAATGAGTCGGTCTTGAGTTCAAGAGTCAATGGGTAAAAGCACCAAAATTATAAATCAGAACCATAATGGGAAATTTATCTCATATGCAGGAAATATGAAATTGAAAAGTGTTATTTATATGCAATCACTACATACAAAACATTTTGTTCAGTAAGTAAATGAAGCACAGAAACTGAAGAAATTCCTTATTATTGAATAAATTGTAAATAAGGATGTATAATATAAACTTGATAAATTAATGGTAAAATCTGCATAAATATTTTGTCAAGAAAAACCGCACTTTCCCTTTTGTTTTCTAAATTTCATTGCTTTATGTTTTCTATGAACTTAACAATTGTCTCACTTTAATTTTTAGTGGCATAAATAATCATAAGTTTATAAAAATATTGTAAACTAAGCTTTAAGTTAGCTAAAATGAAAAATAATAAGGATGTCATTTAGATATCACTATTTTACACAATTTATATACTGGTGTCAAAATGTCACCGGTGGACGTTTAAGGGTAACGGGAGTACCAGCTGTTCTAGTGTTAAAGTGGATATCAAACCATAATTTTTTTTAATATTTGATTTGTCACTAGTCACATTTTTCTTCACGAAAGTTAACTGGACTGGGACGTACAGCTTAAAGTGGATTCCGAACTACTAGAAACATCCATGCCAAGACTGGTATTTGAACTAAGAGCCACATCGATAATCAATTGCACACTAGGCTTGTGAAAAAGTTGACAGGAAGCATGCAGAAAAAATTGTCAGGTTGCAAAACAGTTGATTGGATTGGGATTTATGGCACAAGGGCTGTATTTGGCCATGCTGCGCCAAACACAAGACAGATAACATAAAATAGTGGACATACACACAAGGATAGCTATTAACACAGAAGAGAGAAATACACTCAGGGAGAAAGGAGAAATTGAACCTGTGCCACCTACCACTCACAGGTTACTAGCACAATGGGCATACCCACTAAACCATGATGGCCAAGGTTGTAAAACAGAAAAACATTTGAACTATTGAGAAAGTTAACAAAAATCTATAATACTAATTCTGAAAAGAATGGAAGAATTCTAATGTACAATCATTCTAAAGAACTATTAGGATAACATCACTGATACCTCCGTAAAACACCAGGAGAGCGGCTTGCCTTCAATTTGCCCCAGAAAACTTTCTCTATGCTTGTCAGGCTTTGATCTGGCCATTTGAAAAAGAAGATATTCTTTGATGGCCAGAAATCGTTTCCCACCTGTACAAAGTGCGGCTTATTACCAGCCTCTCCCTTCTTGAATTGCCATGAAGACACCTTTGAGGACCCATCTACCATTACAAAACACCTTTTTCCCACACTCAATGACATAGTGTAATTTTTTTTTTACACTGGGATAAGAAAGAAGATTAGGATAACAAATAATACAATACAAATAATCATCACATACCACTCAGGGGAAAAATGCAGTCACTTACTTGTAAGTGTAAATGCATTATTATTTAACATTTATAATTGAAATTCATTGAAAAACTGAAATTTATTTCTTACTTGAATAGGTCATTTTCTACGATATCAAGCATGCTTTTAAGCTGGCAAAATATCAGCGCTCTGTGCTGATTGACAGCTGGAGTAGGTTCACTAGCTTCAGTAATAGAATTTGAGATACCGATGCCACAATCTTGAAGTAACTGTCTATGTAAAGGAAAACACACTATTTACAATACTTTCTAAATAATATACATAACTTTTGCTATTATTAGTTCATTAATCTTTCAAGTCATTTCTTTTTAGCATGCAGGCAGGCACAGATATATCCAGTGTATTTGTTTCAACACTCATCCACAACACTTAAATTGAATATTTTATGTATACAACTGATATGCCTTAACACTTCACTCTTATTTTTGAATAAGTGTCAGCTATAGACTAATGAGAAGAGAGTTAGTCTCAACTAAAAACTAATTGTATTAAAGTAAGGTCTAACAATCACATCATAAGCAGTCAAACCAAAAATTTTCTTTGTCTTTTTTCGCTCATTCAGAATAAACTCGTTGTGTATTTTAAAATTGCAGATTAAATTAAATCAAGCTGTTAAAGTAGAGATTTAGATTTAAAATTATATATTTTTCACCTAGTTGAAGCATGACAAGTAAAATATAATGATGTGCTTGACATGTCAGAATTTAAGTGGCTTGATAAGAGAAATATCTTTGATTAAAACATTGCCTTCAATAAAGTAAAAATTTTACAAATCATTCCTCTAACAATTAAGAAACAAGTTAATACACAAAAATAATTTAGCAGATACAAAAATAATACAAAGTGGTTTACAAGTACTCAACTGTAGCATAGAATGAAAAGGCAAAAGGTCTGTGAATAATTACTTTTAAACAGTTATTTACAAAATTTGCATAGTAGTGTCTTCTCCATTGTAGGAGTAAAAAAAATGTAAGTCTCAAATATGAGCACAATTTGAATAATTATTTTTGGAAGACTTTTGATAAGTAAGAGTAAATGAAACGATTATAAAAGTTGCTATATATAATAAAGCAATACTTTTAATTAATTTGAAATGTGACAGCTATCAATACTATTTTACAGATGCCAAAACTCATTTCAAAATAACATAATTAGTGAAAAAGGATTCCTAATTATCCTGAATTAATTTTACGAAATTTCCTATCTATTTAATTTACATCAGTTTTCACTAATGATAGCAAAAATATGAATTTTACCCCCCTTCATTTTATTCAATATGCACCACACAATTCTTAGGTATAGTTCTTAAAGAATTCAAAAAGTAGGGTATGATATTTTCAATAGAAACCCCCAAGTACAATGGAATATTAATTAGTGTCAATATACAATCGCAATTAGAATACTTAGACATTAATAAACTCAATTCCCAAATTGACCAATTAAAAAAATCTTTATTTAAAAAACAGGTCAACAAAGAAGGTTCATCCCTTTTGAGAAATGAAAATATCTGAGACAATTTAATGAAACAAAAGTCTGATTTTGCCAAGTGATTCAGAAAAAATAAATATTTTTGGCACAGATCATGTATTTAAAATTAACATTAAAAACAAAATTTTCTGGTCATTGAGCCAAAAATTGTATAGTACAATTTTCTTTAGTTCTTATGAAATGTAATTTTTTAACAAGGACTTCAAAGGAAATCATTTTCCTGCAGATATAAGTTGGCTGGTTTGGGATTCCATGGCACAAGGGACACATTTGACCAAGCGGTGCCAAACACAAAACAATGTGAAGTAAAAAATGTCATGAAAGGGGGAAAAGAGAGTTTGGTTGGTTGATTTGGGTTTTATGACGCAAGGTCCAATAGTGGACAAGCTGTGCCAGGAAAAGAGAGATATCAGAGAGTAGTGGCGAGAGTAGAAAAAGATCACTTGGGTGTCTTGGGAACGCTTGGGTCCTGTGTCTACTAAAGACATTAAACCCCATGGCAAAGGAAAAAATCACTAGATTACTTCATGTACGTGAAGCCCGTACACACTTAAGGTGTACATATACACTAGAAGACTTTAAAATCCAATCATTTTACAATAGGTCATTGGTTTGGACCTAAACTCTCTTCAGTTTGAAAAATTAAGATCAATCTGATCATTATTTATTTAATTTAGATATGTGATATCTCAAATTCTAATTTGTTCAGAAAGACAATTCCTATTGGAAATTATTCCTATTATTATTATTCATGTTTTTACCCTCAATCAAGTTGCTAGGGAAAATAGGTTTTTTTATACACAATTTTTTTCATCAAGGAAGTCTAAAAGATCAAGATTTTTTCAGGAATTTTGAAATTTAAAAATCAGCTGAAAATTCATTTCTTTCAATAACTTTGACTGAAGAATCAAAACAGCCCCTGTATTATAGAGATTATAATGATACAAAAATAATTATAATAGATCAATTCATTGTTGAGTTATCAGCTTGAACAAAGCCTCTTATTGCAAAAACAGTTCTTCAGAAATCAAGTTTAGTTTTGGAAACATGTTTGTACATGGTGACAGTACCTAACAAAAACCCTTGTAACTAGAAAACTATTTCGAATATTTTCAATAACTTGGTATCGTTTGAAAGCTAAGGAGTTGAAAAATATATTTTGAATTAGAATTAAATATATTTGAATAAGAAAAATATCAATATTCTGATCAATTTTCGCAATTTCTAGTTTATACATACACCTTAAAGGAGGGGTGCCCCTGCATACAACATCCTAATACCTAGAATTACAGTTATTTATTTAACTAGCACACAATAATATATTACCACTAAACATTTCATGTACTCATGTTACAGTGGGTAGAATCCTAGTTAACGGCTTTGGCAACCGCATACTACGTTTTAATTCTACGATTTGTACCCATGTG
Source organism: Meta bourneti (assembly GCA_933210815.1). NCBI lineage: Eukaryota > Metazoa > Arthropoda > Arachnida > Araneae > Tetragnathidae > Meta > Meta bourneti. The sequence continues at coordinate 10,448,605 of OW119924.1, read as the reverse complement.
GAGGGTACAGCCTAAATACCTTCTTGAAGTATTCAAAACGCATTTTTTAAATACACATCCTTTAGTAAAAGAAATGCACTGCAAAAACCACTTACTTAAGTGAGCATAATTTTGCAGCATGGTAAACATCATTAAGGTTCGAACCCTGTTCTTTAAGCATTTTAGAGATTGGTTCGTATTCTGGATGGTTGGGTGACAGAACCAGTTTAGGATGGTTACATACTTTTCGCAGATATTGGAGAGCCTGAAATTCAAAATTGTCACTTTAACCAACTAGATCAGCTATTGATATAAAGGTTAAGTTTTCAAAGATTATTTAATAAGTGTTAATAATATGATAAACTATGATGATACTAACGTGGCACTATCTACAAACAATAAATAATTGAATCGCTTTTTGTGGATGTGGTGTTTCTTACTGATGTTTATAGACTGTACTAGCTGAATTTACTCGGCAATGCTCGGGCTTAATTGGTTAAACATCGATTGAAAGTGATCCAAAATATCACTTTTCTGTCATAGAAAATGCAGATAGAGAAAAAACAAGCAAGCGCATAATAATTTTTAAGACTGAGATTTTTATAGCTTCTACAATTTACTTTAGATCCATTTCACATACTATAGGTAAGATAAACCTATTGATACTGAGACAACTATATACAAAAGTCGATTTTGAGTGATTAAGTTCATTTTCTTTAAAAAAATGACATATATCGTATTATTGCAGTCAGTTTTTTCTTATCAATATTTTTTATTTGTAGCCCCTTGCACCAGGAACATGAATTACGGAATTGCACCATCATTATGAAAGGCTGACAAATCATATTGATACTGTTAGGAAAAACCTTACCTTTCTTTACTAAATTTTACTGAGCCGTCATATTTGATATAATTCGTACTTCGCGGCTTTTGAACCGCCTACCAAAACAAGAGAGTAATTCACTTCAATTCTTTCCCGATATTGGTGAAAGAACTCGAATTAACGTTTTTTATAATTTAACTTTAATTATGTTATATATATCAATTTAATATTACTTAAGATTTCTGGAGATTTAATATTACTTAAGACACTGGAATACCTTATTAAAATTGTTGGGTTATGTACATCAAACCAGTAACTATAAATTAAATATTTCTAATATAAATTTAAGATGTTTCAGTGATGCTGAATATTCAGCCAATCGAGACGACTGTATCTCTATGGGTGGTTTAATTCTATTTATTGATGAATCGCCAATTATGTGGCGTACTTTCAAGCAAAAATGTGAGTTTATCTACTTTAGAAGCAGAATAAGTTTCTTTAATGAAGGCATCCAAAGAACTTGTATGGATTATTCGTATTCTAAATGAACTGAAAAACTTAAGCGTTTTGAAAGTAAATTGTGAAAGCCACATATTGTGTGATAATCAAGCAGCTATAAATTTTACAAAATTATCTATAGAGAACCATCGCACAAAACATATCGACATGAAATATCATTTTATCAGAAACTTGATTCTTGAAAAATTGTTAACTTTAAAATATGTAAATACAAAATCTAACTTGGCTGATTTGTTTACCAAGCCATTACCGAAAGTAGGTTTGAAATCACTAGTTGATAAGATATTTGTATTTTAACATGTTTATGATATTTTTAAAATGTACTTATTCTTTTTCATGTCTGGCTGGCTACTGGCGAGATATCATCCGCTACTTTCGATGGATACAGCTGAGGCGTACGAACGGCTCCTAAAACCTTCTCGGAAGGAATACAATTGTATTCTGCCAGAGTACGAGAATGCTGTATTTCACCGAGGTGGTGGTCGTTATTGAAGCCCCCTTTTAGGTCTATTTTTAATTTTGTTAGCCCCTAAAAATAACATGTCCTCCACTTATGCTCAACAAATTTGCACGCCAGCCTGTCATACTTATAATGGAAATTAATCATGTATTTTTTTAGAGAAGTTTCTACTATTTTTGAATTTTTACAACATAAGATATTGTTGTGTATTTGTGATTATAAGAATTGACTCCAAGTTGTAAATATTATTAATCTCTTTAGTGAGTTATTTTGTTAAAAGGTTGGTATATTTTATTCAGAACTTTGAGTTCTGGTATTTTTAAAAGTTTTAGGCCAGTTAAAGGCAGGCCATTATAAGGAAAAACCTTACCTTTCTTTTCTAAATTTTACTGAGCCGTCATATTTGATAATTCGTACTTCGCGGCTTTTGAACCGCCTACCAAAATAAGAGACTTCAATTCTTTCCCGATATTGGTGAAAGAACTTGAATTAAAGTTCCTTATAATAATTTAACTTTAATGGAGTTATAATATTTCTTTTGACATTTGATTATTATGTAAATCTTGTCACGGTCATGCAAATTTTATGCAAAACTTGTCACGTGATGTTTCATACTATTATAAAAGCGGTTGCAATATGTTGTATCAGTATTCCGCTCTCGTCTGCTTGATCCCGTACTCGCTTACTTGATCTCTCTCGATCAAGTTATTAGTAACTATCCGTAGATTGTAATCTTTTAATTTTAACTTAAAATTTATTTGTTATTTCTGAATAAATTCTAGTTTGGATTTTTAAAACTTTGTCGTGTGTACTATTAACCTAGGTTCGTATCAGCCTAATAGAAGGTGATGGTTTATTTTAATTAACTGTGTGGACACTTAAATTAATCTAAGAAATCAATTAGATACGATGTCATGATCAACGAATGTTTCAATTCTACGACAAATAGAAAGGGGGTTAATATGTAGTCTACGTTACCCGCAGGATTCTTAAGTATGAGTGTATCAAATTCAGTGTAGATTGGTCAAACAGTGTACATTTGTATAGAGAACATACAGACGCCAACTGCTTTATATACACTACTGTTTGTGAAAATTGCAACATCATGAAGGAATGCAAATTTAACGAAACTTGCAGGAAATGCAAAACAGGTTAGGATATGCAAATGATTAGAATTACAAGGTGATCACGCATGTGTGGGCCGAGAAACACCCTCTAAACTTCCAAGTGAGCCGTGTATAAAAAGCACTGTAAAGGTGCTTTAAAATGTGAGTATCGTCGTTTGACTGTTATAAATGATTGATTAGAAGTCAATATGCCTCACCAAAAACACAGAGTGCCATACAAGCAACTAACGGTTCGAACGGGGCCGCATGATCGGCCTCCGTGAGGGTGGACTTTCATATCGTGAAATCGCCACTCGCACGGAACGTAATGCCACAACAGTGATGAGTGTGTGGAAGAGATGGACCATGGAGAACCAGACAAGTCGAACATCTGCAGTGTGCCACGCAATATGACCTCACCACGGGACGACACACACCTCATCAACATGGTGGTGACGGACCATACAGCATCTTCTTGTGCGTTGGAACAACATTGGAGCACGTCTACAGGGGTCATTGTCTGCCCCCATGGTTCATCGATGTCTGCTGCGCCGTGGGCTATGTGCAAAGATTCCCTTGACGCTGAACCACCAACGCCTGCGGCTACAATGGGCTCACCAACACAGCCAATGGCGTGCCGATTGGCAACAAATCGTCTTCTCAGATGAGTCCTGCTACAATCTGGACTATAGCAATGGACACGTACTCGTCAGACGCTAGAGGTGAACGCCTTCTCCCAGAGTGTCTTATTCAGCGTCATACTGGACGAACGCCTGACGTTATGGTCTGGGGCGCTATTGGATATCATGGGCGATCCCGCCTACTCCAAATTGTGGGGACCCTGAACAGTGGGCGTTACAACAAGGAAGTTGTGGAGCCCGAGGTCCTACTCCTCCTGCAACGCATTCCCGGAGCTGTATTTCAGCAAGACAATGCCCGTCCACATGTTGCTCGGAATGTACAAGCCTTCTTCAGTGTACGACAGGTTCTGCTTCTTCCATGGCCTGCATGTTTCCCGGATATGCTGGCCAATGAGCATGTCTGGGATTACATCGGACGGCGACTGGCTCATACTGCTCGTCGGGCAGAGTATGGCTGTACTTTGGCATCAGATAGAGGCCATCTGGAATGTCATTCCTCAGCATGACATTCAGAATCTATATGATTCAATGCCACAATCTGTACAGGCTCTCATTGCTGTGCGTGACGGCTGCACAAGATATTGATTTTCGGCATTATTTTTGTTTTATTGCTCTGTAAATTTGATCGTTTATTTAAATCACTATAAGTAATATGTGGAATACATTTCATTTATTTCTGATGATTCTTTCAGTGTTGCAATTTTCACAAACAGTAGTGTATATAGATGGTAAAAGTTACTATTCAGATTAAATTTCTGGAAACATGTTCTATTCCGACAACACACATCACCGCTTCTACATGTGATCCTGCATTAAATATTTGCCAAGTTATATACTATATATAATATTTGCCTAGTACTTATCTTCATTCTTATTGATTGAGCTTAATTGGATTTGCACATAGTTATTTCTGTTAGGCATTTAGCATTAAGAGGTCGGTGCTCATTTGGTTTGTTGCTCTACGAGCAGTTTTTGCTACATGAGGGCTAATTAGATCGGGACCTATGAGATAGGCTTTGAATTCAAATTAAATAGCCTTTTCATACTTGAAAGACATGGGAGGTTCCAGGTGAGCTTGTATTTTCTCCATCCATAATGGCATTTTCAACAGATTGCTTAGCTCTGCTCTTGGTAAAATCTTCATATAACCGTACCTATTTTTGAAAAGAAACACAAATGTGTGTAAAAAAGTACACGACATACAGTTCAATAAGTAAAACATTAAGAGAGTTTTTTCGTTAAACTAAGAAAGGATTACAAAGCAGCAACCTTACTTGCAAAGAACTCAGTTCACAGTAATAGTCTTGAATGATTTTGGGTGGAAGGTCTTCGAGAACATCCTCTTTCATTCGCCGCAAGAGAAATGGAAGGACTTGTCGATGTAAAGATTCCATTGCCAGTACACCTAAAATAATGATTTTAAGTAACAAAATTCTTAACGGGACACATTTGTGACTAAGTTTCAATATTGCAACCTTATATTATCTTATCAAATCATGATAAAAATAAAGATTTTTTCTTACATGCATCAGAAAAATACTAACTCCCCGGCACTAAAGTCCATGTTGAACCTTGACCTCCCTAACGATACGACTCCAAAGAGCCCTGTCTCAGGCCTTAGTCCACCAATTTTTTTTCATGTTTTCAATGTATCAGAAAGCAAAGTCTAGAAAGATTTTCACCCTCTGAATGTGGCACATGGCAGACACGAAATATTTCGAGGAACGACATGTTCGAATATTTCGGGTCTTCCAGTTGCTTACTGATATTTTTCAATCTATGTTCAGGCATGCTATTTAGTGGGAAAACGTATGAAAGTCCAACTTTTTTTTTTCACATAGAATGAATAGAATCCTAAAAGTCTGATTTTATCTCCATTATTACCAATACTCAAGAAATTGTGAAAATACCACCATAGAAAATAAAACCTTCTACGTAACATATTTTTGTCCTAAAAAAATAAGCAGCTTGGAAAATTTTAGCTCATAGAATATACAAAGGATTTCAATCTTGATTTAAGTCTTAATATTTGAACAAGTATAAATCTTTTTAAATGGTGTTAAAATTTTTGGTTACTCATTTTTAACTTAAAAAGCATTACTGCCAGTCCAAAAGTTGAAATACAAATTTGGGGACTTTTGTACTGACAAACTGTGCATGTAGTCCTTATTGGATCGACCTAGTTGGAACACAACTTAATTCGGTATCAACCTAATTTAAGCTTGCCAATTAGCTAAGGCAAACAATATGTATATTTGAATTGGGTTAATCATTTTCCAAACATAGGGACAAATGCTTTCCTGAAGGTTGATGGATTGAGTACATATATTCCAATGCTGTGTTTCTTGAAGGTCTAGCTGAAGATGGTTCATATTCGTAAGAGAACATGTAGAAACCAGGAAACCAAGCATCAACACATGCTTCACTTGCAACCTTCTTATCAAACAAGTGGTCAAACCCTTGTCCACTGCAAACCAAATATAAAACTAACAAAAGCCATGCCCCTGTACAGAGCAGCTCTGGTGAGAAGGCATATGGCCTTGATGAAGTCCATTTCTAGAAAGGTATTGACCATGCCCCTGTATAGAACGCCTTTGGTGAGTAGATTTTGAAGGACTCCATTTCTAAAATGGTAGTAAGCTTGCCAGGCAAAAGGGCTTCCATATGCAAAATCATGTGTTGTGCTTGTCATGACAATTCTTTGTTTCGTCAATTCATAATCATTGCAATCACATCTGATAATGAATGACAGATTAAGTGTCAAAATCTACCCTAAAGGAATCAACTGTTTCGAGCTCCCAACTTTCCGGTTGCTAAGCCGTTACTCTTCCAATTGGGCTACAGCAGCTCCATGAAGTCCTGGGACTTTGAACGATACAAAAACTAAATTTGGCAATGATCAGCACTTAGAATCCTAAACAGTAACACACCAGTTCATTCTGGTCTTGACTGTTTTCATTTTTATTGGAGGTTCCACTGCCTGTTGTCATGATTTATACAGGTTTTATATATTTTTTGCTAATATATTGATGCTAATGACTAAACCTTTTTGTTTTGTTTCCTTGCTTTATGTGTAGGTTGTGGTTTATAAAGCAACTAGCTGAATTACCTGGCGTTGCTCGAGTTGAATTGTTTATAATAGGAATAATATTACTCAATATTATTCCTATGGAGATTTCGAATTGCTTTTAGGTCCCCTGCAGACCCAGGACCCATTGAACGAGGTTAATATATAACCTATGTGTCTCGCAGAATTCTACAGGATGAATGTACCAAATTTAGAGTGAATTGGTCTGACATTGATCATATAAATACGCAATGTTATTCCTGAGGATTCAAATCGTCTTTAGCCCCCTGTACCACATCGATGATAAAAAAGACCACTTTCTATAAAAATAATTTTATATTATCATAAAAATTTACATTCCAATAAAGCTGCAGTTTAAGAATTTACATAAATGATGATACTGAGCGATTATGAAAGGCTGACAAATCATACTGATACGATATCTCGATCAACGTTTCAGTAATTATACTTTATGCTTGATAATTCCATTCAGCATATGAAGTAACAGCTTGTTTTGAAGTCAAATTTTTTCAGTGCACAAAGTTAACTGATTGAATGGGAATAACCCTAATAAATATGGGTTACCTTCACCTGCCATAACTTGCTACTAAAAGTGCACCCAAAAACGTGCCAAGAGAATTGCTGTTAGATTGTAAAAAACCTCCAAGGTCATCTTGAGAAGTGACTCCTATAGAAGCTAACTCTGAAGTCATCTGCACAGCCAGACCAGAAGAGAGCGCCCCCTAGCAAGTGTTCTGTCCAGGATGACGGGATGTTACACCCCTCTGCACACCCAAGACAAATAGAACAGGGGTTAACATGTAGCCCTCATGACCCGCAGGGTTCCAAAGAATAAGTGTACCATGTGGCCTAGTCAAACGTTGTAGATTTGTATAAAGAACAGATAGGCCAACTCCGCTTTATATGTATAGATTCAACCTAACACCCTGTCGGCAAGGATTCTTTCTACTGCAAGAGACCTTTCCATGACTCATCACAGGGTGGATGCAGATGATCATGTAGTAAGACAGTGGACTCGAATGATCTGATGTGACACTATACAAATTAAAAAATAATAAATGACAAAAGACTTACCAGTTTCTTGCTCCCTTGAAGATGATTTTGCATCTCTGCTCTGAAGAATGGGTTTACTATAGCGGGCTGTAAACTGCTTCTCAGTTCCTAAGAATCCAGGCATCAGGAAATCAAATAGAGACCACAGCTCCAAGACGTTATTTTGAATGGGTGTACCAGATAAAATTAACCTGTGGTTCGCAGAGAGTTGCTTGATAGCTTGGGTTAACTGGAAAAATAAAAGTATTCACAGGATTTTCAGTACAGCTTTCAGATTAAAAAAATCCAAGTAATATTTCAACATTTTAAAAATACAGTAACCCTTCGTTACATAGCACAACTGGTTATGTCGCTTTTTTAATTGTCCACTGACAAATTTCCACTTTGAAGACAGCAGAGGATAATTCAGTTTCTTTATAATTGGTTCAAAGGTTACTTGTTTCAAGTGGTCATCCTAAACTGAACTGGCAAAATAGATTTAAGGTGGTTAAGAGAAGGAATTTCTGTTTGCAAAAATAATTTTCTGTATTTAGTATCATTTTATAAAAGGTTTTGTCCCCAATTTTATGTGTTATTTAAATTCATGTAGTTTTAATAACTTTAAATATAAAAATAATGAAATGCATGCCTTTTATTTCTAATTAGTAAGTACACTGTACATTTTCTCATTCACAAGAAGCACAATATATGGAGGGGTTACTGTTTTATTACACGGATTATAATACTCAAAATTGTGTTGATACTATTTTCTAGGAGTGAAGTATAAGATCACTTGTTTGGGTTGGTTGGCATTTTATGGCATAAGGGCTAATATGGCCAAGCTGCGCCAAACACAAGAAAAAATTTCATGAAAGGGAAAAAAGAGGGATTGGGGAATTGAATTAGTGGGATGAAAGCATAAAAGATCATTTGGGTATTTCAGAAGTGTGACCCCCTGTGTTTACCAAAGACAGTAAACCCCATGGGAAAAGAAAAAATCACTCGGGTACATCGGGTCGGTGAAGCCCATACACACCTAAAAATGTGCCTCTGAGGGCAAAACTTGTATTGGTTGGTTAGTTTTTGGAGTTTTATGGCACAAGGGCCATATTTGGCCATGCTGCGCCAAACACAAGACACACAATATCAAGTAATAGAAACACACAATGAAAGTTTTTACTGACATAGAAGAATACACCCAGGGAGGAATGCACCTCAAACTTCTACTGGAAAAACATTTATTTTTAAGAAACATAAAAACATTGTTTGAATGTTTGGAAGCCAATATTTGAAAATTGAAATCTAGAGATAAAGAATGATGCTGATCATCTGATGGAGGTTATATACAGGATAACTAATATTCATAACAATTAATTTATATTGCAAGTATAATATATTTCTTATCAATAGTTTAAAATGAACGATATAATTACCTTTGTTTTCCCATTTTTAATAATATGACCTTCATCTAGTATGCAATAATTCCAGTGGATGGACCCAAAGAAGTCAATATCATTTCTTACAATATCATAAGAAGCAACAACTAAATTGTGTTTTTTCACTTTTGATCGCAACCTATAGAAAAGAAATGACTTGGAATCAAGAAAATGATTGCATTTGATATTCACACAAGATACATACAAATCAGATAACGTCTAATTTGTATGTATCCCATCGATTTCAGAATTGGAACTTTATTATAGGACAGTGTTTTCCAATTTTTTCATATTGACAGAACTTTGTTTTGTAATATTTTTTGTGATTAAACTTTTCTTATCGAGTGTCATCTTTTCACTTATAAAAGTAAATTTATATCCTCTATGAACTGATGAATGAATCTCTGAATTATTTTTATATCAAATAAATTAAGCATCCTTCATTTCTATTAAAGTTACAATTTGCAATACAAAATGAAAACATTTATTTATATACAAAACATAAACAGATTTAGTAATGCTAAAAGACAACTTCACATACATTAATGTGAAGTTTGGCATCAAAATTTATACTACACAAGGAGTGGAATGAACGAATATTAGTCTAAAATCTTCCAAGTTTGATATTCAATATTTCTCTATGCATTTACAAAATATTTAAGCAGAGAATCCAGTCGTATCTTGAAACAAAATACACAGAATGATTATCAATAAATTTGAAAAATCTTGAGAACCTAACCAAAAATAAATTTGAAACCTCAAAATTTGTTTCAAAGGAGTATCATGGAAAGGTTTATCCATTTATATAACAGAAGAGTTCAACCAACAAAACACTTGATGATTAATGGATGTACTTAGGACACGATGTCATAGCAATCACAATATTGTATGTGCTCCCACATTTTTCTGAGGATTACCATTTTCCTCCATGGAACTGGCACCGAGCCATTTATCAGTTTAAGAAATAGTATAAGGGCAAAGGTGCATCAAGCATATCAATCTGGAGCAGGCTATAGAGGTATCAGAGGCTATAGAGGTTTTTTTTAGCAGTCACGTTAGGAAAGCATTAAAATTTAGAATTAAGTATACAATAAATATGGGGGTTGAAATTTTAAATTTATTTTATAAACTATGGAACAGTTTTGCAGCATGCTCACTGATATCAGTTTTAGAATGACTCAACTCCAACACACACAATTACTACTTTAAAATTAAAACCACAGGATATCCAAAACGAATTTCCTTACCTCAGTCTTTCGACAGGTGGACCAGTGTAATGAATGGGGTTCAAGTAAGCCCAGCTGACAAACTTTTCCACTTCATAAATCCAGTGGCCAGTCAAGGTAGGAGGACACACAACCAGGGACGGGAGGGGTTTGGAGTCTGGTGTCTTGCTTTCCTATAAGATTAAGAGGCTTTTGAACATGAAGAAAGTCAGCAGGAAACAATATATTCATTTTTCTTGAAATTAACTTGCATAATATGTAATGAAAATCAAAATTAGCAGTTAGCCTAAAAGGTATGGCTGGTTGTTTTGGAGTTTTATGGCACAAGCTAATCTTGTATTTGGCCAAGCTGTGCCAAATACAAGACAGACGACACAATGAGGGAGGAAGAAAAAGCAAAAAGGTGGGCGAGTGTAAAAATGAAATGAAGGAAAGGTATTTTGGGTACCTTGGGGTTGTGGTGCCCGTACACACCTAAAGATGTGCCTCTGAGGGCCCCAAAAAGGTATAAAAATTATATAAAAAATTTTCCTTTCAAAAGCTGCAATAAATTTGGGGTTTGCATTGGTGTTTAGGCATTAATTGCTGATTCATGGACAAACATTAAATTAGTTGACAAACAGGACAGACAATACAATCCCAGAGAATGGAACATCCTATGATCTTCGATAACATAACTCAAACCTCTTCACAAGTCGCACTCACATGACTATCATGACAATACAAAAGTGTTTATCAATGGCTCATAATGCCTTCTGTTGGCCACTCCTTGGATTTCCATATAAATGTACTCCATTAATGATATTCTGAGCTGAAATTTATGAATGATTTATCATTGAGTTATTGACAATTTAAGAATTTATTATCATGGAAAATTTATTTGAAAAAGAGTACATGTTTGCAAAAGAATATCTTATAGAGCTTTTCTTCAAGACAGTTAAGCCAAAAAAGGGGTAACTGTTGGAAATTCTTTGAAAGTTTCATGTTAGAAGCTATGGAGTTAAAAAGTATCTCACCTTGTACGCCTGTTCCCGCGTGTAGTGATCCCCAGCAAGTATACAAATAGATTGCAGTGTCTTCCCCAAACCCATGTCATCACACAGAATGCCATTCAACTTGTACTTATTCAGAAAAGCAAGCCAATTTACTCCTTCCTGTAAAACAAAACTTATAAGAAAACCAAAAAAGAAACATCCCAAAATTTATTACAAACTGCACAAACAAATAAAATGAAATTGACAGATAAATTGTCTATTCCAAAGGTCTTAGCTCTTCATCCTTTGAAGAGCAAAGGTGGCACCCTTAGGAGAAACAAGCCATGTGTGGCTGATAAGTCTTGTCAGGGCAAAAGGGGTGTCAAAATGGCTACTTTTCAGAATCTTAATTTAAATATTACACTGTTTCTCACAATTATGCAGGAAAAAAGAATCATACCATTATACAAATAATTATAATTTAGATTAATTTAGTTTTGATTTATTATTAATTAGCTTATTTTTAAATTAATTATGCACTTGACTCCTTTGGACCCATCAAAAGTCAGACTTAACTCCCTTTGCCACTGACATGGAAGAAATAGCCTCTTGAACACATGACATGAAAGGCAAAGCAACAGGTCATAGGATCTGTTGGAAATGTCATCGCTGTGCTGTCAAAACACCTAGTACTACTATGGGAGGGGACCAGCTGTTGTAAGTGATGGCTCCCTGCACCATTACACTTGGAGTTAGAATGGTGTGTAGCTTGAGAGTAAACTGAGAATGGCTACTGTACATTGTGGGACAAGTCTGGAGTGGTACCATGCTTGAGTCGTATATCTAAACATTTCAATTTAGTGTGGAATGTAGAGGTTAAAAGTAAGGGAATCAACCAATTTATTTACCTCTCCTCATTTAAAAAAGGAACTCTTCTTGATCTTCACCTAGTGCCTTCTCTAATTATCGTTCTTCTAATGCAATAGACAGGGTATGTGGACAGTCGCTGTTGTAAGATCTAAGAAGGGCAAGTCAAGTGGGCTTACGAATCAACTTGGGCAGATTGGCTATCGAGGTGCAGACTAGTGTTTTTAATCTTCTGCACATCAACCAATCAATAATTCGTCCCAGATTAGGATTCATGCTTTTTCTACACCCACGTGACACGTTCCTACATTGGAACCGAACTACATTCGAACCGAGCGATTGGCAGATACAACATGAAGCTGCGCGCACATACTTCATCTATTTCATTAGAGGGCCGACATATCTAAAGCCAAGCCAACCACATCACTGGGGGAGACAGACAGTCGTAAGTGATGGTTCGCTGCACCTTTACTCTTGGAGTTACAATGGTGTGTAGCATGACCATAAACTGAGAATGGCTACTGTACATTGTCGGATATATATGGAGTGGTGCCAAGGTCATGAAATGGCATATTACGTTTGGAGACGAATTCTGTTTCTGAACCTTGGGACAGATGATCTTTGCATTCAATGTAGAGACCTGCTGTTCTTATGTAAGTTACAGTTGCTTACTGTAAGAGTTGAATGAAATTTTAAAAACTAACCTGTTGATAAGTTCTTAGTTCAGCATTTACAGGTACAGGAACAACATAAGCGTCAACTTTCTTGGGATTCATGAGTTGTTCGAGGAACAATTTTTCTTGCTCCTTTCTTTTTACCAGGTTAGGATGAAGGGTCACAGGATTTTTGACTCCACTCTAGTGATAAAAAATGAAAACGGTTCTTTTAAATAAGAAAAATATTCATAATTAGTTTAATAATAAATACATTTATAGTAGCAGATGTGGATTTCTAACTAGTTTTTAATTTCATATCAAGAATATCATACTGTTAAATATTTGAATAATCATATTCTTTTTAAAATCAATCTCACATTGAAGAGACTTTGAATGCAAAGTGTGACAAAAAATATTGGGCTGGACAAACAAGCTTGTCCTGTTTTAAGTGAAGGTAGGTAGTTAAAATAATGTCGAGCTGGAGCAACACAAAGGGCTATTGGTGACAATCCAGAATGGAAAGAACCGAGGACAACACGTTGTTATTTTGAATCACACTCATATCTGAGGTCAACATCCGAGCTGGCACCCCACCCTCCAAATTTCCACATCACACCAACATGAGAGATTTAACATGCACCAGCCCCCACGACGGTCTTAGGTTGGACCAAGTTTTGAAATTCAAACCGCAGGTTGCTAATACATTACTATTTCAACTGGGCTACCGTGGCCCCATAAAAATTCAGAAATTTTTTAATTCGTATTCAAGGATGCTGCAAAATAGAGCATGATTTAATTCATCTGTACAAAATCAACACCAATGAAAAAAACAAAATATGTGAGAAAGGAACAAGACTTAGATAAAAGTGCAAAAAATATTTCAAGCTTCAATGGTACACAAGGAAAACCACAATGGGTATGAGCAATTAAACAAAGAAAATTTTAGAACTTATATTTCACAATCAAATTAAAATTAAAGAAAACCTACCACGAACGAAGGATACAAAACAAATCTTTTATGATCACATATAATCGTGCAATGATTAAAATGAAAACAAAAATGCACTTACTTCAAGAGGCATGAGTTTTATCAATGAAGCAAAACAATGAGTAGCAAGGAGCCTGACTTGTTCATTTTGGTCAGACATTCTTCCCAACATTGGCACAATTAGAAACACAATGTAGGGTACAATGTCAAGATTCAGCTCATCGATAATGCCTAAATTGTAATTAAGGATACAAGCAGAATGTGGTCAAACACACATCAAGATTATTTTGCAACTCATTCATACGATTGTACAGCACAAAATGAAAAGTAATGCAAAAACTGGGATGGAATTATACAGAAAGAAATACTGTAACCTCTTGTTATGGCATAATTACACATTTGTCTATACAGGGCTGCTATAGCGAAAGGACTCGTGTTTTGGTTTTTTGGGGGTTTTATGGCACGAGGGCCATATTTGGCCATGCTATGCCAGACACATGACATACATCAAGTAATAGACACACAATAAAAGTTTTTACTGACACAGAAGAGAGAAATACACCTAGGGAGGAATGAACCTGTGCCACCTACAACTCGAAGGTTGCCAGCACAGTGGGCATACCCACTGAGCCACGACGGCCCCCAAAGCACTTTTGAAATAGTAGCAAAATGACTCCTCTTAAACCCTATTTTCGTAGAAATTTTAGTTGCTCAGACACAAAATGAATTGGCTAAAGATCACGCCACAAAATTTAAAACACTTTTTTTCTTAATTAAGTTTTCAAGACAATCTAACAACCAGGTTCAGATGCTTTTCTTGCATGATTACCACGGCTTGGCAGCAAAAATTAAAAACTAGTGTCCTTTGGAAAACTTGTTCCCTAAAGAAAAATCCGAAAAATATTTTTTTTTTGTCCTACTCTTTGTAAAAAAGGGACTAAATTTTTTTTGACTGTTGGTGAATTTTCAAAAAGTAGCCAAAATTTTCGAAGTCTTGTAAATTCTGAAAATAGGAGCTTTTGAGACTATTTTGTTTAAAAAGATACCCCTACTCGCCATGGATGAAAAAAAGTAGTCGCCTTTTAGTCGAGTGTGGTGACCCTGCAGGCTCAAAACTCAAACTAACACTCTAAAGGCAGGATTCCATAGCACAGAAAAAAACAAGAAAAATGAGCCAAAACACCTGACAGTGATCCCAAAAGACATTACAATATGATTCCAGCAGTAAAAGAAACACTGGAACATGTGTACCAACTTAGAAAGGATCTGTTTCACACAGGACTAAGTTTTATTTCTCTGGCCAGACTAAATAAACCAGACATCATATTCACTTGTAATTCAAAGGAATAAAAGAAACACACATGAAAAGAGTCGTTACAAAGAAAGGATACAGGAAATGGCTTCAACAGAACCTTGCCTCTGAATGTCATCATCTGAAGCACCCAACTTTGCCAACACCTTATCCAGAACAATATGCATGGTCTCTGTAGTGATCACTTTGCTCAATCTGCCAAAGCAGGTGGCTGCCTTGTGACGGACAACGGACAGAGGGTGCTCCAAGCAACAGGAGATGGGAAGTAAGATGCCTTCAAGCTGAAATAGAAGCACTAATGTTAACTTCTCAAGGAGCATTAAAAAGAAGATTCAGAATATTGTCTGTTTTGTCTATTCCAATTACAAACATTTTTAAAATTTACAATTAAAATAATCATGATCAGAGCCTGGCTGGTTTGTTTTGAGGTTTTATAGCACAAGGGCCATATTTGGCCATGCTGCACCAGACATACAATATCAAGTAACAGACATACACACAATGAAAGTTTTACTGACGCAGAAGAGAGAAATACACCTAGGGGGAATGCACATGACAGGAATCGAACTGCACCGCCTATAACTCGAATGTTGCTAATGCAGTGGGGATATCCACTGGTTTATAGGGTTTTATGGTGAAAGGGCCATATTTGGCCATGTTGCACCAAATACAAGACACATAGTGTCAAGTAATACACAATAATAGACATACACACACAAGGAAAGTTTTACAGACACAAAAGACAGAAATACACCCAGGGAGGTTGGTTAAGTTTTTTTTTTGCATGAGGGCCATATTTAGTCATGTTGCACCAGACGTAAGACATACCATATCAAGTAATTGAAATACACACAAGGAAAGGTTTTCTGATAGAGAGAAATACACCCAAGCAGGAATCAAACCTGAGCCACCCACAACTCATAGGTTGCTAGTATATTAGCTGGGCATATCCACTGAGCCATAATGGCCAAATGATGATCAGAGCCTGAATCTTTTTGTAAGTACTTCATAGGTAATGCTCATAAGAAAGAAATTCTGTTTGAAATCGTTTCTTTTTGGAGATGTAGAATTTTTACTCATTTCTGAATTGTAGGTCATTTGTTGAGTCATATTTTGTGATTCTTGCAAATTTGTTGAGTTTTAGCATAATGCTTTAATTTTGTTCCAAAGTCAATCTTTCATCAGTAGTTTTGTTTTAACAACAAAAACACTACAAATGACTCATCTGCTAGGTCCTGGTGCCAAAAAATCAGTGATCTACCCCCTCTCTTTAATGCAAAATAAATCCTTTCTAAAATTTTTAATTGATGAGAGCATCAGGACACTGGAAACAGTGAGAACTGAAAGGGCCCTTCTCTAGTCTTGACAGAAGAAAATAAAAGATCATACTTTTCAATCTGAGTTGCTTATCAAAACGTTTAATAATGCTGAAAACATGGTTACTCAAATTATGACCTATACTGGTTTACCAGGATATTAAAAAATCCTAATGTTATCAGAAAGTATTAGAAAACATACTAAAATGTTTTGTGCAAAATATACAGAACTGAGATTGCGATTGCAGTTGATTAATATTAACTAGAACACCATATGGTGTTCTATGAATATGTATTCTAATCTATACATCTAGAGCAGAGTTGGCCTGTCTGTTCTCTATACAAATCTACATCGTTTGACCAATCTACACCAAATTTGGTACACTTATTCCTTGGAACCCTGTGGGTAACTTAGGCTACATATTACCCCCCGTGCTATTTGTCTTCGGTGTGCAGAGGGGTGTAATGTCCTGTCATCCTGGACAGAGCACTTGCTTAGGTAGCGCTCTCTCCTGGTCTGGCTGTGCAGATGACGACAGAGTTAGCATCTACAGGAGCTGCCTCTCAAGATGACCTTGGAGGTTTTTTAGAATGTTAGAGTATGGTGCAATCCAGATGGGTGCAGTTGCACTGAAAATCGCTTAGTATCATATAATTTATATCTCGTCTTTAAATTCTTAAGCTGTAGCTTTATTATTGGAATGTAAATTTTATGATAATATAAGATTATTTTTATAGAAAGTGGTCTTTTTTTATCGTCGATATGGTACAGGGGGGTTAAGACAATTCAAAATCCTCATAGGAATAACATTGCGTATTTATATGATCAAAATCAGACTAATTCACACTAAATTTGGTACATTCATCCTGTAGAATTCTGTGGAACACATAGGCTATATGTCAACCCCATTCGATTTGTCCTGAGTCTGCAGAGGGGCTAAAAACAATTCGAAATCTCCATAGGAATGATATTGAGTAATATTATGATGAATTATAAACAATTCAATCTGAGCACACACAACACCGGGTAATTCAGCCAGTAGAATATATTCATAGAACTGTCACTTGAAAAAGTGAAGCATCCTTTCAGAAACAAATTATTCTCAACTTATTATGGCAAGGCAATAATGCAACTATACTTATGTGGAACATCTAAAACAAATTTTCTAACATCTAAAAGATAACTTTTATAGAAATCTGTGCCCTAATAATTTGTATTTTCAATTAAAAAATTGCAAACGGAATTTGCTTCACCAAAAGGATCAATGTTTTCTTTAATTTGATAGTTAGAAACCAGAGATATATTACCTCAGAATGCATATTCTCATGCAGATAGGGACAAATTGCTTTAAGTAACTGAAGGCTGCAGAGAAGTTCACAAAGATTAATGTCAGATGAAAAGATTTTGGTGCCTGCAAAAGAAATTCAAACTTTTAAACAAATATTACCATTGCACGTACAATCATTTTTAGAGCTTTTAAAATAAAATCAAAATTAATTCTTAATAAATCCAAGAATAATTTTTATAAATGCAATACAGGAAATGCAAAGGTAGAAGTGTTAATACAAAAAATTATACAATCAAACAGAACAAAAACACTTAGTAGATAACATTTTAATTTGTATAAATTGTTAATGAAATGGATTCAGTAAATTTAAAGTATATTTGAGTCATGATTCTTGTATATCTAGTTCTCTATTTTAAATTATACTACTTATATAAAAATGTTATGGAGACCTTCAGATGTCAACCTCTGATTAGAAGTTTCAGAAATATGAAATGTTATTATCTGGAATTGTCTTCGTAATTTCTGGAATGCTTACAATAAAGTTACATCATTGAAAAAAGAATATTTTAATCAATATTATTTTTTTATATATATAATCAATATTCTGTAGAATATGATTTACGCTACCTAAGGGGATAAAAAAAGAATTAATATATATTACCTGTTTCTTCAGGATTGACAAAGTTCTTAAGGGACTGAAAAAGCAATTCCCAAAGCTTTGGTAACTTCTCTGGCAATTCTAACCCAAAATACTCAGCACCATTAGTGAATACATAAGTAGCTCCCCGGGCTTGAAGTTCATTAAACTTTTGGTTCTGAAAATAAAATGTAAATAGTAAAAAGAATGAAATATTAATGTTAATATGGGATGTCCACAAGAAGGTTTCATTACTTAGATTTGTATTTTGTGGCCATGTCATTAGCTTAAATTGCAACTTGAAAGCAAACATAAGCATTAAAAATTTTATGCCATTAATAAAATTTTGAATTTATCCTTTGAGAAAGAATACTAAACAGTAACATAAAACTAAGGTTTCAATAACATTTTAAACAAACTGAAGAATCTTATAAGTCACTATTCATTCAGCTGATCATTCATTCAAACCATGTTACCATACCACCACTATCAATCACTGTTGTCAGTTGTGGTAACAGATGGCCAATTGGCTCTTCATGCATAATGGTAGAGATAATTTGTGAATTTTTTAATCCATTTGTAAACACGACAGTGCACTTAAACACTGTGCTGTAAGTCTTCGAGATTTCGATCCTTAATATACTTTCATACTACAAAGGGATCATTGAACATCAATCTCAGGAGCTAATGGAAAGTGGAGTGATCACAGTTAATATCACAGCAGTGACAATGGTACTGACCTAGCAATTTCGAATCTGGGCATAGTGATAAAACAGAAAACCTACCCTAGCGATGCATGCAAAAATAACAAAACTGCCAACAAAAACACAAATACATTGCAGATAATCATTGGCTCACCCTTGTACAGTAGATGATTATGTTATTAAAGCCACCTTCATAATTTTACATTTCAACCAGTTATTAAAAAGAAAATCTGGTTACATTGAACGATTTTAATTTTTATTACATACTTATGGAAACAAATTTTAAATAAATAGCTGGCAACCTGTCATATGCAAGATATTTTCTGTCAAGCTAAATGCATTTGGCAGTAGTGCTTCTACAGGGGAGGTAGTTCCTACACATAATACAAACAAATTGTCTCTTGACTTGCTTTTTTGAATGATTTAAGTACATTGCCAATAAAATTCCAAAGAATAAATTCTGAATTGATATACGAGTTGATTCGATCATTGTCAATTAGATTACAAACATCGTCAAAACAGTGATAAGCTATATTTTAAGATAGCTCTGATATATATGTTAGAGCATTTGGGTAGTGGAAGTAAAATCTCACTTTCCATCTGTTTTGTTTGTTTACCCTGAAAATGTCTGATAGCTAAGATTCATTTTTATCCAAAACTCTGAAAATACCTTTATGTATGATGGCTCTATTAATTCATCTCATCTACTTTATAACATTCAATTTCGATCATAAAAACTTTCATATTTTATCTGGTTTCACTGAAACATTTTGCAATTTCAAGCTAAAGTTACTTTCCTTCAAAATTGGAAAACTAACAACATAAATGTAAAAAATATTACAGAAAACATAATTGCACTTTGATGGAGTCCTACCTCATCTGTCAATTCTACTGACTGCACACTGGGTAAATTTTTCTTAGAGGCTATGGAGTTGCTTCGGCGCAAGAGGGCTTTCTCAGCAGACTGAAAGCAATCAACAAAATATGAAATAAAATCATTAACCAACACTGCAGTGTAAATAGTGAATTGAAATGCTTGCAATAAATAAAATAAGAGAGTAAATTATGGAAGTTCAATTATTTTACAAAGAGAATACTTCAATAAGATAGGTAGGCAGATATTTTAATTAACGCCACACTGGAGCAACACAAAGGGGTATTGGTGATGGTCCAGGATCAATCTCAAAGGGAAAGATCCAAGAACACCACCACGTAATTTTGAACCATGGTCAGATGACGAGGCAACACCTGAGCTGGCACCCCAATCTCCAAACTTCCACACTACGCCAACATGAGGACATATGAGACCACGATGGATTTAACATGCACCAGCCCCCTTTGTACACGACAGTCTTTGGTTGGATTCGAACTCGCAACCCTCCAGTTGCTAATCTGTTGCCCTTCCAACCAGGCTATCATGGCCCTAAACTTCAATAAGTGTAATTAAACATTGTAATTTGATTTATAAGATGTTCACCTGATATTGAAAATAACTAGAGAATAAATTATAAGTTATAGTGTAGCTCCAACGAGAAGACAGTCGACCTCGGATCAGTTGATTTTTGAATAGGTGTGAAAGGTCGTTAGGAGGAGAGCTGCGATAGATAAAAGCATGAGTGATGATAGCAATGGGTGGTTTTCTTCCCACCAACTCACTATAACTATTATCACTTACAGAATCAAAAAATAAACTTAGAACCAGAATCCACTAGATGCCATTTGTGGAAGCTCGTTGTGTACGAACCATCCTATCACCAAGAATAAACTCACCCAAAACCATGTGTCTCGACTGCCTTCTTGCAGGAGCCCGATTATACAAAAACACCAAGATGTTATGCCCATTTCGGAAGACAAGAAAACACAATATAGTCAGACTCTGGCAAGTTCGCCTCAAGAACATGTCAATAAAATTAAGCATCTCCATGAATTATTGCAAGTCTGAGAACAGAGAGATAAAAGAAACACAATGAAAAAGTTATCAACTTCTGCTCCAAATTGACTAAACAACAGTAGTATTGGTGACAAAAGAAACTTTCGTGAGACACTAATAACGCATCTTTTATGTGGTATATAATAACTACAAAACACTTACCTTTTGCATATTCAATAGAGAAATTATTTTTGTATCATTTTCAGCAGTTTGTGAATTGATGACACTTGTTTTTGCATCTGTACAGTTCGTGGGTGAATTGTTTTCAGTGTTGAAGTTCATGTTGATGATATCGTAGCACAAGAAGTTGGTGAGGTTTTTTATGATTTTGGAATTTGGACAGTTACTCCTTGGCAAACAGATTTCCATGAGATTAACCAAATGTCGTGCAGATGCTTGCTGAAATATGCATATAAGTTGGCATTTACATTCATATGGATCTACTAAAGAGATGACTAATATTTCTAACATTTAGAAGACAACAATAAACATATTTTACAAAATCGTAGTATTTATAATACTATGAACTTTACCTGTAGTAATTCATTTTCTTCTCGTTTTATAGAATCCATGAGAGGCCTAATGATTGGATTTAATTTTTCAGGAAGATGTTTGAAAGATACTAAGGCACCAGCTATCGAGGACTGAACCCTATAAATACATATTTTTCATCTTTGAAACACATTTTCTGCAATGCAGTCAAAACTTCAATTCACTAACCAGAAGTAAGTAAATCATTAGTAATCATAATAAGTTAAGTTAAACTTTAAACAAATAAAATTGCATACACAGGTAGATAGGATAATTTTTATTGTAAAATGTGAAAGAAATTGCCCAATGCTCAAGCACTGCTGATGGAAAACTTTTCCAAACTGAATTGCCAAACTTTCCGAAAAGTTGACAGAATTTTGAAAGTTGGAGCTTTTGAGATGATTTTGCTTAAAGACACCCTTAGTCCCCAAGGTTAAAAAATAGTAGCAAAAAGTTGCCTATGGCAGCCCTGCTTGTAGTCTGTTAGTTTTAGATCTTCGTTATTAGAAACTTCAGCACTGCATAGTTAAATCCCAATGACACAAGGGCCCTACAGCACAGTAAAATGAACGAAATATTTCTGAAAGCTAAGCTAATAAGTACTTACATTACAGTCAGAGATGCTTGATCACTACTTGTCTGTGTGACAGCTCTCAGTAAAAGCTTCCTCCTATCTTCTAAAGTCTAAAAAAAAGAAACGATTTAGATACAAAGCATACTAAAAAATCTACAAAAAAGTAACTTGAAGTCATTAAGAAGCATAAAAATGCACTACACATTTTTTCTTGTTATAATGTTCGTGTTAAAATTATTTAGAGTAAGAAGGGACAAGTGTGAACCCTAATTTTCAAATTTCATATTGAACCAATTACTATGTCCTGAGTAATTTTTAAAAATATCTCATATTTTTACAACACCACTCCAAGACCTTGTATTAATGTGTTTACACTTCTATTTATTTAAACTCTTTCTTATCACACATTTATATACTTAAAATTAATACTTTTCCAATGCCAATTCATGGGGTTACCACATGATGGGGAAGTACATACCATGGACTATTTTCTTGCTTGCTACGTGTTAGTGAGAATAGGGCAAGGTATGTAGGTAGTTGAATTAACGTCGCACTGGAGCAATACAATGGTTACTGACAACGGTCTGGGATCAATTCCCAAGGCAAAAGATCTCAGGACAACACCTCGTAATCTTGTGTACCATGGTCAGATGACAAGGTCGACACAATGAGCTTGAACTTGCAGCGAATTTAGCAACCACTGCATAAATTAACTTACGATACAATAGTATAAATAGCAGTGTAACCCACGTCATTTCTTTCTTACCCATTGTTCTTTGTACTTATCTTTAATTTATACAAATCTAATTGCATTATTTCATTTCGTCAAGCAGTTATTGATGTTTATTTGACATTAAAGCGTTGTTTCCCTATTTCATGCCTCTTCTTTCCAACTTATGTCGGACCGTGTGTGTGCTGAAATGGAAAGCGCCCTCTAGCGACCATACATTCTATGGTGAAAAGTGTTTGTTTCGTTGTGTTCTATCACCCCCTGAAGTTTGTCGTAATAGTTTAGACTCACCCAATAGACATTCTATGGGCTTTTATACAAGCATTTAACTGTGCTCTCTAGCGGCCAACTGCTGCACTTGCGACCATACATTCTATGGGGAAAAGTGTTTGTTTCGTCATGTTCTATTACCCCCTGAAGTTTGTCGAATTAGTTTAGACTCACCCTGTATATAGCAGTGCAACCCGACTCTACCATGGAGAATTTATTGGCAGTAAAAGCTGCACTGCTTCACATGAGCTTTCCAAAAACTGTAATATCCCAAAACCATGTGGACATTTCAGGCCACGATTGATTTAATATGCACCAGCACAAATGAACACGGCAGTTTTTGGTGGAATCGAGTTTAGAAATTGCAACCCTCCAGTTGCTAATCCACTACTCTCCCAACAGGGCTACTGCGGCCTTTACAAATACACGAAAGATGCAGATTTATTTGTGTATGTAGAACTAAAGACAACCCACTCACTTCAAGAACTTTAGGTTTCAGCTTTACTAAAGGTATGGCAACAGCAGCTAGTGAAGTGAGGTGAAAAATTTGTTCAAATGTAAATACAGATCTGAAACAAATATTTCAAATACAAAATTTTAAAAAATTGCACCAAGACATTACATTCATTCAGTAATCTTTTAAAACATGTGATAATTTATCAACATTGTTGTTTATTACATGAACAAGCATCATTGAGCAAAATTATAAATTCAAACAATAAATATTAATTTAACCTCTAAACATCTCAATTTAAGATACAGAAACTTGTGGTTAAAAGAAGTTTCAAGGATCACTGAATAGTGTTATGTAATAAAGCTGAATTCAAATAGGAAGCGCAAAGAGCGAAGCGATATGCAGACCAATCAGTAGTGCAGTCGCAAGTAGTGAAAACACTGATTCCGCAACTGTTGCCTTACTTATTTTAATTCAGCTTTATTCACGATAAAAAGTTGAACATTTTATTATCACGATAAAAAGTTGAACATTTTATTATCTCAATATACAACGAATGACTCCAAGTGCAATGCTTCTAATTTTTAAAATAAAGTAGAAAAGAAAGCATTTTTACTTTCCACTGGTAGTGTATATTCTCATTGAAGTAAAAAAGCCAATTAGTAAATTCAAAGAATAAACAATATTTATTGTATTCATATTTCCATAATTTCAAAGGCTAGTCTTTTTTAATTATCTTTCACATTTTGAATAGGAAAGTAAGATGAAGAAAGTACGCGAAAGAATCTAAAATATTTTAAACTCTTTTCCTCTAAAAACTTCTTAAATTTAAAATATGCTCTATATCCACATATTATTAACAGACACTATAGCACACTCAGATAAAATTATTTTAATTGTACTTTAAATAAATTATTCCACTTAAAACTGCATAGTATAGAAATTATAAGATACAAAACATCAACAGTTAAAACTAAAATATATTTTATAACAGCACAAATAAAAAGATAGATAATTACCCAGTTTGAAATGATAGATCTATAGGCACTAAATAATGTTTTAAAAGAGCAATAAAGTCTTTGCATTCCTGTTGTAATCTTGTGAATGCTGAAGCAATTTCATCATAGTAGACTGTTTCATTTAGGCACTCTAAACACTTTTCTTTTACAGGAAGCGGACAAGCATTGTCCTGAAAATACAAACAGTTTACTTAAAACAATAATTTGTCATTATTTTAAAGTTCCTCAACTTTTAACAATAAAAAATAAAATAAATATTTGTTGCCTTTTATATCAATATTTACTAGGGTTGACTGGTCAATCAATATGCCAATGATCAAGTTAAATAACTCAATATGAAAACTTAACAATGTTACAATGATGTTCGAAACTTAATCCATAATAAAGCCCTTCAACAATTATATTATACAGCGAATATTAATTCACAAAATAAATATAATTAGAAGTATTTTATGTACTAATATTTTATTTGTAGAGATACTTCAAAAGTCAGAAACCAACACTCGCTTTCAGGGGCCTTACAACTAGCTGGGTACGTCACTGTATATAAAGCTAATCACATAGCAACTTATAGCTTTAATGTAATTCAAATAATATTTGCACAGCATTTAAAGATGGTAGATATGTAGTTGAATTAACATCGCACTGCAGCAACACAACTGGCTATTGTTGATGGTCTGGGATCCATCCCGAGGGGAAAGATCCCAGGGCAACATCTCGTCCTTTTGAATCAGTCAGATGTTGAGGTCACACTCGAGCTGGCACCCCACTCTCCAAATTTCCACACCCCACCAACGTGAGGACATTTGAAGTCACGACAGATTTAATGTGCACCAGCCTCCACGTACATGACCGTCTTTGGTTGGAGTTCTGAAGTCACAGCTCTTCGGTTGCTAATCCGCTACTCTTCCAACCAGTCGACCGTGGCCACATTTAAAAATGGAGGTAATGCAGTCAAATATAAAAAGCACTTGTACACAAAACCTATAATGAAAGTTACCTGGCCACATTTCGCCCATTCATTGAGCACAAGTGAAACAGCCAGCCTCTGCAATGCTGACTTGAAGTTCAAATGGAAAAGAATAAGCTTCACGAAAGAATCAAGGGGAGTTTCCACTTCAGAGGTATAGGTAACACCGGGAATAGGTTTAGTGATATAAAAGCTCAGAAACCCTAGGAACCTGGAGAGAAGGAACATGGCAACATTTAATAAACAAGTACATGAAATATATAAATACACAAGAAATGAGAACTTATTAACATTCACGACAAATACTATCCAATTGCTTAAGTATAATTAACATAGTTGAGAAGTATAATATTTAAGAGGGGATCTGGGAAGGTGCGTTTGCCATGCGTATCTCCGTGACTGTTGTTAGTGTTACCTCTCAATTGGGGTCAATGTACTTGGTGAGTGCCAAGAATATTGCCAACTTCTCCGTTTGTGCCTGATCGCTCGACGTGATAAGTCGATATCCAGAATGTACTGTTCCAGGGAACATTCTTTGTGTGAGCCTCGACAATGTGGAGTAGCTTCCACACTTCCCAAAGAAGTGGGTGCAGCTTTAATCTAATTTTGGGGGGGGGAGATAAAATCTTGAAGATGACACAAAAATCTTGAATGTTCCCACTCCTTAACCTTTTGACTACGGCCAGGACAACAGTCATCCCAAATTCAGATAGCGGAATAAAAGCGCCGTAGTGTAAAGTTTAAAGAAAAGAAAAATTAGGGCCTTTTTAAGGTTTTTCATGTATTTTTAAGGCTACACTTAATGTACATCGAAGTGGCTTAACCCATGAATGAAGAAACTTTCATGAGTGTTAAGATCTCAGACCTAGTTTTTAAAAAATTCATTTTAAGTTAATCTTCGTATAGTATATGCCCCTTTTATAACATATAATAAAATGATTACTAGAGTTTAGGTTTACATGACAAGACTCCCTTTCCTGCATTCCATTTATTGAAATTTCCAAAGTAACAATGGTTAATGAAAGTAAGCATTAGAATTCGGTTCTTTTTCAAGACTTTATCCAAAGAAAGAACCAAAGACAATATTTGACCCCTCCCAAGACATGAGGAACTTAATTTCCTCCAATACACCAGTAAAACCAACATCGGTGATACTTGTCCAAGGTCAAGTGTTATTGATATTGTTTTAGTGCGTGTAAGGTAGGTAGTTAATTAACGCTGCACTGGAGCAACACAACGGGCTGTTGGCGATGATCAGGGATCAATTCCAAAGCTTTTATTAAAGAAAATTACCACGTAATTTTGAACCACGGGACAATGACGAGGTCAACACCTGAGCTGGCACCTCGCTCTTCACACACCATGCCAAAGTGAGAACATTTGAGGCCACAACAGATTTAACATGCACCAGCCCACGTGTACATGAAGGTCTTTGATTGGACCAAATTTCGAACTCGCAACCCTCTGGATGCTAATGTGGTACTCTTCCACTGGGCTACTGAGTTTCAGTGGGTGTAAGGAAAAACACATATTGGATAGGAATTTTTAAAATTCCCCAAATTATGTCATTGATCTTGGTATTTAAATGCAGACAAAATAAAATATATATTCTCTTAAAGAATCTAAGGCTATTTGAAAGATTATGAGAACTTTTAACAAATATTTTAAAGGTCCTTAAAAACTAAAATGAAATATCAGGCCTTCTTAAGGCCAGTAGGAGTAATGATATGGAAAGACAGATGTTTACAACTATTATTCATGCAAATCATTCGGCAAATATTTAAAAAAAATGTAACTCACTTTGCTGCAGTTAGTTTAGCTCTCACTATGCTCTTTTCTCTCTCCTTTGCATTTTCATTGCCAGGTTCATTCCCTCCGATATAGTATTGCTCTTGGGTGGTTTTTGCAAAACCAGGCGCACTTAAGTTACGACAACGGCCAGATGCTTTATCCTACATGAAAATAAAAAGCAAATTCTTTCTTTAATTGGAAATTACTTCAATAATTCAAAACACCTTTTCAAAATTTACTTAAAACTATTCTAATCATTCAAGGTGTAGGGTGGTTGGTTGCTTTGGGGTTTTATGGCACTAGGGTCATATTTGGCCAAGCTGAGCCAAACACAAGACAGATAACTCCATGTAAAAATTGCTGTGAAAGGGAAAAGAGGGATAGGGGAACAGAGTACTGTGATGAAAGCAGAAAAAGATCACTTGGGTATCCCGAGAGCATGACCCCTGTGTTTACTAAAGACAGCAAACCCCATGGGAAAAGATTGCTAGAGTATCTCGGGTCCATGGAGCCTGTACATAAATAAATGAGGTGCCTCTGAGGGCATGAAAAGAAAGGATGGAAGAAAGTAGAGAAATATTGCTTTGGCATTCAGGGGTCGCGACCCCCATGTTTACCAGAGGCAGTAAATCCTCTGAGAAAGGAATAGATTGCTAGGGTACCTTGGGTTTGTGAAGCCTGTATGCACCAAAAGATGTGTCAACAAGGGGTTCTAGGAGAAAGGTTTGAAATTGATTTTGTCTACTCTGTCTATCAGTTCAACTACAAAGGCATAGCTGAACTTCTAAGGTTTGTTTTGCTGTTCTAAGGTAATTTAATTGCTTTTGAAAGGCTCAAACTTCTTGGGGAGACTAAGAAGTTGGCACACACCAAAAGTTTTCCCGAGATCAGAGAGACAAGGTTTTTCCATCTTCCTCACTAACAACTCCCTCTCCTATCATTGATTGTATCAGTGCCTCTTTGAATTTATTGGTGAAAGACCAAGAGGAGGCAGCTTCTCTCCTAAGGATCTGGTCTACCACTTTCTAGACTAAAGTGATAAACAATATGCATTCAGAATAGTTTAAAAGCATTTAAGATCGATTAGACTTACTGTTCTATGAGGTACAGCTAACCAAGCAACATTGGTTGTGGTGTCAAAAGGCACATTAGAAGGCTGCATCAACATTGACAGCCAAGCACTAAGTAAAGGAACAGCAGCTGTAACCACAGCAATTAAAGGAGCTTGAGAAATCATGTTCTTCCAAACCTGACAAAAAAATACAAGCACATTGCACTTTCAGTTTATATAAAAGAGAACCTAAATTAATAATTTACGAAGACACTCAAGTTACTTTACGAGTTCAGATAGGAAGCAAATACATAGTTTAAATATTCAACTAAAAAACAAATATACAAATACTTTAATTTCCAATGGCAGGTATTAATAGCCAATGCATCTGAACAAAAAATATATGCATACACTGAGCACAAATGTCAAGAAACACATAGAAAGAAAAATTAAAGAGAACTAGGGGGTTCTGGTTTTTCTTAACAGTCAATTTTTTTACCACACGAAGATCTGTTAACTAGGATTTTACCACATTTTGACTCCATTGATTTCAGATTAAAAACTCCCTTACTTGCATTTATACCACAGTATGAAAAATCATGATTCCTAAAAAAATTCAAAACCATCAGATTTATTTGATTTAAATCAAACTTTTTTTATTTAAATCAGATTTTTATGATTTTAATTAAATCCTTGCTTGTACAAGTTTAAATTTGTTGGACATGAGACACGCAAATTACAGTGTAGTTTCAAGATAGTTTTGATTGATTTAAATATTAATATTTTTATGTGAAACATTAATGTATTAAGAAATATAGCCGGGTAAACTTTTGAAAGATTAGGCGACTAATTCCTCTGAACACGACAGAGGAATTAGCAAAGCAAATCACATGATAGAGTAAATAGACCCCAAATGCCACGATGAGCAATGTTTTTCATCTGGTTTCTCAAGTAGTTTAGATTACTTTGAGTTTAACTCATAACCAGTGACGTCAATTTTTTGGACGGGTAAAAGAGGTTGCCAGATCCCACGTACACCATATTATGATTTTTTTTCAATCATACAAATTTCAGAATTTTTTTGGCATTATATATTTATCATATATGAATAAAATGTTTTGAATTACTTCAATTATTTTGATATAATATAATTAATTGGTTCAAGACTTTCTTTTGAGAAATCATCTCACCAACTGAAAATAAAATAGAAAGAACTTGCATCTTGAAAAAATTCCTACTTCTCGTTAATTTTTAGCTTGCAAAAATAACGTATTGGTGAATTTTTTAAAATTTTTTTATAAGTTCAGTAAAAAATGAGACAGAAAATACATAAATCTGAAATCAAATGTCTATTTTTCAAATTCTTTGCGTATATATTTGCATAGTATTTCATAGGTATAGTCGAAGCATACGAAAAGTGTTTATATATAAAACAAAAATTGAAGCTTTTCTCTATGTACAGCATAGAACAAGTGTAATAGCATCCCCCAGATAATGCCCATTCAGTGGAATTTTGAGCTTGCAATAAAAAATTTATCAATTCCAATAACCTTCCACTTCAATCCATAATCTTTTCTCAGCATACTCAATTATCAGATGAGTGAATTAACTTTTTTATTCCAAATTTCAATTCCAGAAATATTAAATAGTTATTCTAACAGGGTAAATAATTCTAAGGGATCAATGCATAAAATTTCCCAATAAATTGAAAAATAATAGTTAACCAATATATTACACGAAAAACTATTAAAATTGCTAATTATAAAGATTTATGTGCAAAATTTGAATGCTTTGTGAAAAATTGAAGAAAATCTTTTCGTTGTGAGTAAGCGTCTTTATATTTTTTTATAAATAGACTAGAATACTAAATAAATAACTAGAACATCTTAAAAAGAAAACAAGTTACCACAATTTTAATTTGATTTAATATATTTTAAGCATCTTCCCTCAACACATGGTGAATGGTTTAAAATTGGCCATGTGCGATTTATAGTCACACGGAATGCTTAAAACAAAACCAACACTGATGAGCAGGCTTGTTAGTGACACCTATTGGTCAGTGGCCCAAGACGCAAATACTTGTCTGGTAATTTATCCCAATCAGCAAATACTGTTATTTAGTGTCTTCAGTGGAAGGATGATTTTCAATATAATTTTGAGGTGAACTCAGTATGAGTGAAGTTCTTCATTTATTTGAATAAAATAACACACATCTTTTTTAGTACTTCATTCTCAATATTATTAAAAATAACAGAAAGAAAAATGAAATTTAACATTTTGATTCAAATCAATTTTTTAAATAAAAATAACCATTTAAATTGGCATACCGATTTATACAGTAAAATTAAATAGCACTTTATACACTAAAATACTCACTTCGAAAAGAAGAGTGTGTATTTCTGATGAGGGTTCCACTAGACTTCGCTGCAGCAAGAGCCGCATTGTAGGCTGCAATATAGTCGACATCCACAAGGTACTTGACTGCAAAAAATTTGATTTCCCATCACAATTTCTACAATATTTGCACTTACATGTAAAAATAATCAAACACAAACCACTAAATCAGGGATGCACGACATTATGAGTTCTGTGGGCCAGACTGCGAAGAAAGTAGCTGCATGTATTACTTTGAATTCTTACTCACTGATGCCTAGATCTTCCAGTACTGAAGATGCTTCTAATGGTTTTGAATGCACAAATGATACACCTGTGATCTGTACAATGAGCATTTATAAAAAGATGACCTTCACGGAGAGTCACTATCTGTCAACAGCTGGAGATTAGAAGGCATTGATAGGTAGGTAGGTATTTTAATTACATTGCAACACATGAGGCTATTGGCGACGATCCGGGATCAACCCCCGAAGGGAAAGATCCAAGAACACCACGTAATTTTGAACCAGTCAGATGACGAAGTCACCCCTGAGCTAGCACCACTCACCAAACTTTCAAACCACGCCAATGTGAGGACATTTGAGGTCACGGCAGATTTAACATGCACCAGCCTCATTTGTACACGTGTCTTTAGTTGGATTTGGGTGACAGTCAGGGATCAAACCTGAAGGGAAAGACTGGAGAACACCACGTAATTTTGAATCAGTCAGATGATGACGTCACACCTGAGCAGGCAGTGATAGGAAAAGAGTAAAGCAAATCTGCTATGAAATGCATGTTTTTAGTACTTAGTGAAAGGAATTTTGAATAAAGATAATGATATAGATAACCTTGTCTGTATCTTGCATATTAGAACTCAATTTACATCTTTTTGTTCCACATTCTCATATTTGCCTTTTAGAAAATGTAGCCCACTAACTTTCTACATCCATTACAATAAAGTAATTTTCTCTAGTCTAACCCAGCATTAAGGGGATTTTCTTTTTCAGCGAAAAATTTGATTTATTATTTTTTGCATAATTTTTTTAAAGGCAGAAAGAACATGTGTGCCAAATTTCAAGTCGAAATTGGCTTACTAATAAGTCATAAATAGATGTAGAATTTAAACGAGTTTTCCTCAGAACACCTTTTTTGTGAGTGGTTCACATGATGCCTATAAAACTATTGGATTGATCGACTAGAAATTTTCACTTGTCAAGCAGCCATCCTTTTATTGTTTGATAAGCCGGAAAAGCTATGTTGAGGTTTTATTTTTAATAGCAAAAAACTTTGTCAATTCTTTTAGCTAAAGCAAAGATTTTGGATTTGACGGTTCATCAAACAATAGCTACAAGTATATGAAGCAAAATGCTGTTTCAATGGTTGAGAAATTGTGAGATCATGAAGCAGCATTAGGATTGAGGAGGATTAACAGGCATGATTCTTCATGAAATTGATGTACTAATTTTGTTGAACACCTGAAATGATAATAAAGACGTATAAAGTTGGTAATTATTTGATTGCAGTTTTGTCAATAAAAAATCCCTGTGGTTATTTTAGGGAAAACAAATGAAAATATCCCATAATAGATGGAAAATCTTCATGGGCTATGTGTTGTGCACCCCTGCACTAGCTGGATATTAAAGTGTAAAATACTGCAAAGCAATCTTGGGTAGGTGATATTTTACTTACAGGGTCAGTACTCATAGAAGTTAGAGTGATGAGAGCCTGAAGAACAGATTTTCGCACCACGGAAGAATTGTGACTTAAAAAAGGCCAAAGTCGAGGAACCAGATCTTCAAAATTTTGTAATGAGCTGAAAAGAAAAAAGAATGCACTCATAATAAATAAAATTACATAAATTATGATTAAAGATGGAAATTCCTCAATTCATTCCCTTACACTAGATCCCAATCTTTTGACTTCTATTGATTCTAAAGCAGAAAACTCATTACAAACTGCAGGCTCGCATCGTCTCATTTCTTAAGGATTTGTATGGAAAGTAGGCAATTATAAACAGGCGACTCAATTTAACTCAGCTCAGTAAAGGTCGGAATCCATTCTATAGCATTAGAATTTGTGTCAATCTGAATCAAAATACCATTATAATGTTGTACATTTAGGCAGCATGGAAAATGTTGCAAATATTCTTAATACATTTGAGGTTGATAATATAAGTGAAAAATTGCCTTTGAGTACTTCGACAGCAAAAAATTAAGTAATTACAGTAACTGGAAAAATACTCATTTGAGTAAAGGATGCAAAAAGATTGAATGAAAAATTTTCATGTAAAAATTGTAATAAGTATTTTCTATCTGAACACTGACATTAGTTCTAGCCACCAGCTCTTCTGTTACTTTTAATTATTTTATTCAATTTCTACTTGTTAGACACTTTTTGAAACCTTTCGTGAAAACGATGGCATGTTGCTAACTTAGCATCCCAGTGTCAACTGGATTATCAACTGGATCAAGTTTACTATCATACTGAATTTTGATAAAATGCCAGTTAATATTACGGCCTTGGCACAATATCAATTTTTGTCATCAAGCCATTGTTAAGTGATGATAGCCCGAATAAAACCCCATCCAATAAAACATGGAAATATCCGATAAAACATGGATTGAAATTTATCGATTGTTGTAAGACGCCATTGTCGACCTTTCATGAAAAAAGGGAGTATGTTGCCAATTTGGCAACCGCACTGTCAACTGGACCCATAATTTTACCATTCACAGTAATGGCCATATAAAAAAGGTGAAAATTTGTAACAATTATGGAAAATTTGGACTGGTTGCCATATCTGTAAATACCCAAAAGTAACACTTACTTATCTGAATGATCCAATGAATATGAAAGTAATGAGGCAAGAAGTTGCAATATGCTACTAGTAGAAACTGTTAAATCATCCAACTCTACAAGAGCATTCCACAGTGAGGTTATGACGGATGGAACCTGTACAAAGAGTTTACAATCAAATTTCAATACAGCAGCTATAAAATGGATTTAATTTCAACTGACTCAAAAGTCCAAATGGTCATGTTAATGCAATACTTACTT
Organism: Meta bourneti; assembly: GCA_933210815.1. Lineage (NCBI taxonomy): Eukaryota > Metazoa > Arthropoda > Arachnida > Araneae > Tetragnathidae > Meta > Meta bourneti. Next base: position 10,414,799 of record OW119924.1, on the reverse strand, counting down.
TTTCTGGTAAAGTACAGACAATGATACTAGTCACTGGCACTAACGCAGAAGCTGCAACAGCACTAACATCATCAACAGAATCTTTGAGACAAATACAAGTAGGCTCGAATACCAACGGAATCATGAACTCTTTCATGTCCTGAAGAAATGTAAAGGTTAGATGCACTTTATTGTAATGAACACCAGATAGAATATCGAAAGAGAACAGAAGGGATACATACCTTCCTAACTGAAAGAATGTACTTGAGTCCCAGCAAGCCTCCGTGGCGAGCTTCCCACTCTGGACGTATGAGCAACTGCAGTAGGATTTCTAGGACCTTCTTGACATAGTCCTTCGACATAATATTGGCAACAGTACCTAAAACTTGGGCACAGGTTTCTCGTACAGGGGCCACCACCTGTAATGGGAATATGAAACTTTAGTCAAGGTTGTATACATTTCAACATTCGACATAATTCAGGGTTCCCACTCTTCAAGCAAGAGTAAAGTAGTTTTAACCCTCCAAGTGTGTCCGAACACAGCCCAGAAAATTCAGCTTGAATATGGCACAGAAAAATTGCCACAGGGCGAGTAGCAGACCCTAAATATCCAGACATGTCATCCTGACCCCAGGACACATCTTGCTTCTCAAAATGTTTTGGATCTGGTGCCCACCACATAGAAACGCTTCTGAACCACACTCAGGTGAGCTGCTTGGAGGGTTAAAGGCTCTTTATAATTTCTTAAGGCTACATTTCACAAAGTTGGTTGGGGTTTTATGGCACAAAGGTCATATTTGGCATTGCTACTCCAGACACAAGATAGAATATCAAAGACATTTAATATCAAGAACATACACACGAGGCACGTTTTACTGACACAGAAGAGAGAAATACACCCAGGGAGGAAGTGAACTTGCACTGCCTGCAACTTGCAGGCTGCTAGAGCAGTGGGCATACCCACTGAGCCATAACAGTCCAACATTTCACATAGATTAACCTGTGAGTGCACCCATGGAAGAAACCCATGGTTTTATGGCACATATTTGGCCAAGCTGCGCCAAACACAAGACAGATAATGTCAAGTAATTGTGAAAAGGATGGAGAGAAGAAAAATATTGTTTGGGCATCCTGGGGTCGTGTACCCCATGTTTACCAAAGACATTTAAATTTAAACCAATCCATGCAATATCAACACAATAACAAAATTAATGGACTGGAAAAGAAATTTACAAGTAGAATAGCAAAAATCTGGCAACACTTCCAAAATATTCTTAATTCAGGCTCATTTTCTTTTGTAGTTATTATGTTGATACCAACCTGATCTGATATGAAGTCTCCAAACTTATCCAGAGCAAGAACACACGAAAGCCGAAGAGCCAAATCTTCTAGCCACAGTTGATTCAGTAAATCCATCTATGGAAATATGAGATGTTCTTATTACAAGGTGAATTAACAAATGACACTTCATACACAAAATAAATAACTTCCTATGTTCTAAAAATAAGTGCTACACTTGTATATTTGTGTTTAGAACATTAAAAGTTTTTCTTCAATTTTGAAGTGAACTGTATTTGTTTTTAATTTTGAAAATTTAATTTTAACTGAACTTACAATATATTTACATCACAATAAAATGACGTAAAGTCAATCAGAAGGATGACTTGCTTATTTTTTAGGTTTTTTAACCGGGAAACTTTTCTAATCCTTTCTTGATGTTTAATCATGATTTGTATCTAGTTTTGATGACTGTTATTTCTGAGAACTCAGTCTCACAAAAGTAAAGCAAAATATCATAAATAAAAATTGAAACCTGAAAACAAAATTGACTTGGATTTTGTCGAAGTGAAGCTGCCCTTAGGAGCAGCAAACCTCTGGGTTACCTATTGTCGAGTAACAAGTGAAACACACCAAGACAAAATTTTTCAAGATTAAGTTTTTAGTTTTCTAGATTAGAATGCAGTGATATTTAGACTGGTGTGATGTCCACGTCATTTTTTCTTTGTATGAAAGTTAGGCTTCTTCTTAAGAAACACGCTTAGAAAACACATAAAATTATAATTAATAATATACATTTATTTATAAGTTGGTACGGCAATTCATATGAATGTAATGAAAGTACTCTTCTCTGAATAATTTATAAATTACAAAATGTAAAAAATATTGGTTAAAATGATGTATGGTGCAAGGGTCATGTTTGGCCAAGCTGCGCTGCTCACGACTTCAAGCAAAAACTGTTGTGAAAGGGAAACAAAAAGAGGAATTGGGGAATAGAATGGGATGAAAGCAGAAAAGGATAGCTTGGGTATCCCGGGAGCGTGAATCCAGTGTTTACTATATAAAGACAGTAAACCCCATGGGAAAAGAAAAGATCACTAGAGTACTTTGGGTCAGTTAAGCTTGTACATATTTAAAGGAGATGTGCCCTGGTAGGTATTTTAATTAATGTCGCATTGGGGGAACACAGCGGGCTATTGGCGACGATCCGGGATCAAACCCGAATGGAAAGATCTGAGAACACTACCACGGAATTTCGAACCATGACCAGATGGTCACACCTGAGCTGGCACAACACTCTCTAGACACACCAACATCAGGACATTTGAGGCCACGATAGATTTAACGTGCACCAGCCCCCTTTGTACATGATGGTCTCCGGTTGGATTCGAACTCGCAACCCTATGGTTGCAAATCCGTTACTCTTTGAACTGGGCTACAGCGGCCCCAAGATGTGTCCTGAAAATTAGAATTTTATTCCCTTCATTTTTCAGAACTATACATTTTTTTGACAGTTAAATACTTGTAACATGATGCTATATTAGATTTGACAATCAAACCTTTTTAGATTCTACTATGTAATTTGCTGCTGTATAAATAGATTAACAACTGTACCTGCTCTAGCTGTACATCAGCTCGTTTTCCAGCACTTTTGCCATGTATCCTTACAATCTCTCTCAAAGCAGTGGCAGAACCATGGCGAACTTCCCAAGACGGGTGAAGAAGGTCCTGCACTAATATATCACTAAATGATTCCAATGGCCATTGCTTAGCCTGGTAAGAAGATGAACAAAACATTACTCAAATAGGCAATAAAGCAAAGTTATAATTATACTTTACTTTTACAACAAATATTCAAATTACTCTGCATGAAAAGGAATGAAATTCAAAATATTGAAATGCAAACAATTATGCAATACATGACAATAAGTTTATTTTCAGCAATTGCTTTTTGAAATGTTGAATTAAAAAATGGTACTCTAAATACATTATGTCACTCTTCAAACAAAAACAAATATTAACGACTTTTCAAAGCTATTTTTCATTTCTAAAGCTACACTCAACATAATAAATAAAAATGAGTAAAAATGTTGGAATGGAATATTAAAATTTCATCCAAATTCAATTCACCATTACTTTTTTAATAGAGTGTTAAGTGATCTGGTGTAACTTTAACACATTAAAAGTATTATGCACATGACAATATTGAATTTTTTCAAAAAGTCAAAAATAAACTCACATCATCCAACATATTGAAAGCATTATTAGTAAGCTCTAGAGTTGCTTCTTGAATTGAGTTTGCTCTGGTTTTTCTTTTCTTTAAAGGCGGCTCAACAGAACTAGAAATAAAGTAACAGTTGTAAAGTTATATTTAAATATTACATGCTGGAAACAAAATAGATTAAATGAACTTTTAAAATTTCAAATAAGGATTTTTGACATTAGACTCAGCAGTGAACTTATAAAACAATGTTTCACAAAATACATTGGGTTGATGCAAAAATTCGTTCCATTTTTGACGCTAGATGGCATTGAATCACAAAATCAAAGTGTTATCTACTTCACATGTGTAAAGTTTTGATGTTGTTTGAAAGGAGGAATTTCAGCAAGTACTTGGGAAAAAAATTTGTTTTTTAAATTTTGTTAAACATTAAAAATGGCAGAAAAAAGGAGCATTTTTGACATATTATGCTTTTTTCATATCCGAAAAGGTAAGAATGCTTTGCATATGCAAAACAAAATGTGTTGTGTATGGTTAGGGTGCCGTTGACGATTCCAAGTACCGTAAGTGGTGCAGAAAGTTTCGTCACCTGGATCAATTCTTTAACCAGAAACCTCAGAACATCTAAGAGCATGGGATGATGCAGCTACCGGAGAGATGGAGAAAGGTCATCGAACAGAACGGCACATACTTATATTGATTAAATGCAATTTGTAGTAAATAAAATTTTTCTTCAATTTTTGTCAAAAAAGGGGACGAACTTTTGCATCAACCCAATACTAGGAAAATAAGAATACTTTTGGTGAATCAAGTCTATATAATTTAATGAGCACACATTGACAGACATTGCTTGAGAAAATATGGCAAACAAATATGGATTTTTACTGCTCAACGAAACACAAGTTTAATAAATTAATTTTTTCTTTTGGAAAACTTTTTAATTGGAATTAAGTTGAGCACGTGAACACCTCATGTGATGTTATTTTGATGGCTAGAACAATTCTAAGAAATCTACAGAAAGAATTATCTTCTCAGAATGAAGCAGCAAAGTTTGACAGATATGAAGTATGAAAAGAAAACAATAGAAATTTTACATTGTCTTGCAAATATATTATTATAAGCTTAAGTCCAAATAAAAGCATACCTCCAAAAACAAAATTTGAAATAAAATTATAAAAGACAAAAACTAGAGAAATTAAACCAAAAAGATAAAATGTTCACCTTTTCATTAAAATAAGCAATTTTAATTTAACAAGATGATTGACAGTTGCTTTACTATTTTCAACTCTGGAAAAACTTGATTGTGTATTTGTTGCTTAGTTTTCAAATTTGTATAGCTTACAGAGATATTAAGTCTGAGCTCATATATACTTTTACTCTATATGGAACACAATGCAAGCCAAAACATCCATTTAATGAAAGATAACTTTATTTACTCACCAATTTAAACTTTCTGATTTTATTGGAGTCTTATGTAATTGAGATTCTTCATAATTATTGATCTCAGTATCTTTGGGCTGAAATACAAAGATGTTTTTTAAATATTAATTAAAAGAATCACATAATAAAAAATTTAACAATTTGCACTTGAAATAATTAAGTCACACACATCATGATTAAAAAAATCTAACTAATACATTTGTTATCTTGTATTCTAAGTGAAAACAAGGTTGAGGAATTTTAAATATTTGAAGCCCTTTCCTCACTTCATGATTACTTCAGTTGACAATTAAATGTTGATTTTTATACATTATGTCAGAGTTTAACATAATCTGTTTTACATTGCATGAATGCAAAAAAACTAATAACTCCTAGACAAAAATAACAATCTTTTAAGAGTAATTTAAGGTTATTTATACCCTTCAAATTCCAGAAAACTTAAGTTACGTTTCACCTTAATAAATTTCATAAGGTGCATGGAATGAAAATTCATAATTTAACCATAAGACACCATACATATTAGATTCATTCTATTTGGCATAAATAGTTGTATTAAATCTTAGTTAACACACAATGTTTTACTTGTAAAAGAAAAGTCCATGCATTTTTTAAACAAGATGTTGGATTTTCTTTACCATTGTTTTCTAAATTATCTCTAGTTTTAAATAGACTACCCAAATTCAAAGCTGCTTCTTATCATAATATTTTTAAAGCGTTTACTTGGATGAGCCTTGAGCAAAATTTTGAGTTACCCATTGTTTACATGTGCAAGCAGGAGACAAATATTTCAAACTAAATTCAACTTTTAAAACTTACTCTGAGTAACTTAAACACTACAATTCCATAAATTAGCATATGCATCCATAATTTAGCATCAAGTATGCATCAATATTAATAGGCTTATTAGCTTTAGAGAAAAATAATTCTTTAGTTTCAAGAATTCTCATTTCTTTATGCGCACTTTTACTAAAAGAAAAGTAAGCCAGTGTATGTAAACCAACAGACAATCTTCATACTTTAAAAAGAAGATACCCACACTGCAAAACTAAAAATTTCATTACTGGTACACAGTACTGTTGCACATATCCTAAACATTCAATTTTCTCGATTCGGAAAATGAGCAAATATTTTTACCTTGATTTCTTCCTTGACTTCAGCAGGAGTGTGATTGATTACTAAGTCTTCATTGGATAAGTAATCTGAATCAATTCCAAGGAATGAAGTAAAAGTTAATCCTAAGTGTTTATTCAACATTTGTCTTTGTTTTGCTAGATGCTCTTGAGGATCTAAATCTGCAGCAAAAAATTATCGAATATTAATTTACTATTAAATGCTTAATAACTTATTCAACAATCAATTTTAATATCTAACAAATTAAATTAGATACTTAGTAAAAACTGCTTCTCAATAATATATTTCAGTTTCCTCCTGTTTAAGGCCTCTAAACTAAATTTTTCAGAAGTATGTAAATTAATATTAATAAATGTCATGCTTAAAGACATATGACATGAATAAGTTTTAAATTTGTCCTTTAATTACAATAAATTAATTTGTATATGTGGATCGAACATTGCAATGAGTCCATTTTCCAGGGCTTCAACAGCCAAAGCGCTTGTGAAATAGCATAATTTTTAATAGAAATAAGTCTTCTCTTAATCTCCATTTTAGTAGCAATTTACCTTCCTCAGACCAAAACACAAAATAAGGTAATAAGTATGAAACAGACGTTGAAGATCTCACTAAGAAATTAAAATTTTTTAATTAGAAAAATAAATATTTTCTTAATAAGATTTTCATGACAATCTAGCAATCACAGATTAGGATGTTTACCTTTTATGGTTGCCACGGTTTCACACCCAAACTTCGAAACTGGCATCTCTTGGAAAATTTTCTCTTTAGAAAAACCAGAGAAACATTTTTTGTCTGCAGTCAGTTATAAAAAAGTGGGGGCTAAATTTTGATTGACCTTTAGCGAATTTTCAAAAAAAGCCACCAGAATTTTGATGCGATTTTGCATGATACTCCTAGTCACCAAGGTTGAAAAGAAAAGTTGCCTGTGGCAGCACTAATTTCCACAGCTTCCAAACACAAGCAGTTTTTTCCGAGCTCCTCACACGATGGTGGTGATGACAAGAAATTATTTTTACATGATATGTGTACAGTAATCGAAGAGTTTGAGAACGTGTTTGTGGTATGAATTTGATATTGTGATCTGGCCTTATTTGTCAATTATCGGTGAAGCAGTAATATTCCAGAGAAAGGTTTGAAATGGAGTGCGAGCAAGAGGAAACGGATAGTGAAAAAATATAATACTAAGGAAAATAAGCTGAATAAAAAGGGAAAAGTTTTATGCATGACATACATAACTAGAAGTAAAAAAAAAGATAACATTTCATTGCAAATCAATTGATTTAAGCTTTTTTTTTTAATTTCATAGATTCAGCTTATTTGGTTGTAAGATAACGAAATTGAAATAAAATGCATTCTAAAACTTAGAGAGGGATAAAAGAATTAACATAAATGTGATTCCTTACAACACTATAAAATAATTCTGACAGAATGAGGAATTTTCCTACAAATTATCAAACAAACACTCAAAGGCAAAAACTTTGTACAGTAGGCAATGTCATCATGAAAGAAAAAGAAAATAAACACTTACGTGTTTGTTCCTCAATATCATTTTTTGTGTTTTCACAAGCCAGAAGATTACTTCCATTTTTAATTACTTTATGAATGTCGAATTCTGAAAATTTCATGCGTCCAGCTAGAGATGAGTCACAAAAGTCTGATGAGTTTTCTAAAATGCAAAAGAAACATTTATTCAAGACTTAAACATGCGGCAAAAATTATCAAATTGCTTGTCACTTTAGTATCTATCTCAAAATTCTATTTGAAACACGGATGTTTCCATACAATATGCACAGTTAGTGGTCGGCTCAGTAGGCCACAGAAAGTGTTAGTCTTGGGGTTTTTTTAATCTTTTTAGACAATATAATGCAGAAAATTCTATTTAATATTCATAGTAAAACAGTTATTGTATTATAAAATAATTATCTATCATATTTATTGTAATACTAGCAGAATTACCCGGTGTTACTCGGGTTGAATTGGTTAACTAACTTCCGCATTCGTTAATGAACTGAAATTCCTATTCATCACATGTAACAACTGCCACTCTAATAAAAGGTATACAATTGTTAAATGCACAATTTCACAAATACAAATAATTGTCATTTTTAACACTTTACATTTTTATAGAATTTAAATTTTTAGTATGAAAGAAATCTCTAGAGTGCCAATGTTACCCAGAATGCATAGAATAGTTCAGAGTATGCATATAAATGCTGTGTATGTCATTTAAAAACAAAAGCGTTTCCCAAATTTATACAATGATTAAAAATGTTTTTAAAACTAATTAAACTATTATTTATACCTTCATTACGGTTATTGAACGAAAAACATCAAATTCAAAATCCAGAAATACATCTTAAAACAGATTTAAAAACTTTGAATGAAAAGTAATGAAAGTATCTGGTTTTTCACTATAAAGTAGATTCTTGGAATATAACAGACACAAATTTAAAAAGTTTTGTTCTGCATATTTTATTTATAATGTTTTATTCTTTATCATTTGTCCAAATATTCAGAATTTTTTTATATTTCGTAAAGAAAAAATAGGGGTCAAAATAAATAAAGTATTAGAATTTATACATTCTGTAAAAATAGTTTTTGGAAAAACAATTGACTTTACACAGCATTGGTAAAACAATCTATGTAATTGCAATATTCAATATACCTTTCAGCAACTCCAAAACTACCAAATTATGGTTGATTTAAGTATAATTACTGATATGTTTTAGCATGAAACTTGTCTAAATATGTAAGCAAAGGAATGTAAAATAACGTATTCACTAAACTAAAATACAATTTATAAAATATAGAACATTGCATTAAAATATGTTGAAAACATTTTATGTGACACTTATGCAAACACACAAACATGAAATCAGACATAGAACGGGAAGACAGAGAGACATTCGCAACCAAGTTCAGTCACTAAATGAATGTAAGTACTCACAGTTTGCAAAGTTTCATGAACATATCTGTGATGGGCAGGGAATAACAGTACAAGTCAGTTGTGATGTGCACAATTTTCTTGGTACGAACAGTATGTCACTTAATTTTGTCACAGGGCCACATCCAAAATTTCTCTTAATTTCCCCTTTAAAGTTGTCAGACAAGTGCAAAACTGATTTTATAAATTTTATTCATTCACAATATGTAATGTTAAATGGTTTTTGTTCTATAAAAAATGTCAATATTTGACTTGTACTGTTATTCTGCCCATCAAAGATATATTCAACTGTTTGCATGTAGTATGGGCACAACACACATACAGACAGATGGACAAAGAGGCACCAAATGTGCAAGAGACAAATTCTGCATCAGAAGGACCCAAAACGGATAGAAAACTTGAAATGGGTCGAAAATATTCAATGTACAAACACTCCATTCTTATTTATATAGCTAGGTCAAGCGATAAACTTTCCCTTTTTATTCAGCTTAAACACATTAGTAATACATTAATTTCATCTTTTATTTCCTGTTTCACTGTTTGAACACTCATTTGATTAGTACTGTCTCAGTGATATAATTGCAGGGCTGCTAGTCAAAGCACTTGTGAAATAGTAGCATAAATTCTTATGTTAGTAGCAGTCTCCTTAAACTCCATTTTAGCAACAATTTTAGTTGCTCAATACATAATCAGCTAAATAACAAAATGTGCTTATTAGGTATGAAGCAGACATTAAAGATCTCGCTAAGAAATTAAAATAATAAATATTTTCTTAAGGTTATGGCAATCTAACAACCACAGATACTGGTGTTTTACATTCATGTTTGCCAAAGCTTGGTATCAAAACTTTGAAAATGGAGTCCCTAGATAAATTTTCTCCTTTAAGAAAATTGGCTTATAATAGGAGCTTTTGAGCTCCTATTATAAGCCTATAATAGGAGCTCAAAAAGCTCCTATATAAAATAGCTTTATAATAGGAGCTTTTGAGAAAATTTGGCTTTAAAAGGTTGCTCCTAGTTGCCAAGGTTGAAAAATAGTAGCAAGAAGTTGCATGACAGCCCTGGGAAGCAAATCCATAATTCCAGTGTTTGATCCACAATCATACTAAAATATGAAAGTGATAATGATCAAATCTGCTCATTTTGCACTAACAATAATCTTCTCTCATAATCATGTTCACATTCTACGCAACCATATCAGTCCCTCAATAGCAAAAAACAAGCAAACATAAGTTTTCAAATATTCATACAAACAATGACAAGATACCTTGTTTAATGGATGAAACCTGAGGATTCCATTCAGGTACATTGCTAACAATAGCTTCAACTGCTTGACCTGCAGCAATGCGAGTATCCCAGTTATTGCTGTACAAATAACGTCGAACCTATTGAAGGGAATATTTAAAATTCATTAGCACTTTAATCCTAAATCGGGAAAAAACATAGCTGGTGAAAATAACAGAATAAGAAATTCAATTTCAAGATTACTATTTATTTGTGCACACATGCTGGATAATTATTGATTGCATTAATGCCAAATGATTGTGGCTTGAGTGAGGGCATTGATAACTTGCCTTGTGCAGAAGTAAGAATTGTTTGTAGGTTTTTTTTTATTCCTTAGATACCAGTTGTGGCAATATTTAAAAAAGATATATCTAGAATTTGTGTCTTGTTATTCAGAACTGTTCGTGTAACAAATTCTTTTACTAGTTGTATGCCGATTTAACTTGATGTCTTGGTGCAAATTTTGTACAAGCGCATGGAAGTGCTCCTTATGAAATCGCTATTTTAGAGCCACAGCCTGTCAATGTAAATAGAATTTTGTAAATAAATTTTAATTCAGTCCACTTATTTGAATCTACTAATTGCATGGGACAAACAAGTAATGAAAAATGTAGGTATGTAATGAAGCAGTGATTGGTGAACAACTTTTTTCATTTTCATCTAAAAAATTGAGTCACCTAGATTTTGCATTCAGGTGACGATACATTAGTATTAGCAAAGTCTGTTGTGGAAATACACATGCATATTTTAGCCAATTTAGAGTGGCAGGATTGATGTTGGACCAGGGTGTGGCTTGCCTTAGTGGTAAAAAGAAATTTCAGAATGGAACATTCAATTTCTGTAGCAGACTTTGTTTTCCATAGTCAGAATGGAAAACAAAGAATGAATTTTCCCATAGAAACTAGAGAAAACATAGTAGTTGCAATCTCTAGTACACATTGTATCCCTTTTAAAACAACTCATTTTTAAATTTCAAAACAGGAATTGTGCTATCCCACCATATATATGCTCGTATAACCTTACAATTCAGGCCAAACCGCACAAGATGGGAGGTATGTAGAAAGTATTTAAACATCAGAAGAACCTATGAGTGCCTACCACATTACTTGATTCCTTAATTGAAGCATACATAAAAATAAAATAAAACATGCTTACTTTGGCTAATAGGTTGTGCAATTCATGGGGATGCAATTTCTGTACTTCACCTAGCTGCACGGCAGCCGCTTTTCTAGTCAATGGGGACGAACCAGTTTCCAGAAGCAGGAACAAGCGATCCAATCTGAAATTTAAAAGTTTTTACTCGATACTTATGACTATCACTTGATCCAAACAGATTGAAATCAATAAATTTACTATAATAGATTATGCCAATTTATATAGATTATAAACACATTGGATAAATTTTTTATCAGGATACTTATCCACAGAAACAATTTCCTGCAGTTAAAAAATATTATAGTAACAACAATGAAACTCATGATACATTTTTTACTTGTAAGATGATTTAAGAGATGTTAGTGATTTTAACTGTTGTAGATATCCAATTAAAAGTTTCAAATCACATCTGGATGCTGAATGCGTAATTTATTTTATAAGTCTGATATGCAGGAAAATATAAAATTTAACTGCATACATGAACACCACCATGAAATTTTCAATTAAAAAAAATGTTTTACTGCCTAGCTAAAAATTTACATGAAAAAATTATTGATATGGTACATTTAAAATTTGAGTATTAAGGAGGCAACTCCAAAGTGATAAAATGTAGTTACTTCATGTTGTCCCCAAAAGTATCTTTCCTTTCACCAAAATGGTCACAATAACAAGTGGTAAAAATAATAAAATTTAACATTCAATAACTCTAATAGTAGTTAATTTTCAAAATTAAAGTTCTTAACATGTGACAAATTAAACATTGTATCACCCACAATTTTAATTGAAAGTTTTCATGTCTTTTATTAAAATGTAAATGCTGCTTATTTTATGTATTCTAGTTATATAAATGACGTATCTACATAATTTGGAAAGATATTCTGAAATAGCTCAATTGAGTTCTGCTGAAACATTCATTTTGAAATTAGAGGCAAACAGGTAAATTCTTAGATGTGTACAAACACACAGTGTAATTAATGATTAGGGCCTGGACTTGATAACTATTTGCAGTCAGGGTCTATTTTTCTCTTAAACAGGATTCACACTCGAAGCAAAAGAGAAATTAGGGCCTTTTCAAGGCTACCTTTTGTTAAGGCTTCATATTGGTAGGTAGTTAATTAACGTTGCACTTGAGCAACACAATGGGCTATTGGCAACGATCCAGGATCAATCCTCAAGGACAATGGCTCGTAATTTTGAATCACGGTCAGATTACAAGGAAACACCTGAGCGGGCACCCCAATCTCCAAACTTCTACACAATAACAATGCGAGGACATTTGATGCCACAACAGATTTAACATGCACCAGCCCCCGTGTACATGATGGTCTTTGGATGACCGAGTTTAATGCTTCACATTGATCACAATACAATGTGATCAATATGTGTAATTCTACCAGTGAATGCACAAGCAAAAGAACTTTCACAAGTGCTGTTTCAGTCTTGGACAGTTACAAGAACATTAATTTTGAACTGACTTTTAAAAAAATGCCATCCACTTTTCATGACACTTGACCTTGGATGACTATTACTGAGTTTGGTCATTGAGTGCAGATGAAATAAAATATGCAATTTTCTTGTAAAAACTAAGTTTTTTTTTTAAATCTACCTTCAGCAAAATTAAGGACTTCAGCCCTAAAATGGAAAATCAGGTTGTTTAAAGGCTCACAAGAACCCTGATAAGACTCTTTGTTCCGTGTTGTCCAAATTGTTAGAAGGAAAAATAAACAGATGATAGTTCTAAGTCTCAACAACTCCACTCTTCTGACTACCAATAAGCAAAATTAAAGACTCAAACAATAGAGGCGAAGGTCAACAACGTCTTAACCATAAACCTCAATCACTCAACTTGAATCTTAAACAATTGATTAATTGGAATATGCATCATACAAGCAAAATGATTCAGAAAATTTAGTTGTCATAAAGGACAACCAAGTATAAACTTGTGGTAGCCAAAACAAAATTTAAAGGTGCAAAACATAACGAATGACAACTGTTTGGGATTTGTCATTAAAATATTATATTAATTTTATTCATTGGAAATTCATGATGCCCAAACACTCTTGCTTAAAAATATGCAATATGGGTAAATTACTTTGTCTTTTAATATAAATCAGCATAATATATGGAAGATAATATAGCTAATCTGAATTTTAATAGATATTCTACAATTGCCTAATTTTCTAAATTAGTCATTAATTCGTAAAAATCAAGCAACTTTGTAAACTATTTGTTGCACCAACCTTAAAGATAATATCACAAGCTCATTAGTATTGATTAGAATCAACATTAACCTCTACAACTTCATAATGCATGGGTAATCCATCAACATATATACAAAAATAATAGTTTTATTGCAGTGAATATGGTTTAAAGATAAGTGTTAAAAATTTATTTGATTTTGTTTCTAAATGTGTATTTCACTTGCATATCAATACTCTCAGCATGTTCTTCCAAAAACAGCATCATGCTAAGATTGAAGATTTTGCAGCACTTGACATTTGGAAGTTTTAATTAAAATGTTGTGTACTATTTGATAGATGATAGATTGAAGATTTTGCAGCACTTGACATTTGGAAGTTTTAATTAAAATGTTGTGTACTATTTGATAGATGATATAAATAATCATGCAAAGTTGGAATCAAGTTTAGATGCACAAAAATTTAAAATCTTGTATTAGTTTCTTAAGTATTAGTCTGGGCTTCCAGACTGCCCACTTTTGAAGTATAAGATTAGATTGCGATTTTAATACTTTTACAAACATTATTGCAAATAGAAATCAACAAAATACACAACATATAAAATCAGCCCTATAGTATCTGATGACAAATTGAGTAATATGGAAGTGTATAAATTAGAGATAATTTTAGGACAAGGTAAATTGGTTTGTTTTCAATAACAAAGGCATCTCATTTTTTGGAGTGCAGTATTTCAAAGAAAATAAACATTAGGAAAATAGAAAATTAACGTCTATGAACTTTGCACAAATTTAGACATTGAGACTAACAGCGTAAATGACGTAATTGTAATTGAAGTTAAAATCGATGTAGATCTAAATTAACATCCACACTAGAATGCAGAACTTAAAAAAGAAGTAAGACGTACCTTGAGGTCATTACTAAATATTGATGTTTTGGCCCCAATCACAGATCAAGGTTATTTTATCTTATTTTTGACTAATCTGAAAAAACCCAAATTTAGGGATGGTCAATAATCGTAGTATTATTGAAAGCACTGAGGCACATTAAAATATCGAGACTTATGTCGCATAACAATTCCATCATGATTGCTTTCATGACAAACCAAAACAAATCAACAATCAGTCAATATTTAGCTCTTCTGTCGAATGTAAATATTTATGCTCCAAAAGTAAATTGGGCACTTTAATTGTTTGAAACTTCTTCGATGCACTTTTTAGCACTTCTTTTAATTAAAACAAACATTCTCAACCAGTATCTAATAAAATTACATAAGTTGCGATTGATTTAATTACTAAATATCCATAAATAATGGATAAATATCTCCCGGATGTACAACCACGCTCGGTCATATTTATACTGTGAGCCATCTTGGCTTTAAATGCCAAATATACCGGCACCGGTGACGTGATTGGTTGAGAATATTTTTACCCTCAGCACCAGTGAGTTTCCGTGTTTCTCGCTCTAGATTCTACTTCGCGAAGATTCTGAGAGAAATTTGAAATTTATATCTTATGAAAATAAATTATAGCTACTAGACTTCTTTCTCTCATAGATCTGTCATGGTAACCTTGAATTGAGTTCTGCATTTGACGAATCTTTTATTAACACATTTTCATTTCCACAAAAGTGAGATTCATATAGCCAGATACATTGGAGTTCGTAGTCCTGTATGTGCTAAGGATCTCTCAATTTTTTAAAATTTTAAATGAGTTATTTAAGTTTTGCTCATTTAAAATCAGATTTGAAAACTGAAATCTAGTTTGTTGCAAGTCTATCAGCAATCAGGACAAAGCTGTAAAGGAATGTGGTGAAGAACAAACGAACTCTAGGTAAAGAGAAGCCTCATTCATTTACGTAGCAGTAGCATCATCCGTTCTTTGATCTACACGTTAGGTAAATGTTCTTACTTTTGTTTGAACAAAATATTACCATTTGTTAAATCTCTTGAGAGTGTGTAGTCTCCGAAAGATTGTCAGAAAGAGTTTCATTGCTGCACATGTTATGCACTTTTAATTGTTTCGTGCGTTTTTCCTGGGTAGCAGGGGTGCCCACAGGGGGGATCATGGCGCAAGTTCCGCCATCAGAATTTTTTGGGGGAATTTTTTCAGGGCGGTTTTTTTTAATTTTCATGGTGGAAATTTTTCGGGAAAAATATTATTTAATAAGAAACCTTTTTATTGCTATATTTTCGTAAGTAGACTATCTCTGAATTTGTTTAAAAGACTACTATTTCCTGCTATGACAACAATTTCACTATAGGAAGTTATTCCATAATTTTTTTATTGAGCAACGCTTAGTTGGCAGTGCTGATACCCTGCCCATTCATAAACATCTGACACCTTGAGGTTTTTCCGTTCGTCGTCGTTACGTCATGTGGATCGCTAGTTGTCCCATAGACAAGATAAAGTTAAGTCACCAGTTGAATATAGGTAGAGGTCTAGCCTTGTACGTTTTGTGTAGTCTCTCGCAGAAGGAAAGGAATTTTAGTTTAGTGCTGTTCGATTCCTGAAAACGTCATTGAAGATTTAGAAGTACAACCCTCTTCATCAAGTATGACCCAAATCGTAGAATTTGAAAACCTTGATGAAAATGAAAGCCAGGAAAAGTTGTTGAAATTGAATTAGGACACGGAGAGGTAGAATCATGTAGCAATCCATCTGCTGAAAGACCTTCAGTTTCCATTCAACAAGAGGAAACTTTAACAACTGAAGATTCTCCTGATGATAGATTGAAAAACCCAAGAGATCCAGCATCATATGCCAACATCAAACTGTCAGCTGAAGAAATAAATAAAGCACTATATTTGGAGTCTTTTGTCACTTTTCCTTCAACAGGTGGAAGAAAATTCAATCCATCAGGGAAGAATGAAATTTTACCAAATAAAAGTACAAAAAGAAAATGACTGGTAGATAGCCAAGGAAAAGATGTATTTTGCTTGCCATGTTCTGTTTTCACTCCTACGCGAACAGTCAATATGGGGAACAACTGGCTATAGAGGATGGACAGAGCATAGGGGGACCTGGATATTGTGCTCCATGAAAAATCTAAAACCCACTTATCAGCGCAAATTGCAAGGATCCAATGGATCTGTCAAAAGTGGATTGATTCACGTTTAGCTGAACAATCAGATCAGTTATTCTGCTACATCCTTTTTACGAAATACAAGCACTTCTTAACTTAAATATCGACGACGACAATCGATGACAACAGACAGCACCTCTCGATTGTTATGGACTGAGAACACATGGGTCTTTTGACGCTATTGAGTAAATATAATACTGATGCTAGGGTATGCCTTGAAAAAATTGATAAATCTAGAACTGAAAAAGGAAAGTTGGGGTCTAATTTCTTGGGTTATCGAAACGTTTATGATGTAATTAACAAAATGAGTGACATCGTTGCTTCAAAAATCATAGATAGTACAATATTAAAACGACTAACATTTATTCTATTATTCTAGACTCAACTGAAGACAGTTAAAAAGAATGTTCAACATTAGTGGTTCGTTATATTAAGCATACTGACCCACATGGTGCCCCAAAGAAAAATGTCAAACCTGAAGAACGGCTCATTGAGGTTTTCACTAGTGGATATACCACAGGCCAAAATCTTTTTAAAGAAATAATAAATGCCTGAATTTACTTGGTCTTGATCCAAGTGGAATTGTTAGTCAAAGTATGGATGGGGCTGGTAATATGAGAGGAAAATTCAATGGTGTAAAATCTAGAGAGAATATCCCAAAGCCCTCTATATATGGTGTTTTTCGCCCAGATTTGCTTTAATTGTGGAAAAATCTATGGACATATGCCCCCAAATGAAAAATCTATTTTTTCTTTTAGAGGAATTATATGTCTTCATGTCAGGTCATCATGTCAGGTCTTCATGTCAGGTCAAGGCATGATCTTTTTACTACAAACTTGGACAAAGGTCCAACCAAAATAAGGAGACTGAAAAAGTGCAAACTACAAGATGTCAAGCAGAAATAATGCAATGCAAACAGTTGTCACCTGCTATGACACAATAAAGGAGACGTTGCATAGTTTGTCCATTGACAAAAAAGCTGCTAATGACTCAGGCACTGGCAACTGGCCTGTGAAAACAAATGACCGATTTTGAAAACATTTGCTCAATACATGTTGAATCAGCTATTTTCAAAGTGTTGTCACCAATCACAATTGTTCTACAATAAAAAATAATTGATTATAGCAGTGTCAAAAATTGTTGCTGAAACCAAAGCTAAACTTATAAAAATGCGAAGTGAGTCGGAGTGGAATAGAGTGAATGATTCAATTCTTGCCTTTGCTGATGTGAATATTTTGCAACCCCACCGCAGAAGCAGAAAGAAAACGTAAGAGGTTTATGGATGAAATGGCCATCGATGAAAGAATAGATGATCCTCTTAAGAGGATCAAAGTGGAAGTTTATTTTCAAGTACTAGATTCACTTATTAAACAACTCAATGACAGATTCTCTGACAGTTCTCTTTCTATAATCTCACAAATGGCAGTGCTTTCACATGAAGGAATTTTGAAAATTGCAAGAGAAAAAAAAAGCAGGGATATAAATGCTTGCCTGATTCTTCATCAGTGAAAGACTTGTGTGGGTTTTATGATCTTGAAAGTGACCAAATAATAGAGGAACTAGAAACTTGCAAATGTATATAAAGTTACTCACTCAGAAATCGACATTTCCGACCTGCTTTTAGAGAAAGAAAAGTATAAAAATAGGACATCAGACAGGGAATCTGACGTTTTAGGAGGTGAAGGTGGAAATGAAGTTGTTGAAGTCCGTAAAGAATGGAGATAAGGAAGAAAATTTAGAACATGATGAGTTGCTTTTGTCTGTTGATCAGTGGGTAAAAAGAGACTTTATTAGGCCTTACAGATGCCTGCAGTATATGTCAGCATTTCCTCAACTCATCATGCTTTATCGTATCCTTTTATCGTTACCTGTCACAAGTTGCTCAGCGGAAAGGACGATGAGCCGTTTAAAGATTGTAAAGAACAGGTTAAGAAGCAGCTTAGGGGACGATTGGTATTCAAGCTTATTGATACTATCATCTGAGAATGACATTCTCAAGAAAATCACAAATGAAGAAATTATCGAAAAGTTTGCCATATCAAGTGCAGAGAAAAAGAGCGTCTGTTAAAATCTTATAAATAGTACATAAATCCTTGTGCTTAAAGAATTTATTTTCTGGTCATACTATAAGATTTTTTTCAACCTAGAGTTTCGAATGTTTTCTCTTCCATCCGTATAAGATAGCTGTTTTTGTCAATACTCTAAGAGAATTTAGTTTTTAAGGTTTTATGAATACTTACGCAACTCATGTAAACATTACGATAATACTCATATCATTAGTTTTTACACATTTAGCTCATTTTTTCAATATCTGATTATTGAATTATTAATCTTCATTGATGTGTTCAATTTTTTATATTATATTCTTCCATTCACTCAATTTTAGAGTTTTTTTTATGAATATAAAAATTATTCTTATACAAAAGTCAAGGTAAAATATTTGTTTTATGCATATAACATTCAGAATCTTTCAAAACAACTGTTTTTACTATACTATAGTTATTTTCATTCGCAAAGTTTAAGTAATATCATTGTTTATACATGAAATTGCTGTTATAAATATAAACTGTTCATTTTCCTAGCTGTTCTGGTTTTATTTATCTCATCCAAATTTATCTCTAACTGATTTACGAAATACGAAATGTAAAGCTTCGTGTGGATTCAGTTGGAAATTTGAGATTCCAATAAAGGTTATATGATTAACTGAATTTTTGAAGGGGGTAAAGAAATTTTTTGGGGGGATTTGTGCAATTGGGCTTGAGAGGGATGGGCACCCCTGCTGGGTAGTACAATCCAATAAATTAAATTCAAGGCATCATTCATCCTTTCTTAACTGTGAAAAAGATTTATGCAGCATAAACGATCAACTTGGCAAAAGAACGCTTGAGCTCTAAACAATGTCTTCCTAAAGATCTAGCCAGACCAACCTAAGTCGTTAAACCTACCTTGACGAGGGGACACATGTAGAATAGTGCTTTTAAAATGAAAAATAAAATTTTACACAATTTTGTTTCATTTATATGCATCAGTGATTTTTTATGTTTTACAATTAATTCGTAGATCTACTTCGAAATGGTCACTGAATTAACTATATTATTTTGAAACTTTCGTTCCAATTACTTTAAAAATTAAATGAATCCCGACATTTATGTCTTGTTAAATTTAGAGTAATCGAGGGAGATTTTTCTAAATTTTATTAGAAAGCAGCACAATTTGCAAAATATCGTTGTTTTCAAACAACCACTGCTATAATCGTTATCTCTAATTGATAAATATTCTCCCTTTCAAGCTTGTACCCATATAGCTACAATTCTCTATCTTATTCGAATTCCAATAATTTTATTTTACCGTGACTTTTTATGATTAGGAGGGCCAGTAACATAGCCGAGAATTTTTTTCGGTAGAGGCCCAAAGTTAAAAATGGATTTTTTAATGCGCAATTAAATATTATCTTACCACATAAAAATTTGTTTAGCTCTTTGAGAGTCACGAGATTTTGGAGTATCTTAGTGTTGTTTTGAACTCACAATACTTATAATTACTAAATAACAACATCCACATCCGTTGAAAAATTCTCAGAAAAACTTCTATAAGCCGAAAAGATCGAAACTGGTAAGAGATCACGCAGGGTGGACTACAGGTTGCTGAACGGATATATGCTTGTGAACTCCTCAGAGGATATGTGTTTATTAAAATAATTGGACTATTAATTACAAAAAAGATTAAAGGAAGAGTGTAAAAAGCTACGCATCTTGATTCATCAAATTTCGTGAATGATGGGACAATAGTTGTCCCCTAAATACTTACAAAAAAAAATTGGTAGGTTGCGTCGAGGACACAAACCATAGTTTTGACGTCAATACCCGTGCCTGATGTTGGATTCTGGAATGAAGCAGATATAAAAAATTTGAACGATTGTTTATTGTGTGAATATTCAACAATTAATTTACAGTTTGAACGATTAAAGTCAGTTTGAAATTGTTGCTGTCCTATAATAATTGTTGCGAAATTCGGTAGCTTTCCAATGATACCATTTATGCAGTCCACGCACTCCAAAATTACACTGGCCCAAAGCTTGCCCAGCACCATAAAATTTCGACACGTTGCGGATCCCCTCTCTCGCTCAGTGCGCATGCGCGCTCGGTCCGAGAGTCATTTCGGTAAAGATGTAGAATCCGAGACATGTTTGTCGCCAAGCAGTTTTGTCGCCAAATCAAGATGGCGTCCTAAGCCAGTATGTTCGTTAAAAAAAACGTTGACTTTCCTACGCGAAACACCTTTTGCATAGGGTTGCCATAAAGCTGGATCAAAACACCAAGGTTACCATGTTTGGCAATAAATCGCCACTGTCTCGGATTCGACATCTCCACCGTCATTTCAGCTACTGATATCCTTTGTCTACACGACGCTATATTTATCTTCTGTATGTTTCTTCTAGTTCTGAAATCATAAGAAAAACAGTAGTAACGCTTTTTTGTAACGCTCGACTTTTCATGCATGCCTCCCAGTACTGTTCCGATTTTAAAGAGGTATTCACGTCAAAATGACGTTGAATAAGCACATTCAAACCTTGTTCCTGATTCTTTTTACTTTTGTGTCAATGTTTGTAGAGGATTGACGATGCGTAGACGTGCGAGAAGGTTGAATCAGCTTTAGAAAATCAATGTCCGTTATCATAACTTCTAACCTCGTGGTGAATATTAATTCATAACGCCAGTGATTCCAGGTGTGGTCTGCGGACGTGAGGGGCCCACTACAAGGTTTCAGAGTGCCCGCTGGAGAAATGAAATGTTTCACTTGCCAAAACAGAGAACTTCCTAGGAAAAATGAAATATTCCACACACCGTATACTCCGATTCCTTTTATATTCTTTCGGCACCAAATAGTCCTCACGTTGGCGTGGTGTGGAAGTTTGGAGAGTGGGGTGCCAGCTCAGGTGTTGCCTCGTCATCTGACCGTGGTTCAAAATTACGTGGTGCTGTCCTCGGATCTTTCCCTCTGGGATTGATCCCGGACCGTCACCAATAGCCCGTTGTGTTGCTCCAGTGTGACGTTAATTGAAAATACCAAAATACCAAAATACCTTTTATATTCTAAAATCTAATTTTAGTCCAATAGCCCGTTGTGTTACAACAGTGTGATGTTAATTCAACTATCTACCTAAATTTTAGTACCTAAAATAATTTGTAGATTCCCCTGTTTATTGATTTGAAGTTGAGAATATTGAATTATCGACATTAAACTAAACATACTAAACTAATTACTGAAAAGCAGCTCTTCAATGTTCACATTAAGATTAAAGTATATATTTTTATCTCTTTAATATTATAATTTGTTTAATAACAAGTTGTGAGCCTCTTAATTTTTATCACATTTTGATTAAAAAAAGAGTGTATACTATTTACTATATTTTAGAGCTCAGTTTTTCTCTGTTTCAGAACTTTAAATTGTCATCAACGATCGTGACGATTTAACTTTTTATAATTTATTTAACATGGAAGTAAATATTTTGCTCCCAATATTATGGTGGAACCAAGGTAGCCCAGTTGGAAGAGTAACGGATTAGCAACTGGAGGGTTGCGAGTTCGAAACTCAATCCAACCGAGGATCATCGTGTACGCGGAGGTTGATGCACGTTAAATCCGTCGTTGCCTGAAATGTCCTCACTTTCGCGTGGTGTGGAAGTTTGGAGAGTGAGATACCAGCTCAGGTATTGACCTCGTGACCAGACCGCGGTTTAAAATTACGAGGTGTTGTCCTTTCTTTCGCCCCCTCTCCAAACCTCCCCACCGAGCCACCGTGAGGACATTTGAGGTCAAGACAGATTTAACGTAAGCGACTATATGTAATTGGATCGAGTTTCAAACTCGACAGTCTCTGGTTGGTAATCTGCCACTCTTCCAACCGGGCTAGCACAGTGGGCAAACCCACTGAGCCAAGGGTAGCAATACTGATATAGTTGCTGAATTAAGCGATCAAGGCATGTAAGAAACCTCGGTGCATAAAAAGGAATGTGTAGTAGGGATATGAGAAACCAAGAATCGCCGCCTAACTATTTAAAATTATCTGACTTACTTTCAACATTTCAAAGTTCTCATTACAAGGTAGGTAGGTATTAATTAACGTCGCACTGAAGCAACACAACGGGCTATTGACGATCCGGGATCAAGTTCGAAGCGAAAGGACCGAGGACAACACCACTTAATTTTGAACCACGGTCAGATGACGAGGTCACACCTGAGCTGGCACCCCACTCCCGAAACTTCCACACCACACAAACGAGAAGACATTTGAGGCCACGACAGATTTAACGTGTAAAAGACCTCTTTGTACATGACGGTCTTTGGTTGGATTCGAACTCCGGTTGCTAGTCAGTTATTCCTATTCCGCGGCCCTTCTGATTCCTAGAGGCTGGTCGATGGATATATTTCCTGGGTCGATCATCCGAGCCAGTCCGTCACTGGTGCTGGGTCGAGTGCGGCCCTTTTTGCAAAAGATGATGATAGTACATCAATTCTTCAAAAGATGATGATAGTTCATGAATATTACATCGATGTGTTAAAGCAGGATACTGAACAAAGTAAATAACACTGATTTGTCTTGACCAGGTGAGTTGGCCGTGTTCAATCAAATTAAGCCGCTGGTTCCATTCTTTAAATGCGCTTTCGTCAATTCAAATAAGTAAGGTTGCAATCGTAAACAGCAATCTCCCGCTTTTATTCTCAATGAATTTAGTTCGGGTGTCTTGAGATAGTACGAGAAAAAAGTAACAAACGTTGAATCGTAATTGCTAATGTCTGTTCATAAGTTAACAAATGAAGCGAGAAATGAATGGTAGCTCGAAATGATGGTAGGTAGTTATTTTAGTTAACGTCGCACTGGAGTAACACAACGGGCTATTGACGACCGTCTGGGATCAACCCCAAAGGGAAAGACCGAGGATAATACTACGTAATTTTGAACCACGGTCAGATGACGAGCTGATTAGCAACCGAAGGGTTGCGAGTTTGAAACTCGATCCAACCAAAGGCGTGTACGTTAAATCTCTCTTGACCTCAAATGTCCTTACGCTGGCATGGTGTAGAAGTTTGGAGAGGGGGGCGAAAGGAAGGACAACACCTCGTAATTTTAAACTGCGGTCCGATGATGAGGTCAACACCTGAGCTGGCATCCCACTCTCCACACTACGCAACAACTAATGGCATCCCACTCTCCTACTACCACAAAACTGGGCTACCACGAAAACTTACAGTTTTGAGGATTACTGATTAAGTGAGCTAATTGAAGCGATATTTTTGAAGACTTCTACATGTTGCTATATTTAAATGTTTAATTATTCTAATAAAAAATTTTGGGTCAAAACACATTAGATCTTATTCTTAATACTGCATAAAATGGATGAAAGAAAAGTAACTTTAACGTCAGTTCTGGTGGAGAAAAAACCCAGTTATTAATCATCCCTTTCAGTTCGCTAGTACTCTAAGGCCAAAGGGAACCAATTATCCAGAAAACAGCCTCACAGACTAGTGAATGGTAATCTTGAAATTACGCGGTAAATTACTCTCCACTCAACTGTGATCGTGTTTCGAAGCACCCCGAAAAATAATCAAGCTATATTCTTTCAAACATTTCCAGAGTTCAAAAACCTCGAGATCCGTAATTGGTACCCGAAACAAAAGATGCATCCCATGAGAAATTTTGAAGGGGAGAAAGATATGATTTGATCGACGATAATCAGATCTCGCAGACATGGAATTTTTTTTATTGCCAGATTCAGAGGGGAACGGGAATTTCCCCTTTTGTTTCGTCTTTGTGAAGTTCTTTTTTGGCCGGAAAGTTTTCTCTGTGCTAACGGCACGCGTAAAAATGAAAAGGGCGAAAAAATTGCTTGAAATATCATCACGAAAAAAATTCGATCGCAAGGAATTCTGGGTCAGGTGGAATGTGAAAGTGCTTCACCCTCTCACTTTTCGGACCATTACTACCTCACCCTTCGAATGCAAACGATCACCATTTGGTTCCGCTTCGGGTAAGAACATTTTATTATTACTAACAGAAAAAGTTGAGTTGGGCATTTTTTTACCACATTGAAATTTTCTAATGGTATTTGTAATAAGTAAATTATTAAACGAAGTCTTAAATTGTTTTGAAAAATATCTTATTTGTTTTGTAAAATAATATTATCTCACAATATTATCATAGTATAAAATATACTTGAGTGACATAATTAATTTCACATTAGTTTCAACTTTCCTGGTGAAAAAAAAAATAAAATTTTGACGAGTTCATAATTTTTGTGAAGGATTTAATGAAAGTGTTACTAGTGGGAATGAAATAACTTATAGAAATGATAATTTGGCTTTGATAAAAATTATGAAATCATGATTTTTGCATACATTTGCAAACAATTTCATTCAGATTATTATCCCTTAACAAATCCTAGAGATGGAAAAAACGTTTTTAATTTTATTTTATTTTTGATTAAAATCGCTTGCCCTTTTTACACACGCGTGAAAATATTTTTCGTGTTTCCCTCGAAAATATTTTTGCTAAGAGAATGAGTAGTACTTAATAAAAATTAGATAATGTATAAAGGGCACAAATTTTTTAGCTAGTTTTTCTTTCGAAAACAAAGAAATGAGTGCAATACTTAATTTTAATTTCTGTCGGAAGAGTCATGAATAAGCTAAAGTTCATGATTCTGCTTTAGTTTCGAACATTCGTAAATACTTCAAAGAGCGATATAAGGGTTCAAATATGTAGCTTTATACTTAGACTCAGTGGTGGTATGGGGGTACTTAAACCATACGACCTCTAAAATAAAAAATATCGAGACTCAGCGGGTTGTACGAGGTGCAGCCTCTCCCTAGACTACAAGAGTTTAGGTGACTTAAATTTTGCACCAATTATAATTACTTAAATTTCCGGTATTTGTAAATTGAAATCAAGTTTCCCATAAAACATTCACCCTTGTACAAACTTCGGCTACTTTATTTGACACTTTTATATAAATGGTTTACCATTTCAAATGTTTCACTTAGGGACAGTGGTATTTCAAAACCATCAAAATCGATTTTTTTTTAAATTTTAGGGTTGAAAATTAATTCATTAATAATTGAAAATTAATTGATTTAAAATTAAAGTCTCCGAATAGCAAAAACAATGTTCCCATTGCGATAATTTCCGACAGAATTACATATATTACAATATAAAACCATAAAAAAGATAAGTATAGTAAGTCTGCTACAAAAATTTATTTGTGTGAGTAGACTTTCAAAATCACCAAATCGATCGAAAAATCTACTTTTTAATTATAGCGTTACAAATTAATTGATATCAAAAAGAACTTTTCAATTACGACGGAGTTACATGTACTATAACATCAAAGATATAATAGATAAGTATAATAATTCTTCTAAAGACCACTTTTTTCTTCGATTGAGATTTTTTGCCATTTTCCTGATTTTAAAATGCTTCCTGCGCATCATGTTTTAATTGATTTCCTTGAATTTTTTTGGGATAATATTTGCAATTAAAACTACTTTTAGCAATATGTCGTTTTAGGCTGTTCTAATTCATCACTCCTGTATACTTAGTCCTATAATTCCCCCTTGTGGATTGATCCCGGACCGTCGCCAATAGCCCGTTATGTTGCTCCACTGTGATTTTAATTAAAATATCTACCTACCTATAACACCCCAGAATTTGAAACGAAAGTTTTTAAAGAATTCAAATTACCAAAGGGACTTAATTTTTTAATGGTGTTAATACCAAATTATTGTTTCCATATCAAATTTAAATAAAAGTAAATTTTCGGAGAAGTAATGCTAACTTTACAGTTCATTTGTCTTCCCAAACAAACCTTGTTGAGAATTCAAGCAAAACTTTTTTAACAATAGATTTTTATAAAAGTTAAAAATCAAGGAGATGATATAATGTTTAATGAATATTAAATTGAAAGCTAATATTAAATTACTAAATTTTACCTAGAAATGTGATCTTTCAAAAACTAAAAAATTCTCATGCTAAAATATATATAGAAAAATTTGATAATAATTATTATCTTTAATGTAATGTAATTGCAACTTTTCCTGTCGTTAGAGAGCTATATTAATTTAGATAAATCTGAAAAACAATATAGGAATTAAATTAAAGAACAATAAATTAATTATAAACTATTCCTCAAATGTGCTGAAAAGTGGTTTCAAGTCAATGATGTCAAATTGTAATTTAATCATTATACAAATATTTATACTTTAATTTAATTCATTAATATACGTATATTACTACTAAATTATGTTCTTTAATATTTAGAACTTCCTGGCTAAAATGCTAGATTAGATAAAATAATTCATCGAGATGTACTGATTGAAATCCATTGAGAGAGATTACAGACATTCTTTAAAGACATTCTCTTTAATGTCTTTAAAGACATTCTCTTTAATGTCTTTAAAGAGAATGTCTTAATTTAAATTTTACAGTTCTACATAGGAAGGAAGTCCATTAATTTCGTCCAGAATGGTTAGTTTGAAAAGTTTTAATGTTTCGAATTTTTGTAAGACGCGAAGAGTCAAGTGTATCGTTTTAATTCAAGAATTTTTGCATCTAAATGCGCTTATTTATTCCTCTTCGTCATTATTGCTACATTAACTTCTCGTTAAACCTAGGTCAAAATTTAGAAATTACATTGACTGTGTCGAGTAATCTCTTTTTCATCTTACCCTCTAGAATTCTAAATAATTTCAAGGAAGCGAATGTTTAGTAAAGAGTACATAACATTTTCTAGAAACGTATTGCATGCTAAAATTCAAATGATAGAACAAAGATCGATTCAAAGATAGCAACATAATTTGCCTAAAAAACAAACATGAATTGACGTATAAAAATTCGAGTTTCATAACACGACTTAAAAGTCACCTATATTCGGAGATCACTTGCTTTAATACTCATGTTTTGTAAAATCATGACTGTTCCTCGTATATATATTTTATAATCTTAATCCGAGATAAATAAATAGCTATATACAGGATGTTTCATAATAGATGTAAGGATGACTATATTTTTAATTATTTAGCGCACCACATGCTTTCAGAAAGGATGGTAGGTAGAATTAACGTTGCATTGGAGCAACACAAAGGGCTATTGGCAACGGTCTGGAATCCATCCCGAAGGGAAAGATATGAGGATAGCACCTCGTAATTTTGAATCATAATCAGATGACGATGTCGACACTTGAGCTGGCACCCTACTCTCCAAACACCATCAGCCAACGTGAGGATATTTGAGACCAAGACAGATTTAACTTCCACTCCCACGTACGCGAAGGTCTTTGGTTGGATCGTGTCTCGAACTTGCAACCCCCGGTTGTAAAGGTGCAAAAAACGTGTTCCAAACTGTTCCCAGTTCTGTGCAAGGAAATGGTTGTCTTCTACCCCAGTCGTCCAGCTTTCTCCCTTACCTCCGTCTTTGTAGGTTGGTAGTGATAAAGATAAATAAGTTCCTCGACGACCATCAAAAGCTTAAGGCCACGGACAAAACATGAAGAAAGCTTTTGTCTGACCCTGTTCCACCTAATATTGCTACGAAAAATTTTCGAATTTTAACTGGGCACGACTTTTTAAGAGGACACTTACACCCCATTGGTATGCATACTTCTCCCCACTGCCCCTTTTGTTCGACGGGGAGCTTTGGATTTCAGTCATCTTTTATCTTGCACTTTTTATCTGACGATCACATCTTAGTTGATAACCTTGTTAGCCGGGCTAATTTGTACTCGGCTGCCCGTAGGAAATTATGGTCCCTGCACTTTTCCTGACGTAGGGGAAAAATAGTTCTGTGCAAGGAACAGTTTGTTTCTCTTACTTGGATCTTCATTCCCCTTGGAATAAAAGGACAGTTTTGCTTCGACGAGATATCTCGTCATAAGCAAAATTGACCAGATCGTGGACGTGATATCTAGTTGAAACACTTGAAGTTTTAAGAATTTTTAGTTCTGTAAAGTTGAATAATTCAGTAAGGTGGCAGGAAAACAATTTAGGAAACTTTTACACGGGGATTTTTTTCTCACATACATCAACACTTTCCTCTCTGGTTGCTCTGCACTTGCATAATAAATATAATAATGTTATTCGCCAAATCGTTTTCACTTGCATTGTAAATATAATTCTCGGATCGTTTGCACGCGCTGACAAATACGTTTGAAATAGTATTCAAGTTTGAAATTCGGGTTACTATCACTACAATTAATCTCAATCTACGAATAGCGATTTTCAATGTGGAGATGATCCCTACAATTGAATCGACACCAAATTTAACATTGAATATCTCATTATACAAAGATAGTAGAGTCATGAAATTTCATACTTATACTAATTTAACGATGCCGAATCTGATTAAGGCATCAAAACATGGTGTTGCCATTGGAAATTTGAAAATTTTCTATGGAATATGGAAAATTTGATATGAAGACGTCCCCTTATGCAAAATTTTTGAATTTGTAGAGAATGTTATTCCCTATTGAATGATGTCTTTGAATCTGCTCTACTATAAATAGTACTCGAAATAAAGGGGATGTTTTTTTTCCGCGACTGTGCATCAAGTTGTTGAGAAAAACATTATACTATATACCAGTGGCCCAACCTAAGATCGTCGTGTAAGTGGGGGTTGGCGTACGTTAACTCTGTTGTGGCCTAAAATGTCCTCACGTTGGTGTGGAAGTTTGGAGATTGGGGTGCCAGCTCAGGTGTTGACCTCGTCATCTGACGGTAGTTCAAAATGACGAGGTGTTGTCTTTGGATCTTTCCCTTCGTGGTGGATCCCGGACGGAGCAACGGGCCGATAGCCCGTTGTGTTGCTCCAGTGCGACGTTATTTTAACTACCTACCTACCGTAACTGGCAAGAAAAGCCTCGAAGTGTTTAATTGTCTTTCCCACAAAATTATTTGAAACTGCAGTCTTACAACTCAGGTATTAGACATGTAAGTTGAGAAATAGATTTGAATTGGAGAATGACGTTTTATTTAATAATGAAATTATCAGACACATTAAATCAAACAGCTGAGATAGTTGCTGAAAAGCAGATTCATTGTTCCCATTAAGATTAAGGTGTCCATTTTAATCTCATTAATATTGTAACATTGTAACTCAAAACTTTGCAAGTTGAGCGACTTTTAATTTTAATACGTTTCAATTTACAAAT
This sequence comes from Meta bourneti, assembly GCA_933210815.1. NCBI lineage: Eukaryota > Metazoa > Arthropoda > Arachnida > Araneae > Tetragnathidae > Meta > Meta bourneti. The sequence continues at coordinate 10,384,891 of OW119924.1, read as the reverse complement.
AAGAGTGTGTAATATTTACTGTTTATTTTACTGCAAAACTAATTTTTCATTATTTTTCAGAACTTTAAATTGTCATCATTAATCCTTAATGCGAAATTTTAGTGTTTTGTGATATATTTAACTTAGTTCTAAATATTTTATTTCGTATATTAAAGCGAATAGTAAGGATCATTATTGCCTTATTGAGGTCTGCGTAAGACGTATTTAGTTTTATAATCTCAAGGAGTCCGTGAAAATATTTCATTTTCAAATGAGTTCGCGGTTGGTAGGTATTTTAATTAACGTCGCACTGGAATAGCACAACGGACTATTTGCGACGATCCGGGATCAACCCCCCAAAGGAAAAGATCCGAGGACAACACCACGTAATTTTGAATCACGGTCAGATGATGTGATGAACACCTGAGCTGGCCCCCACTCTCCAAACTTCCACACCATGCCAATGAAAAGTTTCGGAACCACTGCCATTGGAGGATATAATTATGTTTTAAAAACGATATAAAATAATACTTTCATGGGTATATTTATTGTCATAAAAATTACATCAAATTTTACAAAACAATACAAAAAACTATATAAAAATACAAAAAGATTACAAATTTTATAGTATCTTGCATTTTCACCTGAGAACTTTTTTACGTATTCAAATGATACACTTAATTATATCAGGTATTTTTAATCCATTGTTTAGCTAAAGTTTTATGCTTTCATCGATATACTTTTAGTTCGCAAAGTTTTTAGCAGTGCATATAAATTTAAACGAATATCATTTGAAATAATTTTGTGATTTTTCCCTTAATTCCTGTGATAATGGTGGCTAAGCCCCCTCAAGTGTATTTATATAAAATATTTTGACAAAATATTAAAATTTATTTGACAGGACAAATTTTTAGATTTATTTGTTGGTCATTTTTAATTTTTTTGGTTTGCTGTTATTTTTTTCGTTCATAAGGGTTAATTAGAAAGGCTTATAAAATGGAATCTGAGCTACTACGAACATCCATGCCTAGACCAGGATTCAAACCCAGTCTGTTGAAACAAAGGTTAATTGATTGTGTTTAAGTGGACATAGCTTCCAATTGTACAATTGGACATAGAAAAGTCATGACTCGCACTTCTGACTATGTTCGCCATCTGACCGGGGCTCAAAATTTCGAGGTTTTGTCCTCGAGTCTTTCCTTTCGGGATTGATCCCAGATCGTCGCCAATAGCATGTTGCCCAGTGCGACGTTAATTCAACTACCCTACCCTCCGACTATGTTAATTCAAAACTTGCGGAATTACCGTTTTAGAACTTTTACAAAAACGTATCAAAAGTAGCAATCTGAACGAATTTGACAATGGAGTCACGGCAAAATTATATGAATTAAGATCCGTATTTCGATAGGTAGCGAGAAGAAATGGAAACTAATTGTTAGTTACCGAAAACATTTTCATCGGAGACCATCATGAAAAGGAAGCGCTATAAATTGCGACTGGCATTCAAAGGGGCAAATGCCCAATCAGAGGGATCTATATTTGTCCCTGGAGACCCCTTCTGCAAAAGGCTGCTGCAGCATAATTGCTATATTCCACTCTGACATTCAGTGCTTGATGTATTCGAAAAGAGAAATTGCCTTCATTTTGGATTGACGTGACTTCATGATGCCAGAGCAATTTCCCCCGATGGAAGTTATTCTCCTCGATTTGTTTTCGTCGCCAATAAATGAATCTCTCTTTTTCTCCCGTTCTCATTTCAGGATAATGATGGACTCGTCTGACGCGGTCATCGCTCAACGGGGCATTACAATCGTTTTTTATTCCGTCGCTGCGGTTATTCCTGGTTTCGGAATTGTTCTCGGGTTTAAATATTTATCCGGGAACATTTTCCTGGACATCTTCTCATGGTGTTCGATACCTCAGAAGTATTTTTCAGGCCGTCGTACCTCTGACAAGAGATATTGATATTTTATATCTTGTGTCTGGCGCAGCATGGCGAAATATGACCCTTGCGCCATGAAAACCCAACCTAGTGATTTCGACATGATATCTTGTCCATCAAGATCTTGTCAGTTTGCTTCTAATGACGAGATACCTCGTCGAGACAACCACCTGGAGGGTTAGGGTGAATGACACAGGAGGCGCTTTGAGGATCTGGTGGGTCAATAGATTTCTACTGAGCCTGTCGTACGGGGTAGAGCAAGGCCATTCTAGATAAGGGAACAGGCCTGACCCTTAGCGTTGGTGAAACGACACGTCACAGCAGTGGTCGGGCAAGGTGACATAGTATGAGTAAGACAGTCGCCAGAATTACTACTAAGCAGGAGAAAAATGATTGTTCTTTTTGCTTGTGTTGTACATTAATTGTTCCATTTGTACTATTAGATTAGATTACACCGTAGACTAGAAAACTTTTAAAATTTTAAGGTAAGATTTAAAAAAAAATACTTGGCTGCATTAGGATTTGAGCTATCATTACTGTTTCAAACAGAGTATAGTTATGAGTAATCATTCTCTGTGGTTTCAAATATTTGCTGTTTAAACAGAAACATTTATTATAATAACGAGAAATGAGCATGAATTTCTCCATTAGACCATGATTTCTAATTCGTAATAGAAAATAATAATTTACAACAAACTATCGATTTCATTTCAAATGTGGTGTTCATTTTTGAACGGAAGCATTTCATACATTATTTTCAGAAGGGTCGCAAATGTAGTATGCCGGGATGTAGATCAAATTATGATACAAAAGTAAACACGTTCAAATTTCTAAATGAAGAGGAAATAAAAAGTAGTTGGTTGAAAAGTATGCATAGAGAAAACTTTATACTGGTCAAAAATGCCTGTGTATGCATACAGCAGTTTGATGAATAATTCATCGAACGAGAAAACAGTGCGATGAGACAATTCTTTCTCTTTCTCGATCTGCATCAATCCTTAAACAAGGAGCTTTTCCCATAACTTTTAAGGGACAGCCGAGTTATTTGTCCGTTTCTTTACCTGCAAAGCGGAAGACTCCAGAGGAGAGGGAAAGGAAATTTCTATACGATGTGATATGGCTTTCAAAAAATGGTGTGATGGTGATATCATTTTTGATTTTTCTGAAAGCTACTCATCTAAACTGAATGAAGCATGTACAGCAAGGAAATATTTAGATGGAATCATTTTCTTCACTTTTGATACCACCGATGTACCTAAAATAATTGTATCCTTTACTATTAAATATAATTTTTAAGTTATTATTCACCATAATATAACGTAGAAATAACTCCAGGTTATACATGGTTAGTCGGAGAAAAATTAATTTGTAACAACTGGTCAAAATTGAAAATTTTGATTTGCCGCTTTTCCGTCTATTCAACGAATCCTTTATCTTTGGAGGAAATATTTAAAAATATAGCTGAAGCTTTGAAAATTTGCATTGAAAAAATTACAGATGAATCTAAATTAATTGTATTAAAATTTCTTAGCGAAAAATTCCAGTTATTGTCTCAAACGCATTCTAAATATTATTGTTATTCTCATTAAAAATAGCTCATCACTCATTTTACCTCACTCAAGTTACATTAGAAAATTAGTCATATTTCATTTCAAATTTATGTATTTTCATGTCTTGTTTCAGTTTTTACTGTTTACTTACAAACAAGAATTTTTCCCAAATAAGTAATTTTTGCAAGCTAAATATTAATGAGAATTTGGAATTTTTTCATGATTCAAATTCCTTATGTTTTATTTTCTATTGGTGACACGATTTTTTCCCAAGCAAGTCGAAGCAATTATATTACATAAAAATAATTAAAGAAATTCTGTACATTTTATTCATACATGATAAATATATAATGCAAAAAAATAATTTATATGATTGAATAATTTTATACAAAAATTTATATGGTGTAGGTGGGATCCCGCAAACTTATTTATCTAGGTTCAAAAATTTCAAGTCACTTGTTATGAATTAAACTCAAAGTAATCTAAACGGCTCGAGAGCCAGATAGGAAAATATTGCGTATACTATGCATTTGTGGCACTGTTGTATTTACTCTATCATGTGATTTACTTTGCTAATTCCTATGTCGACGTTTAATTTTTCAAAAAATTACCCAGATATATTTCCTAATTCAACAATGGTATATATATCATATACAGGGTGAGTCTAAATTGTTTTTACAAAATAAGAGGGGTGATAGTACCCATCCAGACGAGCAATAATTACCATGGAACATAGGGTCGCATTCCACTCTGAGAGGCAGAAAAGAGTCAAGTCGAAACGAGTCGAGCATGAACAAGTCATCGCCTCTGACGTCGTTTTGTACCAGCACACTTTTTCAGCACGGTCCGGCACTTCTTGAATGCCACATATCCCGCACGATGGATCGGACGTGGCGGACCTGTGACTAAGGCCTTCTCAGTCACCGGACCTCAACCGACTGGACTTTTTCTTCTGGGGGCACATGAAATCTTTAGTGTACCAGACGCCTGTGGACTCGGCTGAAGATCTCGTTGAGAGAATCGGTGTTGCCGCAGACAAAATTAAACACAACACCAGGAATCTTCGAGAGCCAGTCATTCCTTCGCCGGTGCGAACTGTGCAACGACACGCCACTTCGAGCACTTGCTGTGAGTTTTTCTCTGATCAATCAATCAGATTGTGCAACTTTTGGTATCGTTCATTCGCTTTCCCAACACTGTTGTAAGTTCACGTTGAAATTCTAATTTGACTCTTTTCTGCCTCTCAGAGTGGAATGCGACCCTATGTTCCATGGAAATTATTGCTCGTCTGGATGGGTACTATCACCCCTCTTATTGTGTAAAAACAATTTAGACTCATCCTGTATATTAACATATATTAACGTTTAACGCAAATCAAAACTATCTAGAAACTACTCTGATTTCGTGTCTCATATCCAACAAATTTAAACTTGTTCGGGCATTAATTAAAATCTTAAAAATACGATTTAAATATAAAAAAATCCGAAAACATCATATTTTCGTACCCTGGTTTAAATTCATTGTTTAAAGGTTATTTTGTTTTGTTTTTTCGCGTAACATAAATCGATTTTTATAATAAACGAATTTGTTTTCAATCGCTTTTATGACATTTATTTTTTAAATTCAAATTTCCTCGTTTGCGTCTTTCAAATTCAGAATTACGTTAATTTTTTCCGATCAAAATGCAAAGCAAAAGTTATAAAACTTAAAAAGAAACTTCTTATTTTTAACATTACTTAACAAACAGTGAAGTGAAACTCTCGACTTCGCTCGTGACAAATGGTTGTATTAGGCCTGTTCCTTGTCTAGATGGTCTTGGGTAGAGCTGCTTATGACGTCACTACCCTTATGGCGGTGACACACGGAGCGCTTTGTGAAGAACGACCCGAGTCACTCTTCTTTTCAAATGACCGGAAAAGTTTTGAAGCAAATATCTCCGAAATGCAAGGTCCAATCGAAAAACGGAAATACTTTTTCGGTTTTCGGCAAGAAATTGCGGCCGCGGTAGCCCGGTTCGAAGAGTAACGGACTAGCAACCGGAGGGTTGCAAGTTCGAATCCAACCAAAGACCGTCGTGTACAAAGGGGGGCTGGTGCGCTTTCAATCTGTCGTGACCTCAAATGTCCTCACGTTGGTGTGGTGTGGAAGTTTGGAGAGTGGGGTGCCAGCTCAGGTGTGACCTAGTCATCTGACCGTGATTCAAAATTACGTGGTGTTGTCCTCGATCTTCCTCTTCGGGGATGATCCTGGACCGTCGCCAATAGCCCGTTGTGTTGCTCCAGTGCGACGTTAATTAAAATACCTACCAACCGAATAGCGAGGTTCAATCGAAAAATAGAAATACTTTTTCGGTTTTCGGCAAGATACACTGCTGGCCACCGTAAATGCAACACCCTGAAGGAAGCATGCAAATAATATGAAATTTACAACATGCATTAGCGGAGGTGAGATATGCAAATGATTAGAATTTCAGCGCAGACGCGCATCACGCGCGCCTGTGGCGCCGCTTCAAAGCGCTATTTAAGGCTTGGAGATTTCGACGATTTCAAGTACGGCAATTGTGTTTTTCTTGTGGTTTTTTTCAAAAAAAAAACGATCAATTATGCCTCGTAGAAAACAGCGATCATCTTTTGATCAAGTTCGACAGAGGAAGGATAGTGGCCTACCGAGATTGTGGATTATCTTTCAGGGAAATCGGTAGTCGTGTTGGACGAAACCAAACAACTGTAATGCGGATATGTGATCGTTGGATGCAGGAGGGTACGACGGACCGACGTGTTCGATCGCATCCACCTCAGTGCACCACTTCACGTGATGACAGGCATATTGTGCGTATGGCAGTGACGGATCGCTCAGCCACATCACGAACCATAGCACAGCACATTCAGTCTGTACCGCATCATCCAGTGTCTGCGCGTACCATTCGACGCCGTTTCCAGCAGAGTGGTCTGTCCGCAAGACGTCCATTGCTTCGTCTACCCTTGACGCAGAACCACAGACGTTTCCGCCGCCAATGGTGCGATGAAAGAAGGATGTGGACGGCAGAATGGAATGAAATTGTCTTTACTGACGAGTCACGCTTCTGTCTGCAACACCACGATGGTCGGATTCGAGTCTGGAGACACCGTGGAGAGAGGATGCTGAACAGCTGCGTTATGCACCGCCACACTGGTCCTGCACCGGGTATTATGGTATGGGGCGGTATTGGATATCACTCTCGCACTCCTCTAGTACGCATTGCCGGTACTTTAAACAGCCAGCGCTACATCTCCGAGGTGTTGGAGCCAGTTGTCCTTCCTTACCTTCAGGGCTTGCCCACAGCCATATTTCAACAGGATAATGCGCGACCACACGTGGCACGCATTGTCCAAGGGTTCTTCGTCAAACGCCAGATTGAATTGCTTCCCTGGCCAGCTCGCTCTCCGGATCTTTCGCCGATAGAAAACATGTGGTCCATGGTTGCTCAACGATTGACCCAGAATACATCCCCAGCTGCCACACCAGATCAACTTTGGCAACGTGTGGAAGCTGCTTGGTCTGCTGTACCCCAAGAACACATCCAAAGTCTCTTTGAATCAATGCCGAGGCGTGTGGCAGCGGTGATCTCCAACAATGGCGGCTACTCTGGCTACTGATTTTGGCAGGAACCACACTTCACAGAAGTCTATAAATTTAATCATTTGATACTTGGTCAACATGTTATCTACAAAATAAATTTTGTTGTGATATCTCTTGTCTTTCTTGGTGTTGCAATTTGGGTGGCCAGCAGTGTAGTATGTAGGTATTTTAATTAACGTCGCACTGGAGCAACACAACTGGCTATTGGCGACGGTCTGAGATCAATCAGTTTTCGACAAGAAATCTCGTGTTATAATTATTGTGCGGCCGATTGTCATCACCTTGAATAAACACAAATTATTTTGAAATATGGAATTAATTTTTTTGGTTATTGAATGGAGACTTTTGTTCTTCGATCACTTTCAATAAAGAAACATTAGCATGAACATGAATTTTTGAGCAAACGTAATTTACAAATATGTATCGATATTTGATGAGGACCTATATATTGTGTTTACTTTTTGCCATTTAGCTACAGTTTGTGGAAACTCGTGCTTTTCAAAATTATGAATGTAATTTGTTACCCGAATATCAGTTTAAAAAGTATTCTCCTAATAAAGTATTTTTATCTTTTTAGAGAGTGGAAAAACTTAAACCTGACACAAGTTTTCAAGAAAACAGTTTTTAGTTTTATGAAAGTAGAACCTTTCGAAGAAATAGAAGTTTCCTAGCAATTATAATCGTTGGTGAGATTTCGTTTGGAAATGATCAGTTCTCGAAACAAAACAATGGTAATTCCAGGCAAAAAATGGAAACGTAATGTCATTTTAAAATTCTATCGAAAAATATCGGTAATGTAAGTGTTAAGTAATAAAAAAATCAGGAAGATCACAATTCCAAAATGGTTATCGAAAGAGCTGATACAACACGCACACAAAATATTCCTTTATGAACTTTTAAGGATATTTAATACATACTATTCCTCGAACACCGAACTTTAGTTGACTAAAAAGTCAAGACTAAATTTAACCATTCCTGTTATTATTATTATGGTTCTAAAATGCCATATCTGTAACCAGTTCCTTATGTATTTGGAATCTGTGCAGCTATAAAATTTTAAACGCAATACTGATTTTTTTTTGATAAAAGAAGTAGGGCACACACACATTTAACCCTCCCGTTGGTTTATCTTCTTGTCAAAAACTGCCCTGTAGTGTCAAGTGTCAAGCCCCTGGTGCAAAAACCTGTTACCAGTTCTGGGCAAGGGACAATTTGTTTTTCCTACTTGGTACCTTCTACTTCGTTTCCTACTACTACCTTCCTTATCTCCATTCCCCTGGAGTAATTGGGCAGTTTTGTATTGACAATATATCTTGTCCTTAGCAAAATTGACCAGGGGACAATTCGTTTTTCCTACTTGGTACCTTCTACTTCGTTTCCTACTACTACCTTCCTTATCTCCATTCCCCTTGGAGTAATTGGGCAGTTTTGTGTCGACAATATATCGTGTCCTTAGCAAAATTGACCAGATATTGGACGAGATACCTCGTCGAAACACTTATAGTTAACCAGGAAGCAAAACAAATTCCCCACTTATTAAAACAACTTAACTCTCATTCCAACGGTTTCATCGAGCCATTTCCACTCGAAGCTCCTTTCGAAAGCCTGCAAATATGACTTGCGGCTCCAACCTTCCGGTATGGTTACATTCACGTGCATCTTCGTCACCCTCACCCTCCTGCTGACTGGCCTGGCCACCCTGTTCCTCACATTGAGCCTCTTCTCGAACGAGTGGGAGTACATCACGTACCGGGCGGAAAAGGTGGAGAAGCTCGCCCTGGCCAGCAATTGCAGCCTGCAGTGGATCGCCGAACAGACGGCCCGCATCGAGTGCGAAAAGACCCCCACAGAACACCTTTCCCGCAATGAGAACGACAGCCATGTTCCAGGAATAAAATATGTTACTTACCTTGTTCCAGCCCATGGTGGCGTGACTAAGCTCTGTACGGATATTTCAGGTGAGTCTTTATGTTCTTTTGTGACTCTTGGTTTTTAATCATACCCTATTATTCTTTTGACTAATGACTTGTCTACTGTCTTGACAACTCAAGAGCAGATTCGAATTACCTTTTTATAAGCATTTCCTATAAAGGCCAAGTCAAAATCAGAGCAATGGAAAAGTTTTTCAAAGTGATATCGGTTTTGCGAGATTAAAATTTGACCCATTCCTTATTAAAATCTTTTTTTTTTATTACACAAGATTTGAGTAGTGTGGCTGTGGGAGTCGTTTGCTTTCGTGTTCTCAATGGCGACGACTACCTGCAGAGTCATCTATACTGTGTTGGCTTATCGAACTCACCAACTTGTCCTCTGTGTGACCTTTCTGGCATGACAGAAGCCCACCTCGAAATAGTTGTCCTGATCTTATTGACTTCGCAGTGAATAATACTGCAGATGGAGTCGCACATTTTATTTCTGTTTCTAGACTAAATTAGGCTGCTCAAGCCAGACAGAATTATGGCTTGAGGCTTGGCGCAGGATAAAAAAAAGATTTTAGTAGATACTAGGGGCAGAATTACCCGGCGTTACTCGGGTTGAATTGGTTAAACTGACTGAAAAGTGATCAGACTAATGACTTCTCTTTAATCGAAAAATGAAAGCATCATTTAAGTGCACTAGAAATAATTGTTTTCCAGCACTACTGGTAAAACAATCTGAATTACCGCAATCGTAATAATACTCAATAATATTCCTATGGCTATTTCGAATTGTTTTTAGCCCCCTCTTTCATCCAAGACATGTAGACCGGGTGTTAATATGTAGCCTACGTTACCCGCAGGATTCGAAAATAAAAGTGTACCAAATTTCGTGTGGATTGGTCAAACGGTGAAGATTTGTATAGGGAACAGGCAAACAGACAGATGCCAGCTCTGCTTTATATATTGTAGATAGGGTAAGTGTACGAAAATAGAGCAACACGAAAATATAGAACATGCAAGTAATTATCAACGCATCTATCTTAACTTGTATAAAATGTTTCTGTGTTAAAGAAGGGATAATTTGAATTAACATCGCATTGGGAGCAACACAACAGGTCACTGTTTCGTAATTTTGATCCACGGTCAGATGACGAGGTCAACACCTGAGCTGGCACCCCACTCTCCAAACATCGTCACCATGCCAACGTGAGGACATTTGGGGCCACGAAAGATTTAACTTGCACCAGCCAGTCTTTGGTTGGATCGAATTTCGAACTCGCAACTCTCCGGTTGCTAATCCGCTAGTTTTCCAACCGGCCCCCCGTCTGTTAAAAGACGGCACCTAGATTCTGTTTTAAGCGTTAGTTGAGAATCCATTGTTCAAATTGGAAACGTTTTTATGTTTCGATAGACTGAAAATATCTTAGAGGCATAAAAAGGATAGTTACTGAAGAAAGGATGTAAGATCAGAAATATTTTTATTGTGCAATTCATCATAAAATACGTTTACTTGTGAATGTTGAACACTATTTTCACGTTAAATCTGTAGAGGATAACGAACAATGGTATACCTTGTACTGTTGCTGACATTTAGAAAACTTTACGTTTAACGAGTAAAACGGATTACAGCAACAATTGGTAATGGTTTGAATTTTTGGAGCAATTATTTCTTGGGTATAAGCGGACATGTGGGAAAATATTTCTTTTTCCACTTGAAAAATGAAGTACTTGGTTCTTTTAAAAAAATAGCCGAAGCAAATATACCATATCTGGCCTTTTTCAAAAACTAAATATGAAATTAATTCTTTCTCTTTCTACAGGGACGTAATTCTCATTTTTCAAGTGTGTGTGGTTTGCTTAATTTGAACTTTGAAAAAAAGTAAATTCAACAATTTCTTTTCTTCAAATTTTTTTCCGGTGTAGCCATGTTGGAAGAGTAACGGATTAGTAACCTGAGGGTTGCGAGTTCGAATCCAACCAAAGACCGTCGTGTACAAGGGGGGCTGGTGCACTTTAAATCCGTCGTGGCCTCAAATGTCCTCACGTTGGCGTGGTGTGGAAGTTTGGAGAGTGGATGCCTGCTCAGGTGTGACATCGTCATCTGATCGTGGTTCAAAATTACTTGTTGTCTTCGGATCTCTCCTTTTTGATTGATCCCAGACCGCCACCAATAGCCCGTTGCGTTGCTCCAGTGCGACGTTAATTAAAATACCTACCTTCAAATTTTTAGGTCGTGTTTTTTTTTGTATTATTTAGGGGAATTATAGGAATTAAAATGTCCCCAACATCCAGGTCCTAACAATAATAATGCGTATTGAGGATACTGTTTAGGACCAACAACTGCGAATGATTGATGCAAGAGCTACCGAAGAGGTAGCACGTCATTTCGTACTCGCATAATACTCGTACTACCAATACAATAGTTGGCGCCTTACAAGCTATCGCTAGGACGTACTGCAATTTTTGTATAATCGAGATATTTCACATCAATGAAAAATATATACATCAATGAAAAATATTTCACAATCACAATGAAAAAGTCATTGTGATGACATGATGCACCATGAGATAATGAATTTATCTAACAAGGTCATCATCAGCTTTCGTAGTGATTTTTTCTTAGTAATGCATGATGCTTTTAGATTTCAATAAATGTACGTTTCAAAACTTCCTGTACAAACTTTAAAGGGAGGTAGGTTACACAAAAATTTAAACGCATTCAAATAGGGATGTACACCCGCAAGGGCCACCCAGATGCGATAGGAGGTACACTAAAAACACGAGTGACAAAAGGCACACGCGGAGACTTGAGCAGCGCGACCGGGTTCGTTCATTCTCTCTGACAAGGAAGAAAACCGCCAATGTGTCACCACCTTAAAGTACAGAAAAGAAAGACACCAAACATGAACAACATTTCTCCTAGCCTTAACTTCACAGGCTCAGAGTTTCACAATAGGCGCTCAAAGTTGCGACCAACAACAGTAATGCACACCTGATAGTACTTTGGTACCTGCACGCTTAATGTGCGTGTGGATTACAGAACATGTTCAATAATTCCTGGTCTTTTTCGGACACTTGCAGACTCTTGAGATGAGTCAATGGAGGTATCGCACACGATGTTTATGAGAGAAAGAAATCAATGCATGATAAATCGGGTGATCGTGATGGCCACGTGACGGGTTCACTCCAGCCTACCCATCGAACCCCAAAAGTAACTTCACGTGCTCCGTGCTGATATATATCCCATACCTATGTGAATACTATTTAATTCTGCGTTCCTGTCCTTCACTTTACCCTCTGAGGAGCTCACACGTATAATTACACCTTGTAACCTACAGTCATCCCTGCATGACTGTTAACCAATTTTAACTTTCGCGCCCAATAGAATCTTCCCAGAGGATTATATTATCAGGAAAGGAGTAACAGAATCTTTTTCCAACGGGGGGGGGAATTTCAATTAACGTCACACTGGAGCAACACAATGGGCTATTGGTGACGGTCCGGGATCAATCCCAAAGGGAAAGATCCGAGGACAACACCACGTAATTTTGAACCACGGTCAGATGACGAGGCGACACCTGAGCTGGCACCCCACTCCTTTTTCCAACGGATTTTCCAAGAAAGTTGCGAGATTCAACCAAAGACCGTCGTGTACGAGGGGGGTCTGGTGCAAGTTCAATTTGTCGTGGTCTCAAATGTCCTCATGTTGGCGTGGGGCGGAAGTTTGGGGAGTGGGGTGCCAGCTCAGGTTTTGACCTCTTCATCTGACCGAGGTTCAAAATTACTTCGGATCTTTCCCTTCGGGATTGATGCCCGTTGTGTAGCTCCAGTGCGACGTTAATTCATCTACCTACCTACCACTTCCAAGCAAAGGAGAAATAGAATCTTTCGAATGGATTGTATTCTAAAGAAAGGTTCAATAGGATCTCTTCTAAAGGTTGTAAGAATCCAAGGATTCTTTAAGCTCATTGATGTGGTTATTTTGCCAAAAAATGGGTGCTGGTGTGAAACACTACACTACTCTGAAATGTCATGATGATCAGCGTCATCTGATCGTGGTTCAAAATTACGAGGTGTTGTCCTCGGATTGATCCCGAACCAATAGCCCGTCGCCAATAACCTGTTGTGCTGCTCTAATACGACGTAAATTCAACTACATACCTACCTCGTGATGATCAGACGCTTATCCCTCCTGGTGGTTGTCTAGACGAGGTATCTCGTCATTAGTAAAACTGAACAGATCTTTTTGGACGAGATATCTCGTCATTAGAAGAAAACACGATCACGATCGTTAGAAGAAAGCCGACCAGAATCTCGTCATTATAAAAAATTGGCAATATCTTGATCACGAGATATCCCATCATTAACAAAATTAGTCCGATCTTGATGGACGAGATATCTCGTCATTAGAAAAAAACACGATCACGATCGTTAGAAGAAAGCTGACCAGATCTTGATCTCGTCATTATCAAAAACTGGCAATATCTTGATCACGAGATATCCCATCATTAACAAAATTAGTCCGATCTTGATGGACGAGATATCTCGTCATTAGAAAAAAACACGATCACGATCGTTAGAAGAAAGCTGACCAGATCTTGATCTCGTCATTATCAAAAACTGGCAATATCTTGATCACGAGATATCCCATCATTAACAAAATTAGTCCGATCTTGATGGACGAGATATCTCGTCATTGGAAGAAAACACGATCACGATCGTTAGAAGAAAGCTGACCAGATCTTGATCTCGTCATTATCAAAAACTGGCAATATCTTGTGATCACGAGATATCCCATCATTAACAAAATTAGTTCATATCTCGATGAACGAGATATCTCGTCGAAACCACTTGGAGGGTACAGAATTGGAATACATGACTCTACAGGAAGGGTGGGGGCATGTACTACCTTCCACCATAGGCCATTCTTGACCGAGGACAAAATACTTGTGTAAATTGCTTTCCGCGAACAATTCAATGCGTAGAAACTCGACTGTCTTGGGGGTGAGAATAAACGCGCAGCAGATGATGGTTTCAGGACACGCGTAAGCCATCCGAGTGATTAAAAACCGCCGCATTTTAATCGAAAGCTAAAAAATGCATGCGGGACAACGGACAGACACGGGAGTCGGGTTCAATCCCTCCTCTTGTCACGCAATTTCCAAGGTGTCGATGCGCTGACGAATTCGAATAAAGACCTTGCACAAGGGCATTCAAGAGATTGGTTCGAACGAGAGAACTTTCATGAATACCCATAAAAAGAAGTACCAACTCATGTGGGCGTGTGAAATCTGGGTCTCTCTTCTGACCAGTGAAGGCTTTATTGGTATGGCAGCAATTTCGCTAATGGACCGTGTCTGCATATTCGATTGCTGACAACTCCATGACAACGCGGTTCTCAAACACACTCAATTTGCAAATGCTTCTTGAGAAGGAAATAAATTTGTATTTCAATCCTGAAGGTGACTTATTTTTATTGTTAGGATTCATTTTCCCGTCTAAACGAAGCTAACTATTCCATTAAGCTCACTAACGACGCATTGTTTGCAGTACACATCGGTTCTAGAATGAGTCACTCTCATGAATATATTCAATGTTTTATTTGGGACAATTGCTTATTTTTTTTGGAGGAGGGAATAGATAAGAGAGGCCGCGGTATCCCGGTTGGCAGAGTGACGGACTAGCAACAGGAGGGTTGCTAGTACGAATCCAACCAAAGACCGTCTTGTACAAATGGGGCTGATGCACATTAAATCTGTCGTGGCCTCAAATGTCCGCACGTTGGCGTGGTGCGTATTTTTATTGTGCAATTCATCATAAAATAACGTTTACTTGTGAATGTTGAACACTATTTTCACTTTAAATCTATAGAGGATGACGAACAATGGTATTTCTTGTACTGTTGCTGACATTTAGAAAACTTTACGTTTAAAACGAATTACAGCAACAATTGGTAATGGTTTGAATTTTTGGAGCAATTATTTCTTGGGTATATGCGGACATGTGGGAAAATATTACTTTTTCCATTTGGAAAATGAAGTACTTGGTTATTTTAAAAAAATAGCCGAAGCAAATATACCATATCTGGCCTTTTTCAAAACTAAATATGAAATTTAATTCTTTTTCTTTCTACAGGGACGTAATTCTCATTTTCCAAGTGTGTGTGGTTTACTTATTTTGAACTTCGAAAAAAGTAAATTCAACAATTTCTTTCCTTCAAATTTTTTTTGCCGGTGTAGCCATGTTGGAAGAGTAACGGATTAGTAACCTGAGGGTTGCGAGTTCGAATCCAACCAAAGACCGTCGTGTACAAGGGGGGCTGGTGCACTTTAAATCCGTCGTGGCCTCAAATGTCCGCACGTTGGCGTGGTGTGGAAATTTGAAGAGTGGGGTACCAGCTCATTTGTGACCTCGTCATCTGACCGTGGTTCAAAATTACGTGGTACTGTTCTCGAATCTTACCTTTGGGGGAACGATCCCGTACCGTCGCCAATAGCCCATTGTGTTGCACCCAGTGCGGCGCTAATTAAAATTCCTATCTACCTGAATAAGTAATAAGGAGACCCAATTTTGAGCGTAAAGTACGAGGCTTCGGTTCATTGCTATGATTCAGAATGAGTCGGGAAATCACCATCCATTAAAATGTATAGGTTAGGTTAGGTAGTTGAATTAGCATCGCAATCGAGGAACGGAATCCTGGATCAATCCTGAAGGGAAAGATCGAGGACAAGACCACGTAATTTTGAAGCACGGTCATATGACGAGGCCACACCACGCCAATGCGGGAACGTTTAAGGCCACGACAGATTTAACGTGCTCCAGCCCCCACGTACACGACAGTCCTTGGTTGGATCGAGTTTCGAATTCGCAACCATCTGGTTGCTAATCCGCTACTCTTCCAACCGGGTCTGAAACGAATTCCGAAGGAAAAGAATCGAAGACAAACTTCGTCACATTTTGAGCTCCACTGTCTAATAAAGAGGTAACACCTGAGTACCTCTCTATCTGACGTGAGGACATTTGAGGTCATGGCAGATTTAAAGTGTATCTGCCCCCACGTACACGACAGTCTTTGGTTGGACTGAGTTTCGAACTCGCAACCCTCCGATTGCTAATCCGGTACTATTACAACCGGACAACCACGACAAAATTAAAATGTATAAGCCAACATGCGTTAAAGTATCATTCATCGCATGATTCTTGATATTTGAAACTATCTGATCAACATAATTACTGATAAAAGTGTTCACGAACTTCTGATATATATAAATGCAAAACATTTATTCTACGCATAATCATTCCAGAACTGAATTGTATGACTCATAAGATACATCTTCCCGCTGTACGTTGTCATAGCGATAAGATAATCGTTACCGTATTTATTATCTACTAGTAGAATTTCCCTTTATTCGGGTTAAGTTGGTTAATTGTACATTAAATAAGTGACCAGAATTTATTTCTCTTCTGCAGAAAAAAATCCAACATCATTTAAGTGTCAGGAAAATAATTTTTAATTGCTTTTCGATAGTTTTATAATTTCTATTACATACTTTAGACGTAAATAGAATACATGCATATCCATCGATATAATACATTTCACATACATCGAATTCCGGTTGTACGATAAAAGTAAGGTGACATTAAGGTGACCCTACGAATTCGATTGAGTAACCTTAATGATCGATTTCGAGTTTTTATGATGGGGGATTAGGAATGCCCCTTCATAAGTTCGTTTCCCGAAAAATTGTCGCAACTCAATTCATAAAAATGACAAATCTACAGCGACTAGAACTCATAGTTTTCCTACCAGTATTCCTCGACTTGTGGAACTCTTGCACCAGGCATGGGACACTTTCGAATTTCGCCATCTTTAAGGGAAGGATGACGGATTAATATGTAAATGTATTCATGACTAATTATTTTTTAAAGCGAATACATTGTTTTTGAATACTCCATTTAGAACGGGAAAGTAGGTAGTTGAATTAATGTCGTATTGGAGC
The DNA here is from genome assembly GCA_933210815.1 of Meta bourneti. Lineage (NCBI taxonomy): Eukaryota > Metazoa > Arthropoda > Arachnida > Araneae > Tetragnathidae > Meta > Meta bourneti. The sequence goes on along the minus strand of OW119924.1, from coordinate 10,367,883 downwards.
AACACAACAATTGGTGACGGAACCGGATTCATCCCGAAGGGAAAGATCCGAGGAAAACACCTCGACATTTTGAACCATTTTTTTTAGATGATGAGGTCGACATCTGAGTTGGCACCCCACTCTCCAAAATTCCACACCGAGCCAACGTGATGATATTTGGGGCCACTCTAGAAGATTCCACACCAAGCGAATGTGAGGACATTTGAGGCCACGACAGATTTACCAGACACCAGCTTCTACGCAGACAACGGCCTTTGGTTGGATCGATTTTCGACTCGCAACCTTCCTGTTGCTAATCCGTTACTCTTCCAAACGGGCGGCCCCAAAAAATGTTACAGGGTTTATTGCAAATTCATGGCGGTTACAACGAATCAGTCTGCACGGATGAAAACGTCTCTTTAGATCACACTTTTATCGAGTAGGATTTACTTGTTCAGAGAGTTAATTTCCCATTTTCGGTTTTTTTTTTCATTTAGAGATAGTACAAATCGCAGTGAGATTGCAAAGGCTGTTGTACCCTACCGTTGAATAACCTAACGGTAAAGTAAACATTGCAATCTGTATTCAGAACAGCTGGAATAGGATCGACCGTTTAAGGGTACAGTGGATTCTCAAAATAGCAAAAATCAGTGAAAATCATGATTTTTTTTATTTTGCTCTTAAAGTAACAATTAATGTGTACTAACTGTCATCTATAAAAATAATTTTTTTGATATCTGCCTTCTTCCTTTAGAATCGGCAATTTTAACTCAATATCGAAGTACCACGCCCACTTGTTTACATCTCAATTGCTTTGAGTGTACAAAACTACAATTTTTGGCATTTATTGTATTTCAAAATATTCCATGCGCAGCAGTTTTTAAGTTTGAACTTTGAGACTTTGTCAGAATGTTCTTTATACTTATTGAAATTGAAATTTGCGTGATTGTAATGCTTACATTCAGTAATATTTTCAATATGATGGCACCAAACAGACATATTTTTTGAAAAAAATCCACGAAAACCTAAAGGAATCATGTTTGTAAAAAGAAAGTAATTGCAACAAATTTAAACATGCAAAAGTTGATATATGTTTATAATATGCTCATAAAAAAGAAAAAATAATAATTACACATTCATTTTTTTGCGCACGGAACGTTTTATAACTTTTCATCAAATTAAAATTTATTAAAAAAAATCAAAAAGTTATTAACTTATTAGAACCAAATTTTTGTACAGTGCAAAAATGTCATAATAAATACAGTGTAAAAGATTCAGTGTTTGGTTAAAAACTTTAAAAAACGTTGTCGAGAGTCAACTGTACCCTTAATCGTCACGACCACCATGTGTATGACTAATTCTACGTTTCAATTGACTCATTTAGTTCGATAACAGAACAAATGGAATGTTTAGAGATTCATCTTTTGATGATCAGCGTTCTTTATTTAACTATAGTTCGACTGCAAGCTTATTTCTCTCTTAACTATTACTTGATACTATCCCTTTTCGCTTAGTAGCCCATTGGGTTGCTCCAGTGGACGTTAATTAATTACCATTACCATTAGCAATACTCTTTTCGCTCAGGAAAGCAAACCACCAAATTCTCCAAATGTTCTAGAGCCACCGGAGGGTTGCAAGTTCGAAACTCAATCCAACCAACTACCGACATGTATGTGGGGGCTGGTGCATGCTAAATCGGTCGTGGCCTCAAGTGTTTTCACGTTGGAGTGGTGTGGAAGTTTAAAGTGGGTTGCCAGCTCAGGTTTTCACCTCGTCATCTGAACGTGGTTCAAGATGACGAAGTGTTGTCCTCGAATCCTTTCCTTCGGGATAGATCTCTGACCGTCGCTAATAATCCGTTCTGTTGCTCCAGTGAGAAGTAAATTCAAATACCTACCTTTTTTCCAAACGTTCTAATTATTGTTTTTCGAATTTCATGATTCAATTATGTGTGTGGTCTCAATCCAAGTTCTGCCTAAAGCAGCAAAACAAGACCGTAGAGCGACAAACCAAACCAAATTCTTCATTTCATGCTGAAAGAAAAATAATTTTTTATGAGTATAATTTAAATTAGGATTGCAATTTTTCGAAGCGTAACAGAGTTCAAGAAATTCAAATAGATAGGTAGTAAATTAATGGTGTACCGAAGCAACACAACGGGCTACTGGCGACATCAAATGGAAAAATCAAAGCTCATTTGTAAAAAGTTTATTGAAATTAAATGCCTCAAGGAACTTTAAAAAATAAAACATAGCCAACACTTGTATTTAACGTGACCCACACTCGGAAAACCAATCACAGTTGCTGGTAGTAACCAACAGTCCCATGTCCTTCACAAGATGGTGCAATGGAATCTCAACCAAGGCCATACTTCCCAAGTCTTCCGGCCATAATCGACAGCAGCAGTCAGTCTACCGATCGGATTACCATCCCACATTTGCATAAATCTCTCGAGTTAGCAGAAATAGATAACAATTCAGAAATGAAACAGGTTATCGAGTTGCTGAAACTGAATAGCAAGATATGGAGTTGGCCGTACATTTGCCTATGAGTTCCGATCCAGCTGGAAATCGTGCCGGCAATATTTGCACAGGCGAAAGGGCAGGTGTGGATGACTGTCTTGTGTCAACACACTAAACTTCTGCCTATAATAGCTAAACGCACTTAACAAGAACAGGAGTGTTCTGAAAAGTAAACGTTGTAGCGTTAGCAAATGCCAGAGAGCGGCCTTTGCGGAATTGATTTATGGCCTAATTATATCTGCCTAGCAGATTTCCCCTTTATTTGATTACTGAAGAATAGGTGAATCAGCGTCACACTGGAGCAACACAGCGGGTTATTGGCGACGGTAAGGGATCAATCCAGAAAGATACGAGGACAACTCGACATAATTTTGAACAGCGGTCAGATGACGAGGTCGACACCTGAGCTGGCACCCCACTCTCCAAACTTCCATACCACGCCAACGTGAGGACATTTGAGGCCACAGCAGATTTAACGCGCGCCAGTCCCTTTTGTACACGACGGTCTTTGGTTGGATTCGAACCATATTTCTTTTCCAGGAATTCAAAATAGTTTCTTGTAAACTCCCTTTTGCAATACAAAAACTTTTCTCTTTGCGTTGTTTCGGACTCACATTCTCTCTTTAGACAAACAGTTCATCACTGAAAACAACCTTTCAACAATAAACTGAAATGCTGATAGAGTAAATGTGTTTTATAGTTTGGCTGAAGTTTTGTACACGAACTTTCTGATCTCTGAAATCAGTCGCTACTTCAAACGAAAGTCTACTCATGGCTTCATCAATTTATTTTGTCGGAAATAGCAGGCACGAAATTGAAATATATCGCTAGGATATACTGTAGTAATATTATAGCATAATACTATAATATTTCGTATTTAAAAGATGATCAGATCTTGATATTCATCACCAAAAATAAGGCAATATCTTGATGACGATATATCTCGTCACTAGCAAAATTGTCAGATCTTGAAGGACGAAATATCTCGTGGAAACCATTTGGAGGGTTAAAAGGAAAGTTTTGCTGATCTTGAAGGGTCCAGGGTAAATTACAGCAATCGAACCCATTGTAGTTTTAAAGTAATTACTGTACTATGAAGAAAATAGCTGTTTGGTTGCATTCGAGAGATGTGGTAGCCAATTTTTTTTTTTGGGGGGGGGGGGAGAGTAGCGGATTACCAACCGTAGGATTGCGAGTTCGAAACTAGGCTCAACCAAAGACCATCGTGTACACGGGGTCTGGTGCACGTTTAATTTGTCTTAGACTCAAATGTCATCATGTTGTCGTGGTGTGGAAGTTTGGAGAGTGGGGTGCCAGCTCAGGAGTGACCTCGTCACCTGACCGTGGTCCAAAAGAAAACGTTGAGCTGGAGACTTCAACCCATGAGCTTCACTCACAACTACCTCGTCCTGGTGATTCAAAATTACGAAATGTTGTTCTCGTATCTTTCCCTTAGGGATTGATCTCGGACCGTCGCCAATAGCCTGTTGTGGTGCTCCAGTGCGACGTTAATTAACTAACCTAACTAACAATAATTTTCGTACTTCATGAAGCAGTAGATATATACTATATACAGGGTGAGTCTAAATTGTTTTTACAAAATAAGAGGGGTGAGTACCCATCCAGACGAGCAATAATTACCATGGAACATAGGGTCGCATTCCACTCTGAGAGGCAGAAAAGAGTCAAATTAGAATTTCAACATGAACTTACAACAGTGTTGGGAAAGCGAATGAACGATACCAAAAGTTGCACAATCTGATTGATTGATAAACTCACAGCAAGTGCTCAAAGCGGAGTGTCGTTGTACACTTCACACCGGAATGACTGGCTCTCGAAGATTCCTGGCGTTGTGTTCATTTTGTCTGCGGCAACACCGATTCTCGCTACGAGATCTTCAGCCGAGTCCACAGGTACACTAAAGATTTCATGTGCCCCCAGAAGAAAAAGTCCAGTGGATTGAGGTCCGGTGAGGCCAAGCCACAGGTCCGCCACGTCCGATCCATCGTGCGGGATATGTGGCATTCAAGATGTACCGGACCTACGTAGGCAGGTACAAAACGACGTCAGAGGCGATGACTTGTTCATGCTCGACGCGTTTCGACTTGACTCTTTTCTGCCTCTCAGAGTGGAATGCGACCCTATGTCCCATGGTAATTATGGCTCGTCTGGATGGATACTATCACCCCTCTTATTTTGTAAAAATAATTTGGACTCACCCTGTATAGTCGTCTTATACAGACTCTTTATGAGGAAAAAATATTATTACAATATATTTTTCTTTGTTCCCGTTCTTTTATATACATCCAAATTGGCACACTGATTAAAATGGACTATTTTAAATATTAAATTTAATTCAAATAGAATGAAATGAAATGCTATCGTTATACAAAGGAGCCGTTGAGATTCAAGTCCAAGGAAATAGAGTCCTGGACCATAAAATTTTGAAAAAGGGTGCTCTAGTTGTTCAACTCCTGCGGATTAATTTATGAATATACAAGAGTGTTACAACACCTGTTTCAGTCTTCAATCAAAACTGCATCTTTTACGTATTGCTGTTACGCTTATATTGCAGGTTTTATTGCAATTTAAAATTACGATTTATTGCGGGACAGAGCTTTGATAATGAAATTGAGGAATGCAGGCAGGTAGATGAATCAACGTCGCTCTGGAGCCACCCAGCAGGCTATTGACGACCTTCATGACCTTCGGACCCAGAGCGCAGGCGCCCTGAGCGGCAATATGTCGAAATTCTGCGCTGCTGGGCGAGCTTCGGGCCAGTGTAACTTTGATTTGCGAGGAGTGAGGACTGAGTAAGTGGTGTCATTCAAAAGCTACCGAACTACTCTACAATTATTATTGAACAACAATTAATAATATTAATAATGCACTTTAAATCATTCAAACTGTAAATTATTTATTGAATATTCGCAATAAAAATTCCGTTGGACCGTTCCTTGGAAAGATTTTATTATCTTCATTCTGCAGAATAGAATACCCTGGAAACATTTATTGCTCATTTCTTTAGAATACACTCCTTTAGGAAAAATTCTATCGCTCTTTTTCTTAAAATAGAATAGATTGGAAAGATTCTAGCGCAATTTTCCTTGGTATAGAATTCCTTGGAAAGATTCTATTTGTCCTTTCCTGAGAATAGAATCTATTGAAACAATTCTATTGCCTATTCCGTAGAATAGAATTCTTTGAGAAGATTCTACCGCTCTTTTCCTAAAATTAGAATATTGGAAAGATTCTATCAGTCCTTTCTGTAGAATAAAATCCTTTGTAAAGATACAATTTGCTCGTTTCTCTAGAATATAATCTTTCATGAAGATTTTTCTATCGCTCCTTTTCTTATACAGTGCAACTTGGATAATTCGAAGCTGAAGGGACCACTAAAAAATTCGAATTATCCAAAACTTCGAATTAAAAAAGTTACATCTTAACTTTAATTTCAGGTCCATTGAATGCTTGAAAAGTTTATTCTGTCAATAAGTAAATATTTATTCAGAAAGATCATGGTATGAAGACTTAAACATTATATGTATGTAAACAAAATAAGATTTACATTACGTAAGCTACAGTACATATTACATGTACTGTAAACAGGTGGCGGGAAGGGGGGTCTCAGCTGCTACGTATTGAACAGGTGGCGGGAAGGGGATTTCAGCTTTCACGTGTCGAACAGGTGGGATATTCCGGCGATGATTTCTTAACGATGAAAGGCCGAAAAGTCGTTATGGTTCGAAAGTTATAAAAAACTTCGAATTAAGGAAGTTCGAATTATCCACGATTTTTTAACATTGATTTAATGAGAAGTTCAAGCGACTAAGAGAAATCTTCGAATTAACGACGATTTCGAATTAGAGACGTTCGTTTTATCCAAGTTGCACTGTAATAGAAACGTCCTGTGTCTGCTTCATTCATTCCTCAATCCAGCATCGGACACGTGTATTCACGTCGAAACTGCGGTTTGTTTCCTCGACACAACCTACCAATTTTTCAGAATACGTATATGGTAGGTAGTAAATTAAATTAACGTCCCTTTGGAGCAACACAACGGGCTATGGGCAACGGTCCGGGATCCATCCCGAAGTGAAAGGTCCGAGGAATTTTGAACCACGGTAAACCGACGAGAACACCACCTGACCTGGCACCCCATTCTCCAAACTTCCACACCAAGTCAACGTAAGGGCATTTGAGGACAGATTTAACGTGCGCCAGCCCTCGTGTACGTGACGGTCTTTTTCCTGGATCTAGTTTCGAACTCGCTACCCTTCGGTTGCTACTCCGTTGCTCTCCCAACTGGGCTATCGCGGCTGAATACGTATATGAACTTCGAAGTGAACTAACTATACAGACTGCAAACAAAAAATGCCTCACCGCCCGTTAAGTATTGAAGCACCTCATCTACGTATATCTATACAAATAAAGCTGAGTTGGCATCTGTCTGTCTGTCTGTTTTCTATACAAATAAATCTACACCGTTCGACCAATCTACACTAAATTTGGTACACTTATACTTTAGAACCCTGCGGGTAACGTCTTTCTCTAACGCGTATCTTTGTCTATCTGTTCTCTATACAAGTCTACACCGTTTGACCAATCTACACTAAATTTCGTACACTTTTACTTTAGAACCCTGCGGGTAACATAGGCTACATATTAGCCCCCTTTCTTTTCATCGTAAGAGGCTAAAAACAATTCGAAATCCCCATAGGAATAACATTGAGTATTGCTAGGGGGCGCTCTCTCCCGGTCTAGCTGTGTAGATGACCTTGGAGGTTTTTAGAATCGTAGAGTATGATGCAATCGCAGATGGGTCGCTTGCGCTGAAAATCGCTCAGTATCATATCGTTTATGTATCCTGTCTGGTAAAATGTGGAATGCAATTTTCAAGCCTAAAGTGTAATTGCTTGAAACGTCGATCATGATATCGTATCAATAGGATTTGTCAGCCTTTCGTTATGATGGAGGAATTCCGAAATTCGAATTCCTGGTGCAAGGTGCTACAAATAAAAAATATTGATAATAAAAAAACCGACTGCTATAATACGATGTATGTCATTTTTCTTAGAAAATGAACTTAAAGGGCATTCACAGTCACTCCAAAACTCAAAATCGACTTTTGTATAGTCATCTCAGTATTTTGTAGGTTTGTCTTACCTATAGCATGTGAAATGGATCTAAAGTAAATTGCAGTAGCTATAAAAATCTCAGTCAAAAAAATTATTTTGCGCTCGCTTATTTTTTCTGTATATTTTCATTTTCTACGACTTTTTTTCGGATCACTTTCATTCGACGTTTAACCAATTAAACCCGAGCAAAGCCGGGTAAATTCAGCTAGTAGTTATTAAGCACCCAGAGAAAAATAATCAGACATTAAAAGAATACCCGTCCACGCCAACTGGCTACTTTCGACTCAGAAGCCTTGAAATCTTGCGTGATCAAAGACGCCCATGTCTTCGTGGCACGGGCAAGTTTCCGAATTAATATTTTACGCCAAAGAAAGTAAAAAAGGGATGTCCACCCTTTCCAATGAACATGCCAAGGCTTAGGAACAAAGGGGGAAAGGGCATCTTTAGTGAAATAGATCTTCTGCACTCTGGGGCTCTGACTTTTTCACTTTTCTGATCGATCAGGAACTTGATTTTTAAGGCGATCACGTTCGACTTTTGTCGGAAATGCACGTGCTCACGAACCGGGATTTCGGTAATGCGTAAAGTCTTCAGCGAACAAAGTATATTGGAACGAAGTGGCATAAATTTAGAGTTATGTTTGGTGGGTCGGTCGGTTTGGTTTAAATTTAGGTTCATATTTTTTATCGCTCGTCGTAAATAAACGCACCGCGTCACTGTTTAATAACCTTGAGGCATGAAAGAGGAATATATTAAGCAGGAATAGAATCCAGACTATGGGGAACAACCACCTGGGCAGGGGGTTGCACAACTTTTACCAAAAACATAATTTTCGATACGGGTCAACCCTTCTTTGTCAGTCCTCCAGTGAATTTCGGGTTTCCGAGCTGCAGAAAAACATCAATCTATTTCTTCAGATGGATTTCGGGCTGCCGTAGCCCGGTTGGAAGAGTAACGGATTAGCAACTGGAGGTTTGCGAGTTCGAATCCAACCAAAGACCGTCGTGTACAAAGGGGGCTGGTGCGCGTTAAATCAGTCGTGGCCTCAAATGTCTGCTCAGGTGTTGCCTCGTCATCTGACCGTGGTTCAAAATTACGTGGTTTTGTCCTTGGGGATTGATCCCGCACCACCGCCAATAGCCCGATGTGTTGCTCCAGTGCGGAGTTAATTAACTACCTATCAGATGGAGTTCAATAGTTCCTTGCACCATGGTGTAATCTTAAATTGGTTGATTCTTTGGTTTTCATGGCTCAAGGGCCATATTTGGCCCATGCTGTGCCAGTCTAAAGACATACAATATCGAGTAATAGACATGCACACACAATGAAAGCTTTATTGACATAGAAGTTTGACACCCAGGGACGAATGCACCTGAAAGGAGTCGAACCTGCGCCCCCTACAACTCGCAGGCTGCAAGCGCAGTGGATAAACGCACTGAGCCACGACGACTCCTATCTTAAAACCCGGTCTAATTGACTTTTGAGTTTGCAAGAAACGATCGTAGAGTGAAAAATCATATCTAAACTGAACCAGTAAAAATATCCGAGTACCCTGAAAGTGCGAATAAGAAAGAATTTTTATTTTTAAGCATAATTAGAGGGCAGTGGTGGGGTGGCGCGACTTGTAAATCACCGTCGCGCGCGATTTGGTGAATGTCCCTACTCCAGTGTGTCAGGAAATAGAAACACAGGATGGGCGAAAAGTCCATGACACATTTCAAAATTTAATATAAAATCAACCAATTGTCATATGACATTGCGGTTTTCACAAAATTGCTTTACATGGCACCAAGTTTTTTATTTTGGCATAAAAAAAATTCATAATTTAAAGCATAGATGGCAGTGTACCGAAAAACAATATAAAAATTGTACACAAATAATTACAATACATGGAATTTATTAAAGCATTTTTGTCACTACATACATTACCATATTTCAATGTGGGCACCCTTTGTGGCTCGATCCACATCTAACCGATACTCAATTTCAATCCACGTATTTGCTAACATGAATTGCGGAATAGTGTTGATTACTTGCGTGATTCGTGTCTTCAATTCTTCGATGTTCGCCATCCGCGACCGTAAACCTTGTCCCCACAAGAAGAAATCAAGGGGTGTTAAATCTAGAGAACGAGGTGGCCATAATAGTTTTTGCTCTTTCCGTTGGCGTCGTCATAGTTGGAATGGCGGATTGCAAGCTAAACTTACTAAGCTAGTGCTGTACAAATAGCGCCATCTATGTGCAAACAATTGAATTATTTTTTATGCCAAAAAATAACTTGATGCCATGTAAAGCTATTTAGTGAAAACCGCACACTCATATGACAATTGGTTGATTTTATATTAAATTTGGAGGTACTTACGTATTAACCGCATGCCAGCGATTAATCGCCAAATCTGTACGTATTAACCGCATGCCAGCGATTAATCGCCAAATTTGTTGGAAGGGGTATAAGACGGAAGAACTGGAACAATCTGGTTATATTCACTGCCAAGTGAACCACAAATACAATTTCATTGATTCTTAAACTGGCACGCACACACAGAATATATAACGCATCTTGGGAAGCGAAAAATGGCGAAATAAAAAACATCGAGGAACATCTCGCCACCACCTCGAGTCCCTACCTCGCAGAGTTTATAATGATAATGATGCCATCCTAAGGGCAATTGCTAAACATTTTCCGCCCGAAACAAAGCTTGGCTGATATTCGCTAATGGCAAACAAAACTTGGCTGATATTCGCCAATGGCATGCGGTTAATACGTAAGTACCAATTTGGAAATGTGTCATGGACTTTTCGCTCACCCTGTATATTTACCCACCAGGTCTCGCTGCTCAAGTCGCCTCGTGTGTCGCAGCTATCACCACCGACTCCAAGTTCACAACCAATTTCAAACTGTAAAATTAGGGCCAATAAAAATGTTTACATGGAATTGCTGTCTTTCATTATTGTACTTTTTTAACGTACCCTCTAGCAGAGGAAGTTTCGAAATGCCTCGTCTGGTCTCGTGTCTAGACAGAAATTTCTCATGAAAGTCTAATTAAAATTAAAAGTTTTAAGTATAAAGAGCGGGCATTGGGGAAGTAATCCATCTTAAAAAGTAGGTTTGTAGTCCTAATGAGTTTCGTGAATGTCCTATAAAATAAGAACTCAATCCAAAATCTCATGATGTAGGATTTCCATGCAACTAATTGCCAGTGTACTGTTCTTAGCTTTTATTTTCGACTCATTAAAAACACTTAAAAAGGGGAATTTTTTATTTTCCTTCCTGTAGATTGCTCGGAAAATTTCCGAGGAAAGTAAAAGCAAAATTTGGGAAACATATTTCCACCTAAATATTGTCGTTGCGTACTGTTTCATCTTATTTTCGTGTTTTCAAACATAGATATGAATTTAAACAGCTGTTGGAAGTGATTCGCATTGGCAATTCAACTGTTATCGTGGACCATCCATACCGATTGAGACGAAATTCATCTGGAATTTGCCAAAATAGTCATGTGACTAATTTGAAAGCGCTCGTGTTGATATTCACGTCCGGGTCACCAATGTAGCACTCTTAGAAAGACAGGGCAACTTCAGTCTACCAAAAAAGGCTTCGTAGTTGAGATCCGTTGCACTGCTATATACAGGATGGTTCAAAATTCCCTGTTCAGATTTTTTAGGCTCGGGGGTTGTATCAAATAAACATTTTTTTGCCAAGTAATGTATGTCCGCAACTCTTATACCCTGCTGGCCACCGTAAATGCAACACCCTGAAGGAAGCATGCAAATAATATGAAATTTACAACATGCATTAGCGGAGGTGAGATATGCAAATGATTAGAATTTCAGCGCAGACGCACATCACGCGCGCCTGTGGCGCCACTTCAAAGCGCTATTTAAGGCTTGGAAATTTCGACGATTTCAAGTACGGCAATTGTGTTTTTCTTGTGGTTTTTTCAAAAAAACGATCAATTATGCCTCGTAGAAAACAGCGATCATCTTTTGATCAAGTATCCGAGTTCGACAGAGGAAGGATAGTGGCCTACCGAGATTGTGGATTATCTGTCAGGGAAATCGGTAGTCGTGTTGGACGAAACCAAACAACTGTAATGCGGATATGTGATCGTTGGATGCAGGAGGGTACGACGGACCGACGTGTTCGATCGCATCCACCTCAGTGCACCACTTCACGTGATGACAGGCATATTGTGCGTATGGCAGTGACGGATCGCTCAGCCACATCACGAACCATAGCACAGCACATTCAGTCTGTACCGCATCATCCAGTGTCTGCGCGTACCATTCGACGCCGTTTACAGCAGAGTGGTCTGTCCGCAAGACGTCCATTGCTTCGTCTACCCTTGACGCAGAACCACAGACGTTTCCGCCGCCAATGGTGCGATGAAAGAAGGATGTGGACGGCAGAATGGAATGAAATTGTCTTTACTGACGAGTCACGCTTCTGTCTGCAACACCACGATGGTCGGATTCGAGTCTGGAGACACCGTGGAGAGAGGATGCTGAACAGCTGCGTTATGCACCGCCACACTGGTCCTGCACCGGGTATTATGGTATGGGGCGGTATTGGATATCACTCTCGCACTCCTCTAGTACGCATTGCCGGTACTTTAAACAGCCAGCGCTACATCTCCGAGGTGTTGGAGCCAGTTGTCCTTCCTTACCTTCAGGGCTTGCCCACAGCCATATTTCAACAGGATAATGCGCGACCACACGTGGCACGCATTGTCCAAGGGTTCTTCGTCAATCGCCAGATTGAATTGCTTCCCTGGCCAGCTCGCTTTCCGGATCTTTCGCCGATAGAAAACATGTGGTCCATGGTTGCTCAACGATTGACCCAGAATACATCCCCAGCTGCCACACCAGATCAACTTTGGCAACGTGTGGAAGCTGCTTGGTCTGCTGTACCCCAAGAACACATCCAAAGTCTCTTTGAATCAATGCCGAGGCGTGTGGCAGCGGTGATCTCCAACAATGGCGGCTACTTGGGCTACTGATTTTGGCAGGAACCACACTTCACAGAAGTCTATAAATTTAATCATTTGATACTTGGTCAACATGTTATCTACAAAATAAATTTTGTTGTGATATCTCTTGTCTTTCTTGGTGTTGCAATTTGGGTGGCCAGCAGTGTACATAGGAGTTAGAAGGCGCTGTTAGGTGCGTTTGCAAATCGTACTTTGTTGTTAGCTGTCTGGGATCAATCCCGAAGGGAAAGAGGACAACACTTCATCATTTTCAATAGTGGTAAGATGACAATGTCAACACCTGAGCAGGCACCCCACTCTACAAACTTCCACACCACGCCAACGTGTGAAACATTTAACACCATAAATTTAATGTACACCTGCATCCACGTATACGACGGTTTTTAGTCGAATCGAGTTCCGAACTCGGGGTATCAACCATCCAGTTGTTAATCCGTGACTTTACCAAGTGGGCTACCACAATAAGTTTGGACAAAAACTATTTTTTAGAAAATAAATTTTTTTGCAATATTGAAACAGAAAATTATTTGCGCATATCTTAAATAGAAGCCTATTTCCAAAGAAATAAATGAATTATTTTCTCTTTTGTGTATTGGTTTGAATGATACAACCATTCAAATTGTTTGCATTTTACGAATTGATATGCAATTGATATAGACGTGAAATATATAAGTAGATTGAGTATTGCTAATGAGAGGAGCTTCAAAAAGTGTGTCCAAAATCTACTAGTAGTCACAGATATGTGAAAAATTGACTTGGTTGGCCGATTTGGCACTTTATCGCTTTTGGCGATGTAGCATCTTATGACAGAGTAGATGTGTGAATCCGCATTTCTATAGAGTGGCGAGAAAAGTGGTGAAATTGCCAAAGTCTACTATCAGATGATCAAACAATTGACCAATCAGAGGATGAATCAACGGATAGGGTTTTTCTCTCGTACCGTGGACCAATCAGATTATGGATGTTAAGTTCCACCCAGCAGACGAAGTAGTCTAAGGGTCGCATTACTACTATATTTCATCACATGATCATGAGCACATAAAAAGGTTACTATTGTGTCGACTCTACTTTTATATACTTCCTTTATATTTCATACTTTCATGTGAAAAAGGATTAATCAAAAATCTATTTCACGTTTTTTCTCTAAGGTGTTAATTCTTATAAGTGCACGTCTTACCTCCTGATTCTTAGATGAAGAAATAATGCTTTTTTAAAAAGTAGATACCAGAAAATACAAACGATTAAACGTATCACACATGATATATATATATTAATTAAATTTTTTTATGTTTAATTCATTAATCCAACCTTTCAAAAAGTACAGACAAATCTTCCAACTACAACAACCTTGTCAGAAGAATTACACTTCGACATTCATTAATCCAGCCACCAAATGAAAGAATCAGAAATAGGCGCATTAAATATTGAGGGACAGAACACCAGAACAAAAAAATGTGACACACGTTTTCATGATTTTCTCCTGACGTGAAGAGATCGGTCGGTTCCGGGTATTCTGCAGCCAGTCATTTACATGTTCAGCCCCATTACCTAATGAGTTTCCAGATGGGGGTTGGCCTAAGTCCAAGCAGAACTATCAGCCAGATGTGTTAGTCGACTCAGGTGTAGCCATCCGAACAGATCGAAGTTTATATTACGACATTAATGGCGGACGATAGACAAGATTTCCTAAATGTTCTTGTATTTAATTTTGGTTCGTCTTGACCCTCTAAGCGTCGCGAGATTTCTAAGTTGCGGGGTGTTGCTTTTATCCATAATGCACTTAATGACTAAATAACCACATCTTTATATAGGAGCCATGGATTCTTTCAACTTTTAAAAAGATTCTACTGGTCCTTTCTTTAGAATAGAATCATTCTTTGGAATGATTTCTCCTTATCCTGAAAGGAGAAATAGAATAGAATCTTTCTTTGGAACGATTCTATTGCTCCTTTCCTCGGAATAGAATACCTTGGAAAGATTCTCTTGTTCATCTCCTCAGGATAAAATATCTTAAAAAGATTCTCTTGCTCCTTTCCTTGGAATATAATCCTTCGGAAAGATTCTCTTGCTTCTTTCCTTGGAATAGAATACTTTGGGAAAATTCTTTCTCCTTTCCTTAGAATAGAATCCTTTGGAAAGATTCTCTTGCTCCTTTCCTTGGAATATAATCCTTCGGAAAGATTCTCTTGCTTCTTTCCTTGAAATAGAATCCTTTGGAAATATTCTCTTGCTCCTTTCTTTGGAATTGAATCCTTTGGAAAGATTCTCTTGCTCATTTCCTTGGAATAGAATCCTTTGGAAAGATTCTCTTGCTCATTTCCTTGGAATAGTATCCTTTGGAAATATTCTCTTGCTCATTTCTTTGCAATAGAATCCTTTGGAAATATTCTCTTGCTCCTTTCCTTGGAATTGAATCATTTGGAAAGATTCTCTTGTTCGTTTCCTTGGAATAGAATACTTTTGAAATATTCTCTTGCTCCTTCCCTTGGAATATAATCCTTTGGAAAGATTTTCTTGCACATTTTCTCAAAAGATGAGATTTAAAGTCGTTTTAATCTTTTATACATCAACCAAACCTTTGTATGCAAATCACTACTTTTAGGATTAATGATATAATAACGATAATGACAAAAATCTGTATTTTAATTCAAATATACCACCAGTATTCAAATTTCTTTTTTAAACATCAATGCATGCATATCGAACCTTAGTAACATCAATAAGTTCAAATGCATTAACTCCAGCTACCAATACATACACCTAGATCATTGTAGAACATGCGTTGCATTTGACAGCAAATATTGACGTAACTTTGATTTGAGCTTCCTTGAAATGAAAAGTTATATTCAATGATGAATTGAGGTGTTGACAGCCATTCTTCAAAGCTGAATTAATGTTCTTGAAAATGCATGCAAACAAGAATATTGAGTGAAAGAAGCTCAAATCAGAGTTCGGTCAGTGTAATATCCACTCAAATGTCAAATTCAGAGATACTATGAAATGAATTTGTCCGGCTGGAGTAGATATACTTGAGTTCATTGCTATAGTATTAAGGTTCAATATATATGAAACCCGCTAGTATGTCTCGCCGCTACCCATGTGGTCAATATGTCTTGTCACCCACTTTCACCTTTGAGCTTCGGCCATCTCGCTAACCTTTACTTCAGAAGGATCCACTCACTCGAAACGTTTCCCTTTCTTTCAGATCGTCGATGCGAGATCCACTTGCTACTTCGTAGACACCAATTTTCTGCCAAAGAACTTCTTTGATAGATCCCCTGGTCTACCAATCATTCTCTTAGCCCTTATCCCCCTTGCGAGTTCATTTTTAAGTACTCATTCTTTAACGATCCCCTTTGAATAAGGAGCTCAAAGCCGTCCCAAATACCCTACACTCAACAACGAACCCATCCACACATTAGGATGTTACCACTTGTCTATTGAAGTATAAAATGAACTATCTTTATGGAATTTTCTGTCTCTCCACGTGTCGAGCCAACCAGTAAACTCAGTCCCAATGGGATTATTCTCCGATTGCCTTACACCACTCTCACCACAGTCTTGTTACGACTGCAGACACCTATGATCTTTGTTATTATGACATCTATATAAGAGGCTATCACAGCAAGAGTGGTCTAATCCACCAACACACCCAATGGAAATAAATACGATTTTCTTGGCACCATTTTTACAAATTTTTATTATCCACAACATGATTTGAGAAGGATTAAAATCTAAATTGCAAACGCATTAAATGCCAAGAGGTGCCAAAAATAATTATTTTGGCATTTACGGGTTTTTGTGGATTAGGCCACTCTTGCTCTGATAACCTCATATATAAAGCATAGCTGGCGTCTGTTCTCCATATAATACGGGGCCGCGGTGGCCCGGTTGGAAGAGTAATGGACTAGCAACCGAAGGGTTGCGAGTTCGAATCCAGCCAAACACCGTCGTGTATAAAGGGGGCTGGTGCACGTTCAATCTGTCGTGGCCTCAAATGTCCTCACGTTGGCGTGGTGTGGAAGTTTGGAGAGTGGGGTGCCAGCTCATGTGTTGCCTCGTCATCTGACCATGGTTCAAAATTACGTGGTGTTGTCCTCGGATCGTTCCCTTTGGGATTGATCCCGGACCGTCACCAATAGCCCATTGTGTTGCTCCAGTGTGACGTTAATTGAAATACCCCCCCTCCATATAATACTACAGCGTTTGACCAATCAATACCAAATTTGGTTCACGTATACTTTAGAACCCTGCGGGTAACGTAGGCAATATATTAACCCCCGTTCTATTTGTCCTAGGTGTGTAGAAGAGGCTACAAACAATTCGAAATCCCCATAGGAATACCATTGAGTATAAAACGATTGCGTTACGCAATTCAGTTTGTTTTAAAGTGACCGGTAAAGTTAAAATAAAATTATTTTAAAATAAGATAGGTTAACGTTAAATCGAAAGGGTAGCCATACGTTGTAGCTCAAAGATATTTCTAAATCGACTTCTGAAGAAGTCACATGAGAAAAAACTTCTGTAGTTTGTGTTACAGTAGAAGTGCGGTGAATATGAAATGGATTACATGAATGGATGTATCATGTATACATATTTGCTTCTCAAGTAAATTGTGGAAGCTATGAAAAAGTTAAAACGATGTTAAAAAATTATTTTCCGTGTACTTAAATAAAGTTAGCATTTTTCTATGAAAGAAAAGCGATTAGTCTAATCCCTTTTCAATCAACAATTAATCAATTTAACCCGAGCAACGCCGGGTAATTCTACTAGTACTATATATAGTATGTTACCGGCAATGTATGAAAAGCAGGAATTGTATAGAATGCCTGGCGTTTTGGGGCAAAGTATGAAACATCCGAATTATTTCAATATTATATATACTTTCCCTAGGCATTATATGTAATACCTAGGCATTATATAGAATGACAAATGCTATTTAGGCAAAATATTTAAAGATAGTCATGAAAAGGCTTTTATAGAAAAGACGTATCTGAAAAAGAAAGAAATACAAAATAAAGTATAGGATTTTCTTATTGAGGGAAAACAAGAGAAAATAAAATATGAACCTATTTGTTGCAACAAGGAAGGGAAGAATTTTATTTTAAATTGTTAGACAATTAAAATATAATGAATACAAAGTAAATATTAAATACTTTGTATTTAGTATTTTAAATACAAAGACTGAAATTAAAATGGGGAATTCTCCGTCTGAGGCGAGCGTCAAAAGTCACATGTCTTACCACGTGACATTAGAAAAGTTATTAGTGGAAGTTTGTCTTTGGCATTGGATAGAATGCCTAGGAAATGTGTGAAATATTAATCGTTTCATAACTTTGCCCCAAAACGCCAGGCATTCTATATATTGTCTAGACATTCTATACAATGCATACTTTGCCGGTAACATATATATATGAGATAGAGATAGATATTGAGAGCTATAGATATAGAGATATATAAAAGATAAAAACGTTTTTAAATCTTATCTAATTTTAAATATCTGCCTCCTATCATCTTTATGCAGAAATCTGAATATGTTTTACATTTGATACAGCATAAAATAGTGAAATCAATTGAAAACCTTCAAGCAAAAGAGAATCAAATTGGTTTCCATTGTGACCAAATACTTTATTTCCCTTTAGACTTAAAACAATCTAAGGTAGAAAAAATGCAAAAAATCTTGACCTTTTATCTTCACGCTTTTGCACATTTTACGGCGGGTGTCCGAATATTTTTGTGTCTGACTTCACGAGTCACGTTGTGGTTCAAAATTACGTAGTGTTGTATTCGGATCTTTCCCTTTGTGATTGATCCCGTCGCCAATAGCCCATTGTGTTGTTCCAGTGCGACATTAATTAAATGCCTACCTACCATGAGTCTCAAGTTGCATTTCAAGCATTTTAGCAAAAGTTTTCGATAAATATTCAATTACTTCGATGGAAGTCTAGAATAGAAAGACAAAGTTTCTATGCGGTAAATTTTTAAATCATAATTTTAACTAAATCCTTATAAAAATTTACGAAAATAGTAAATAAAGCGAGACGGAAGAATACTTTGTGTGCAACTGCATATATATTTGGGCTGCGGTAGCTCGGTTGGAAGAGTAACGGAGGGTTGCGAGTTCGAATCCAAACAAAGACTGTCGTGTACAAAGGGGGCTGGTGCACGTTAAATCTGTCATGGCCTCAAATGTCCTTACGTTGGCATGGTGTGGAAGTTTGAAAAGTGGGGTTCCAGTTCAGGTGTGACCTGGTCATCTGACCGTGGTTCAAAATTACGTGGTGTTCTCGTATCTTGTCCTTCGGGGTTGATCTCGGACCGTCACCAATAGCCCGTTGTGTTGTTCCAGTGCAACGTTAATTAAATATCTACCTACCTGCATACATTCTTAATTTTTTATTAATGCACACTTTTAAAGAGAGATTATACATAAATTTGCGCAATATTTCCAGAACCTAGGTACAGTAGCGTCTCGCTTATCCGACATAAACGGGCTGGCAGAACGTCGGATAAGCGTAAATGTCGGATAACAGGGAGGAATTAAGAAAAAGCCTAATAAGCGTCAAACTACGTTATAATTTTACAAACTAAGCACCTAAACATCACGTTTTACAACAATCAATAGAAAAAAACCAATTGAATACACGATAACGTTGTATAGTAATTTATTTACGAATTAGCATCAAAACACCGTACTGTATTGAAACGTATTGAAGTTGTATTGAAGTTAACGTTAAAAATTGACTACAAATAAATATAGAATTGCATGAAATGAACTTACAGTAACAGCATTGTCAGAAGTTAAATCCATAAAAAGTTCAGTCCTGTGATGATTTAAAAAATTTGTGATCCTAGTCTGCTTCCCCGACGATTGCCGTTTCTTCGCTGCGAAGTCTCGCCATCTTTGCAGCATCATTATGTCCATCCCCATAGCTTCTTGTTGCTCAACGTATTTCATGGCGGTTTCTAGAGCCTTAACTCCATCGTTATGCGAGATTCTGAGAAGCTCAACAGCGGGTGCTTGATCATCAATTTCGTTGCCATCGCTATTGACAAGAGTTGCGTTAAAATGTCTCGCAAACAGGCGGCACACTTTTCTCGTCGTCGATTTATGCAGGTTTTTTTGGAGGCGTCGGATAAGACGGAATGTCGGATGAGCGAAAGTCGGTTAAACGAGACTCTACTCATGTAGTTGAATATGAATGTTACTATTTAAAAGACAAATTTATTTGAGTTATTCAAGTCCTGAGAAAAGATGTAATGAATAAAAACGGGCAGTTGTGACACAGCATACCATGTAATTGGTAAATGGATGCAAAGATCATCTTAATGGCAATCACTTTCTCACATCAAAAACAGTGTAGACAGGTCATTTCTTTAGAATAGTGAAAACACCAGACGGTATTTTTACAGGACCATCTACATCAGTCGGTGTCGGTTAGATATTTTTGGAAAGTAGTAGGCATGGCGTCAAAGACTTACTAGAATTAAAATGGAGGCTAGGTGGAATGTTTGAACAAATATATTTCTTTGTAATTTCGTTTTAGTTTACTCAAGAATATATTTTTCCAAAACAAAAATTTTCGGCCCGGTTGGAAGAGTAACGGACTACCAATCAGAGGATTGCGAGTTCGAATCCAACCAAAGACCGTCGTGAACAAAGGGGGCTGGTGCACGTTAAATATGTCGTGGCCTCAAATGTCTTCACGGTGGCGTGGTGTGGAAGTTTGGAGAGTGGGGTGCCAGTTCAGGTGTGACCTCGTCATCCGATCGTGGTTCAAAATTACGTGGCATTGTCCTTAGGGGGTTGACCCCGGACCGTCGCCAATAGCCCGTTGTGTTGCTCCAGGGCGACGTTAATTACCTACCTAGCCTAACCTAGCCGTTACTCACATTTCATATCTCATTTCGATACATTTATGATGAATATAAGCATTGATATATGCACATTTCATACCACCAAACGCAAAGAAATTATTCAAAAATAAAAAACTGTATTTTGTGCGCTTCTTACTGATGTAAATTCGTATTTCTAATGCAGTGCATACTTCCGTCATGCTACCACAATAAGCGACGAATCACTTGCAACACATTCACAGGTGTTGGAATTCAAAAACAATAAACTGGGATAATTTCTTGCATTATAATATATCCAGATATTTATTTATGTTTATTATTGAATCTCGTGTTTTTAAGCGATGACGTAATCGACATGCAAATCTCATGCATGCTGACTTCAACTTTCGTCATCGGCACGTGTCTATACTGATTGGTTGAAATCAGAAGCGCCGATCATGTAAATCTATTTGATGACGTCACATCGTAATTATGCAAAGTCTGTGGCCACAGCACAAATGACGTCTAATATAAAGGTGGTAAAAACAGAAACAATCCTTATGCTTTTGTGATCACGTTTTATATGCTGCATGTGTCAGCTACTGCCTTTTGTGCAGTTTGTAGTTCCAGGATGGAACACGTTTCAGTTAACGTAATTTTTTATTTATTTCAAATAAACCTTTTAACTTTAATACTTCAGTCTTATTTTTACGAAGTCTTCGTTCTATTATTTGGTTTCATCTGCTGCTTTTTGATATGAAGCGTATATCTGCTGCACATTTATTTCTGCTAATCCTGTTTCGTGTGTACTTCGCATGAAGTAGGCCAACAAGTGCTAAGGCAAGTCGGCACTTTTGATACTTAAGCCTATTTTCATGTGCACTTTCATTCTCCTTTCTGAGTTGATTTCTATCTTCCAGATTTCTCATTATCTTCTCTGGGGTCGTCATGACTCAGTGGGTATGCCCACTGCTCTAGCAACCCTCGAGTTGTAGGCGACGCAGGTTCGATTCCTACCAGGAGCATTCCTCCCTGGCTGTATTTCTCTCTTCTGTGTCAGTAAAGTTTTCCCTATGTGTGTCAATTTCTTGATATTGTAATTGAGTCTGGCGCAGCATGGCCAAATGAGGCCATTGTGCCATAAAACCCCCAAAACCAAACCAACCTCATTATCTTCCGTCATCAGATTGCTAAATTATTTTATTCGAGAGGCGAGCTCTTCTGTGAAGCTTCATCTGTATTGTGAAGCTCTATAGGTGAAATCAAGCATTTACGATAGTTGGACAAGTGCTTGAAGACTAACGCAATGAAAAGAATAAATGTATTATTTATAATTTAAATAATTGTATACTGCATATATTTTTAAATAAATAATTAATGCGTTTGCAACTATGAAATAAAACGTCGAGCACCTCACAGATGTAAAGCAATCACATTTGTTAAAAAGAACACGTGACTAATGGAAGGTTTAACGATTACCAAAATTGGCGAAAAAATCCCTAGTGGCTGATTTTATTTTGCTCCTAGCTTATTGCCGTTCAGCAATATGCAAATAATGTCGATTTTCCAGTGAACGTCAGTGAAACATGCAGATAGATTGTAAAGTTATTAAGAATTTATGAAAACCTATATTAGATAGTGGCTTGTATGAACGATTTGTTTTGTATTGCGAATAAATTGTATTACGATTTTACACGATGTATGCGATGGTAGTTGACTTAACGTCGCACTGGAGAAACACAACGGGCTACTGGGATCAATCCCGAAGGAAAAGATACAAGGACAACGCCTCGTCATTAAGAATCACGGTCAGATGACGAGGTCGACACCTGAGCTGGCACACCTCTCTCCAAACTTCGAAACCAAGCCAATGTGAGGACATTTGAGCGATGACAGATTTATCGCGTACCAACCCTCCGTACACGAAGGTCTGTTAGATCGAGTTTTGAACTCACAATCCCCCGGTTACTTATCCTCTACTTTTCCAACCGGGCTACCGCGGCCTCTATTTAGTCTTTGGAACAAATTGTATTGCAATTCCACGCGATGCATAAGAAATCCAAGTTAAACGTATGAACCATTTATCTGTTTGCCGAAAGTAAGTTCCCTTACGTTTCAGACGTAACCCGTAAAATCGAAACCGAGTACTGGTGTGAAAGTTTAATTTTTTTTTATTCCGCAGACTTTGTGCTCAGTAGAATGAAAGAAGACAAACAAGAGAGCGAGAAATGCGTCTCTTATCTTTCCAAAGAAAAAGTTATTTCCAGAGATTCGTGGCTTGATCGTAAGTTACAAGGATATCTATTCTTATTTCTTTCAACCGAAGTATGTAACGATTTCCTTATCACTTTTGGCAAAACATCTCCGTTGTTCTCGACTACTTATCCTTTCTCTAAAGATTTAATTCGTAAGAGCAGTTCAAAATTCGAAACTTTATAACGTATTCTCTTGCCTTGATTGATAGTAATATTGTATTTGGTACGACTTATATAAATTTTATTTGAATCCGATTTTATCAGAATAAAGCACAAAACCAAGGAATGATTTTTTGGCAAATTTCCCACTACGATTTAAGTAAAGAACTAACTGGAAATAAATTATCAATGCGAAGAAAAAAAAGGAATCTTTCCTATTTCTCTTACTTTATTGGTATGTTTTCAAATCTAAAGGAACTGCCTTCAGCCCCAAAACATTAACATCTCGATAAATCACGTTTACAAGGAGAGGCAAGAAAAAAGAAATTGAAAATAAAATTGGAAGGACACTGACCGATGGTGAAGACTCGGGCCTGATGCTGGATTGTGGAATGAATGTAGCAGATGTAGGAAGTTAGAACGATTGTTTATTGTGAACATAGCAATTAATTTACAGTTTGAACGATTAAAGCGCAGTTTGATATTAATATTGAAGGATAATTTCATTGATTAGAGGCCTGTGATTTAGCATATTTTGGTAGCTTTCGAATGACATCACTTGCGCAGTCCTCACTTCATGGAATCCAAAGGCACACTGGCCCAAAGCTTGTCCAGCACCTCAGAATTTCGGCCCCTCTCTGTAGGCCTACTATTGCAGAGAGCGTATGGAAGAAAGACGTATTAAAAGTAAAACATTTTATTTTGTACTTTGGTGGTTTACAGATTAGCAATTTGCTAATTTATATGAAAATAAATATAACTAACATAAATAATCTAACTAGATCTTATCTGCATGCAGATGTAACCAAATCTGACAAGAGCATGAACTTATAAAGCATAGGTAATTTGCATTCCATGACGTCACCAGTTTGATCTGCCCCTTCTCTCTTTTCATTAACTAACTGAACATAAATAATCTAACTAGATCTTATCTGCATGCAGATGTAACCAAATCTAACAAGAGCATGAACTTATAAAGCATAGGTAATTTGCATTCCATGACGTCACCAGTTTGATCTGCCCCTTCTCTCTTTTCATTAACTAACTGAACATAAATAATCTAACTAGATCTTATCTGCATGCAGATGTAACCAAATCTAACAAGAGCATGAACTTATAAAGCATAGGTAATTTGCATTCCATGACGTCACCAGTTTGATCTGCCCCTTCTCTCTTTTCATTAACTAACTGAACATAAATAATCTAACTAGATCTTATCTGCATGCAGATGTAACCAAATCTAACAAGAGCATGAACTTATAAAGCATAGGTAATTTGCATTCCATGACGTCACCAGTTTGATCTGCCCCTTCTCTCTTTTCATTAACTAACTGAACATAAATAATCTAACTAGATCTTATCTGCATGCAGATGTAACCAAATCTGACAAGAGCATGAACTCATAAAGCATAGATAATTTGCATTTCATGACGTCGCAGTTTGATCTGCCCCTTCTCTCTTTTCATTAACTAACTGAACATAAATAATCTAACTAGATCTTATCTGCATGCAGATGTAACCAAATCTGACAAGAGCATGAACTCATAAAGCATAGATAATTTGCATTTCATGACGTCGCAGTTTGATCTGCCCCTTCTCTTTTCATTCCCGAAACTCTCCAAGCTTAGTGAGCCTGCGTACACATGCGAAGGTCATGTGAGGTACGGATATCCTTTGTCTACACAAAGCTGTATTTATCTTCTGAATGTTTCTTCTAGTTCTGAAATCATAAGATAAAACAATTGCAACGCTCGACTTTTCATGCATTCCCCAGTATTGCTACGATTTTAAAGACGCATTCACCTAAAACCAGAACAAGATGTTTAAATGTGAGTGAAGATTTCAGGCTTCTGGGAGCTGTCGTAGAAGGACATTTTAATTGTTTCAGTGCAATTATTTCAAACTGTTGAAACTATTTATCATATCTGCCTATGATTTAATTTTCATGTGTTTTCAGGTATGAGAAATCTGGCCATGTCTTGTGCCATAGTGTGTCTTATTTTGTTGGGCAGCTCGGCGCCACTGGGGATCCTGGGTTTGTTGTATAAACAGATCAGTACCATCATGGTCACTGGTGTCATGTACAGCTTAGCAGGTACAGTTGGGAGATGCGATTCTTTTCAATCATGCATGCACGAATTCGTAAATATTTAATTAATTAATATCAACTAGAGAGAAAGAGAGTGGTGACTCATCCAATGAAATATCGGCGTTGAAGCTGTTGCACGTGTATTGGAGGTAAACTGTATATCTTCCGCGTCAGGGCAAAAGGTGTTAAGTCGAAATGACTACTTTTCAGAATCTTTAAGTTGAATATTTCACACTTTCTCACAAATATTTAGGATGAAAAAGAAGCATGCCATGGTATGAACCCCCCTTATTTCGAGCACTATTCATAGTAGAACAAATTCAAGATATTATTTAATAGGGAATAACGTCCCCTACAAATTCAAATG
Source organism: Meta bourneti (assembly GCA_933210815.1). NCBI lineage: Eukaryota > Metazoa > Arthropoda > Arachnida > Araneae > Tetragnathidae > Meta > Meta bourneti. The sequence goes on along the minus strand of OW119924.1, from coordinate 10,342,547 downwards.
GAAAAAAATTGCATAAGGGGATGTCTTCATATCAAATTTTGCCCAAACAACAAAATTTCTAATGGAAACACCATGTTTTGATGCCTTGATCATTCTGCGTCGTTAAATTAGTCTAAATATGAAATTTCATGGCTTTACTCTTTATATCTGGAGATATTCAATGCTAAAGTTGTTGTCAGTTTCAGGGATCAGCTCCACATTGAAAATCGCTATCCGTAGATCGAGATTAATTGTAGTTATAGTTACCCGAATTTAAAATTTGAAAACTATTTCATACGTATTTGTCAGCGAGTGCAAACGATCCGAGAATTATTATATTTATTATGCAAGTGAAAACGATTGGAGAATTACATTATTATTACATTAAATTAGAATTACATTAAATTTTTTCCTTATTCCAAATTTTTTCCTTATGCAAATTTCATGCATTTGAATTTATAGAAAACATTAGTTCCCGTCAAACGCCATCTTTGAATTTTCTCTACTTCTGTTAAATTGCTCGAATGAGGAGTTTTTTTTCCGGACTGTACAAATTGTAATTGAGATTCGTAGATTCATTTAGTTTCGATTTTAATCACAATATTGTAGTCGATTTCCAAGCCCACTTCTGAGATCTTACGACAATGACTCCGCCCACATTCTCCGTCTATTTCATTCGAACGACGTTGAAAAGAACGAGGGAATCGAACGCCTTTAATAAGATATGATGGAATTCTGGAAGCTATATTGTGTTAGATGTATATATTTCTATGAGACCTCCATTTTGATCTGAAATATAAAGTTATTTCGCAAATACTGAAACATACTTTGGAAAAAATTGATTAACCCTTAAAAATCTTACGTGTCACCAAAGACGTGTGTGTGAGTCTGGAATTCTACACAATTTTTTTTCTATATATTAATACGTGATTCAAAATTACGTGGTGTTGTCCTCGGATCTTTCCCTTTGGGATTGATCCCGGACCGTCACCAATAGCCCGTTGTGTTGCTCCAGTGTGACGTTAATTGAAACCCCCCCCTATATATTAATAATAAATAATAATATAAATAAATAGTTAAATATACAATAATATTAATAAAAATATAGAAATAAATATTTATGCAATAATATAAATAAATGAAAAACAACTTTTAAATAACTAGTTAAATGTACGATAATATAAATATAAATAAAACTAATAAAAAAACTTTTAATTATGTAGTTAAATATACAATAAAAATAAATAGGGAAATATAAAACAATATAAATAAATACAGGAATTAATTACACTTTTCTGGTATAGTCTGGCTCTCGTGAATTGACACTATAGTCGCGTGATTTTGGACGAGTCTATTCTAATGAGTGGGCAGGTTAACAATGCTTTGTGGCGTCTTCAGCTTTGATTCTGGCTCCGATGTCGAAAGTCATAGCAGTGATTACGAGTTGGCTAAATAAATAATCACCTATGGCCATCGCCATAATGAAACTTTGATGACAATGACATTGAACCAAGCGATGTTCGTGCTGTTTTTTGCTTAGTTGATGTACATTATAATTCATTTATCTTTACAATGCATATTTAGAGGGTGCAGTGCTTAAGACTAATTTCGGAGTTCTTTCTTTTAAATGTTAAAATTATACTACGTTTTTCCTTTTAAGGTAGGAGGTCTTATAAAAACACATTATAAAACTAAAAATCACTAAAAATTATTATAATTTACGAAAAAAATTAGAAAATTTAGGTAAAAAGTGACGTTAACGAAAGACATGAGTACATTTGCCTAAAATTTTGCAGTCTCCCTAAATATATAAGCTAAAACCTAAACTAAAAGATATGAATATTTCTTACTCATGAGATATAGGGAATAATGTAGGAAGAAAACATGAACTTTTGAAAATTTTCCTTACCCAATAGCAGTGAAATCTCTAAAAAGTGTTTCTTTCAAGATAACTGTCGCCAATAGCCCGTTATGTTGCTCTAGTGCGAAGTAAATTAAATACCTACCTTTCAAGATAACTCTTATATCTTAGTTCAGGCCCTTCAAAACAAATAAAAAAATATAAAAATCAGTTCACCAAATTTCGTTCGAAAATATATAGCACATTTTTAGTTATCGCGCTTCTAATGCAAAACTGTTGCTCAACATCACAATCAGAGAAAACTGCATTCAAAGATTTGAAAACGAATTAAAAAGCAGCTGTGTCAGGATATATTTTAATTGCTATATCTCGGCTTCTATTCACCTTTCAGACAAACAAAAAACAGTTGTGCACAGACAAAAGTCTAACTATGAAGAATATTAAGTTAAATGAAGTGTGTAAGAAATTTTAGTGAAAAACGATTTTTCAACGTAGCATCATGAATTGCGCTTATATCTAACATGAAGTAACCACTGTCTTTTTCTTTTTTTACAGCAATTTTTGGAGTCTTCAACCTAGTCTTCATGCGGTACAAGCGTGTCAAGTCCGACGGTTTCTACACTAGTACGGTCCTCGACAAAGGCATCCCAGAAGACTATATGAAAGTTAGACTGTTCGAAGTGGGGTGGCCCGTCTCCATCGAATGTACCGGACTGTGCCTCTGCTTCATAGCCAGCATCTTTTGGCTGCTCCTGGCAAAAATCTTCCGTTTCCTCATACTCAGCCCTATTTTAACTTAAGTGGGAGAAGGGAAGATTTAGTTTTGAACTGTCGGTGGGAGTGTCATAGGATCTACTGGTCCTGGTTCAACTGGTCCTGGTTCATCAACTGGTCCTGGTTCATCAACTGGTCCTGGTTCATCTACTGGTCCTGGTCTATCTACTGGCCCTGGTCGGTCTACTGATCCTGGTTCAGCTTTGGATTTCCGAGCAATTGGCCTTTTTGTCTTCTAGCAACAGAAGCTTTCGAAGTTGAGATATTCGCAGTTGCACAAAAGTACAGGAAAAGTCTATCCCAGAAATGAGTTCCAGTTCTATTTTTATATTTCAACTTGCATTGAGAGTAAAAGGAGATTATCTTTATGCATACCAATGAGCTAAGTGGCTTCAACTAACTTTATTGACTCGTCGCATAGAATTATTTGTTTTCCTATAAACTATGCAAATAAAATTAACCCCAAAGTGTCTGATATAGTGTGTATTTTTTATGCAGCATATTCATGAAAGTCCGTGTTTCTGCGTCTTCTTTTCCTTTCAGATCATTGCCGCGGCTGTTGCCCTGCTGCTAACCTGCCCTGTTGCCCCGGCAACTAACCCTGTTGGCACAGTTACGAATTGGCAACCGGAGGGTTGCGAGTTTTAAACTCGATCGAACCGAAGACCGTCGTAGACGTGGAGGCTCGTGCACGTTAAATCTGTCGTGGTCCCAAATGTTTTCACGTTGGAGTGGTGTGGAAGTTTGGTGACCTCGTCATCTGACCGTGGTTCAAAATGACGAAGTGTTGTCCTAGCATCTTTCCTTTCGTGATTTACCCTGGACCGTCGCTAATAACCCGTTGTGCTGCTCCAGTGAGACGTAACCTACCTTTGAGTCTCTCCTTCTTCAGCTGATCGGCGTGTTTGCCTTCTGGCTACAGAAGCTTCCGAGGTTGAAATATTTGCAAACATACCAGTACAAATGTACAACAATGTTTCATCCCAGAAATGAGACAAAGGGGGCTGGTGCACGTTAAATCTGTCGGGACCTCGAATGTCCTCACGTTGGCGTGGTGTGGAAGTTTGGAGAGTGGGGTGCCAGCTCAGGTGGTGACCTCGTTATCTGATCGTAGTTCAAAATGACGAGGCGTTGTCCTTGTATCTTTTCCTTCGGGATTGATCTCAGACCGTCACCAATAACCCGTTGTTTTGTTCCAGTGCGACGTTAATTAAAATACCTACCTACTTTGAAATGAGACGAGTTTCAGTTCTATTTTTATATTTCACTGACACTTACATTGAGTATAGAAAAATATCAACTTCATATACATATTCATAAACTCAAAATGTTTTATACTTTTTTCCTACGTCAGGAAAAGTCCAGGGACCATAATTTCCTACGGGCAGCCCAGTACAAATTAGCCCTGCTAAAAAAGTTATCAACTAAGATGTGATCGTCAGATAAAAAATTCAAAGATAAAAGATGATTAAAATTCATAAAGCTCCCCGTCGAACAAAAGGGGCAGTCAGGAGAAGCATCCACACCATTGCTATGTAAGTGACCTCTTAAAAAGTCGTGTCCAGTTAAAATTCGAAAATTTGCCGTAGCAAATTAGGTGGAACAGGGTCAGACTAAAGTTTGCTCCATGTTTAGTCCGTGGCCTTAAGCTTTTGATGGTCGCAAGTTATTTATCTTTCGCTCTACCAACCTGCAAGCACGGAGTTAAGGGAGAGGGCTGGAAGGCTGAGGTAGAAGACAACCGTTTATAACTAGCTTGTCTGCGCGCTCATTTCCTGGTATATCACAACGTCTTGATATCCGTTGCTAGGCGATGATCCAACCAGAGTTCAAGATGTCACTGACAATTAAACGAGCTCTGGCCAAGCGAACGCAATGAGGTTGCTTATAGGAGCATAAGGCCAAGATTGCCGCCTGTGAACCAACCAGAATGAGTGCTTTGTTATAAGAAGTAATGGAGGAAAAGTCTAGAAATGGCTTGGGCTGTGGCTTCGATTTCAGCCTCAAAATATGTGTCTTGTTGACCAATTGCGACAGAACCCTCGAAGCTGCCCTCGCAGAAGAAGCCGGATCCAGAGTTCCCGTTCGGGTCAGAAGAGCCATCAGTGTACACATGGAGCCATTCATTGCTAGGATAGCGAGTATAAATAGTTTCAAATGAATAGGCTTTCAGGGCAGAAGGGAGGGCCTCATGTTTTTTTATCCTCGATTCCTATACAGAGATCAAAGGAAGGTAGTCGCAGGCACGAAGGAAGGTGACAGTTAAAATATAAGGGTTCCCTTTCAGACAAGTCAAGACTATAATTAGCTCTGAGTTCATCAGCAACATCGAAGATGGTTTCATGTGTTTTCAATCGAGGTTCACAGGGCAAGTAATCCATCCAGTGCCCAAGAGGCAATCTTAAGCATTTTTCGGACAGTTACAGTAGCTGTTTTTCTCTCCAGCATTAGAGGGGCTCAAGCCCCGTCTGGATCTCCATAGCACAAATATTAAGCAGCAGCCTCAATAATAAGTCTTAATGCTTTATTTTGGACTTTGTCCAAGAATTCACCACATCTCTTAGAGGCAGTCGAAACAAGTTCACCCCCATATTCAAGTATGGGTCGGATGTAAGTTTTAAAAACTGTAGAGAGGACATCTTGAGTAGAGCCCCCAAGCAATACCTGAAAAAGTCTAGCAATTTTAGTCTGTCGGTGCCCTTCCGAGCCAGTTCTGTTGCGTGATTACTCCAAGTAAACTTGGAATCAAGTAAAACTCCAAGATAACGTGCCATGTAGACCCTGTACAGAACGACATCTTTATAAGACAAGAACACATCGTGTGTAGAAAGAGTAAACAACTGACAAACTGTTTTACTAGCATTAACCTCCATGAGGTTTTCGTTACGCCATTCCTCCAAAGCAATCAAGGCCTTATTCATTAATTGATTAGCCCCCTGGACATCAGAATCAGTAGTGTAGATAGTCACACCGTCTGCAAAAATCAGAACTTTTATGACCTTTATAGACTGTAATTTATTTACAAGATCATTAATCATAATGTTAAAAAGGGTTCAACTAAGAAAAGCACCCTGAGGCAGTCCGTTTCGCAACTGGACAAAACGAGAGTATGCATCATGGTATTAAACTTCAGCCAATCTTTGAGCAAGAAAAGATTTAATCCAATTTAGCATATTGCCCCGGATACCAACCTTAATTATTTTATAAATGAGTTTCCTCTTCCAGATCCGATCATATGCAGATTTAAAATCGACGAAGGCAGCCAGAGTTGACTCCTTTCTATGAAACCCTGAAGTGACCTTAATGCACTGTGCATGAAAAGAAACCTGCTCAATCGTGCTCCTTCCCCTTCTCTTCTTCCCCTTCGGAAGCCAGCCTGGAATTCTGAAATAATATTTCTGTTTCCCAAAAAGTAATGTAGGCGGCTTAAAACCATTCTCCATAATTTTACAACAGGAGTTTGTGAGGGAAATTGGACGGTAACTATCGGGAATATCTGGTTGTTTGTGAGGACTTTTATGCCAAACAGTATTAAAAAGGAGAGTGATTTTGGCCGATTGTCCCATGTTTAAAAAGAGTTCAGATGACAGGTTGTCAAGTCCAGCGCTCTTACCTGTTTCATGAAAATCCCTGTCCAGTTCAGCAAGATTAAAATCACAGTTAAAAACATTCTCTTCGTCGGAAGTCAAACATCCCAAAGGTGGAGATTCATTAAGTTCTCAGTGCTTGACGTGGTGAATTCGACAAATGCATAGTGTTTAGCAATTTATCGCGATTACCAGAGTAAGTCTTTCAGTTCAAGATGTGGGACTCATTCACCTCACAAAAGGACTCATTATTTAAAGTAGAAAGGAAACGATGGGTCCGAAGACCGTCTTTCCTAAAGTCGAGGTTAGCAGCAAACATTTCAAATGAAGATGAAGATCTTTTTACATTGGGAATAGCCCTTTTGAGAGTCGCCTGGGGACGTTTTAAGGAGATGTTGTCTGCTAATGTCCCTATAGCTACACCTTTAGCCCTGACTTTTTTTTCAAATCTGTAAGTTCCTCGGTCCAAAAAGGTCGGAACTTTTAAACTTTTCCTCTTGGGATAGTGGTCAGGGCACGGGCGTCACCTCCGCGGGGACGCGTCCCCCAATATTGTTTCGAAAAACAATTTGAATTTTTTGAGCCCTAGTTTTAGGAGATTTAAGTACCTTTAAAATACAGTCGGAGGCATGAAGAATGCCTCAAAAAATGTTTTTAGTCTTTAATTTTTTCAACATTTTTCAGAGGGACCCCCCCTTAGACCCCTGGTAATCTATACCCTATCTATTGAGTCATCCCCCAATAATTTGGTGATGGTGACGCCCATGGGCCAAGGCACAATGTTCTATAGTCAGAATAACAGCATTGTAGCTTATATGTAGGTTATTCGATCAAATCAATACTAAGATGTTCAGATATAAAGCAGAATAACAAACCCAGTCAGCTTTTTAAAAATTCCATCTAGGAAGAGTGTTTGCAAAAGATCTATCTCTTAAGAAGGCTTCTGTGTCCATAACCAGAGGATTCCATGAGTTTCAAAGAAACTTGGTGGACAAGATTGACATTAACCATAACCAAGTCAGGACAAATCTTCTCACCCCTAAATGAAAGAAATGTACAGGTTGTTTTATACTCATTAGTTAATAGTTCACCAGAATATTAGTGAGAGAATATTTATATACCTAGCCTTAACTATTTTAAGGAAATGGGACAGCTGACGTCTCCAAGTACAGCTGTATCAGTCCCCCAAAACTGGAGAATTTCAAACCAAATTTTAGTTACTTTTTATTAAACATAAAATATTTTTATTAATTGTTACTACTCAGTACTTTAGATTTGAGAAATTATATCCAAAACGAGTCAATTTCTGTGAGTATAAATACAGATATAAGCATTGATAAAAATTATAATATTTTGAGAGATTCTGTAATTAAATTAGCGAAATAAAATTACGCTTATTTAATGAAAAGATAAACACCTTATGTACATTTATATAAGTTGAAAGTCAATATTTAGCATTTAAATATCGCATTAATACTCCATTGAATACAAAATTTAAACTATTTCTTCCCATAAAGTAAAAAATAAATGAATTTAAAATAATGATAATAGTATAAGAAACTATAGCAATTAGTGAGTCATTTTATTGTGAATTACTTTTGTATTTCAGAAAAAGTATGAGAAATGTAAGTTATATATTTATAATTTACTCTGATTTGAAATAAAATATAAAACAAACAGAATTGTTACAATTTATTTCTATTATTTCGAAATTTAAATTAATTATTCGAAAATATTAGCAACAAAAGGTGACCGTTTTACATTTTTACCTGTATTTTACTTTAAGGGAAAGAATATTTTCACTGTACTTATGATTAACAGATGGCAGCACTATCCACTTTGCTTGCCTATTTCTATGGAATAATTTTAGAGGGGTAAATATATTGAAAGTCATATACGAGGGGCCCGAGCCCCCAATATTTTATGATTGGGTTCGGAACAGCGAATCCTGAGGGATAAATATCCCCACCAACTTTAAAAATAAAAGTTGGAACAAGAAAAGGTATAATATAGGAAAGTGAGATGTATAAACAAAATAAAGAGCTGCAAAACACATATCACTTTTTAGAAACTTTGTTTTTCATGAGGCCCTTTCTGGTGTCACTGATTGCTGTTATTGGACGTCATCTTAACAAACCGAGTTCGTAATTTTTGAACATTTTAGAGATTTTTTCATATTAATATTTAACTAACTTTTGCAGCAAAAAAAATCCAAATTTTGCAGCTATGAGAAGGTTTTTCATGCTTAATATTAAAATTAAAACAAATAATAATCCTCATGCTTTAAAATTTCCGAGAAAATAATTAGCAAATGAATAATTAATCTAATAACTGACTGTTTTTTTTCTCGGATATCCCAAAAGTATGATTTGCACTTTTTAAATATGAAAAGGAAAAAGAAGCCACAATATTGGGGGACTGGGCCAGACTCTTTATGAGATGCACATTTTTTCCTGGTTACTGCACTGTAAATACCTTGATGCACAATTTGTATTAAATTTGCTTATAATTAACGCCCAAATAATTAATATACAAAAATTCAAATGCCGTTAAATTTTTTTAATCCTGTGAGGGATTGACAGGCACATATCTTTTCTGCTACCTGCAATATTCCCTAAATGACTTCTGCTACCTCCTGCTTAAAATACATAAAAAAAGAACGAACACATATTCGCTGGAACGACTCTTATGACATCAGGTCAGCTGTTCATTTCTTCAAAAATTTCAACCAATTCATAAACACTAGTCGATCTTTCCAAACAAATTTATTTACCTATCCATAAGAACTTTCAAAGGACCAGGGCTATAGCAGCAACAGAAAAACATGAGAATCCAAACCAGAACTCTAATACCTTTAAATTCCAAAAACCTTGACAATTAAAAATAGAAACGATCCGAACAAAATCTAGAAAAATGCAGACTGCAAAAGATTATGAATATAATGAATAAATTAGGAATATATAATAATAAAAATTCCAAAGAAAAATTAGTCAGCTTGCCCCGATAAAAATTTAAAATAAAAGTGCAGTTACTTAGCAACGGGAAAGTTTTGGATGTCTCACAATAAGCTCCTAACTAGTTTCCACCTTTATGACCAATAGAATCTTTTCCTGGGAATCTTTCAACCAATAGAGATGCGGTTATTTAGTCATTATGGCGTGGGGAGATAAAAGAAACCCCACATCAACTCGGAAATCTCGTAACTCATAGGATTAATTGCCCTTAAGGAGAAAATGTTCAAACAGCGCGTAAGAATACAGCTTTATTTAAAATCCTTGTCAAACATATAACATGGATATGTTGTCTTTCCACTAGGAGCTTTTTAATCCTTCTAGTGGTTGCCTCGACAAGGTATCTCGTCATTAGAAGAAAAATGACAAGATCATGATGGACGAGATACCTTATCATTAGAAGAAAACTGACCAGATCTTGAAAAAAACTATCTTCCCCTTATTATAGCAGATTAACCCCCCTGGTGGTTGTCTTGACGAGATATCTTGTCATTAGCAAAACCATTTGCAGACCTTGATGGAAGAGATATCTCGTCATTAGCAAAACCATTTGCAGACCTTGATGGAAGAGATATCTCGTCATTAGCAAAACCATTTGCAGACCTTGATGGAAGAGATATCTCGTCATTAGCAAAACCATTTGCAGACCTTGATGGAGGAGATATCCCGTCATTAGCAAAACCATTTGCAGACCTTGATGGAGGAGATATCTCGTCATTAGCAAAACCATTTGCAGACCTTGATGGAGGATATATCTCGTCATTAGCAAAACCATTTGCAGACCTTGATGGGAGAGATATCTCGACATTAGCAAAACCATTTGCAGACCTTGATGGAGGAGATATCTCGACATTAGCAAAACCATTTGCAGACCTTGATGGAGGAGATATCTCGACATTAGCAAAACCATTTGCAGATCTTGATGGAGGAGATATCTCGTTATTAGGAGAAAACTGACCATTGATCTCGTCATCATAAAAAATCGGAAATACCTTGAAGAGATATTTCGTCACTAGCAAAATTGATCGGATCTTGATTGACGAGATATCTCGTCAAAGCCACTTGGGGGGTTAAAATTTAAATTAAGTTAGGGACATAGCATCGTTATCAAATATTGATGCGTCTAATCAGATGCATTTCCACCGAAAGGGAAATAATTTTATGAGACAGAATTCCCATTCCAAGATCGCAGATAGCTGTGTATGTATATCAGGTAGAAGATATCATTCCCACGACACCTGTGAAAGATTAGGAAACGCTATCGGAGTTGTCGACCAATTCACTACACTAGGTGATTACAATATATTTTATATGATGTCAAAGGCGTGATTCACTTCGAAAATGATCGCTAAAATTGGATTACTTATTGGAATTCTTTGGATTGGAGGTAAACTATTGATTTTTTATTTCCCGAGTTTTCTGCTCATGTATCGACGACAACCGTGAAGTAGGTAAGTCGAATTTGTATCTTGGTGACTCACCTACTTCTTCACGGTTGCCGTCGGTATAATCTGTGCTACAGAAGAGCCAAAGTTGATTAAAAGCGTGAAGTGTTTATTTATTTCGAAAAGCTGTTAGTTGATCTAATGTTTTGAATGTCGAAGATCGGGAAAAGTATTCCTAGCTAGCAAATTATAAATATTAATTTTTGAATGCGCTTGTTATTTAATTCTCTCTTGTTCTTAGTTAGGGTGGGGCCGTGGTAGCCCGGTTGGAAGAGTTGGATTAGCAATCGGAGGGTTGTGAGTTCGAAACCGTCGTGTACAAGGAAGGCTGGTGTATGTTAAATCTGTCGTGGCCTCAAATGTCCTAACGTTGGCGTGGTGTGACCTCGTCACCCGACCATGGTTCAAAATAACATGGTGTTGTCCTCGATCTTTCCCTTCGGGTTTGATCCCGGATCGTCGCCAATAGCCCGTTGTGTTGCTCAGTGAGTTAATTCAACTACCTACGTACCTCGACGCGAAGATAGACCACCAGGAGGGTTAAGAATGAAATCCTTTGTTTAAAAACCTTAGCAGTATAAATCAAAAATGTAATTTTAGTTAAACATTTTTTCAAAAACTGTTGTAAGGAAGACAAAGAAAAGAAGCACCCAAATTTCTGTCAGTTATTTAATGTAAAATAGCAAAGCAAATAAAATAGTGCTAAATACGTAGTTCTTCCTATTTGTTTCTCTGAACTCATCGAATAGCTGAAACAATACTTTTTCTATCATATACATTGTATGGTACCATTTTATCGGAATGAGATGATAATTCGTATTGATAAGCAAGGAGAAAGTGTATCTTGCTTCAATTAGATCAAGTTCTAAAAGTTCTATCTGCTCATCTACTTTGCCTTTCAGCGCTTCGGGAATACGGTACACAAATGGCTTGTTTCTTTCGGTATTTGGTTTCAAGCGAATGCGATGGCACCCACCTTCGCCATCTTCACATTATCAGTGAAGATGCTCAGTGTGCTTGCGAATCAACTTCATTACCTATTCTTTATCTTCAGACCCAAATTAGCTTCCATGACAAACTAGGCGTTGGGTGGATTTCTCCGAATTCGTGGTCCTTTTCGAAGATAACTCCAACTGCAAGGGAGCGAGGATGGTGCAGTGAAACTTCGATTAACCGTCAGGGTCGGGACCGGGGCAGTTAATCGAATAGACGGATAACAGAAAAACCTTAAACTACAACCCACCACCATCCATTTTATATAAACGAGTGATAAAAAATGCACGTTTACGAACTGGAAATACACTGTACATGTATTTTATTTTACAGAAACAAACAATATACAATACATTATGTACAGTATAGTATATATGTACATATTTTAACATGAACTTACGCTCTAGACGTACATATTCAAATTTTAAAATAGTTTGTCATTTTCTTATATCTTCGAGGCTCGTGCTTTCTGAGCGGCAATGTTCCGTACTTTACGTAGAAGTATAGTATGTATGAGTACAATATGTATGCATGTGTGTACATACTAATAGCTTTTAATATTTAATTAATTAACTTTTAATAAAACGGACTGACGGTTAAACGAAGTATCACTGTATTTTCGTATCTTGTTCACATGAACATTCCTTATAGTTCCATCTGATAGTTGCACTTCGTAAGAACGAGGAGGGCAGAGCTGCATGATTTCCCCAGGACCAGTCCAACCGGCGTAAATCTTGTTTGAATCAGGAATCAGAAGTACAACTTGTTCTCCTATCGTGAAATTTCGCACAGATGATCCTTTGTTAAAATAATCACCAAATGTTTTTTGTTTGTGAACAGCCAGTCAAAGATGCACATTCTGCAGCTTTCTCCATTTCAACCTTCATTTCTTGGAAGATAATCGGCGGCTGACTGAGATGCTGGTTGGTCGGTGTATCTCACCAGCCCAGGAGGATTTGAGAACTGAGCGTGGACTTCGATCTTCTCTGCCATGTAGTAGTTTAAAAGGTGAAACTCCTGTAGTCGGCTTCGGCGCTTCTCGATAAGCGAACAATATGAAGGCTAGTTGTTGATCCTAACTTCTCGGATCTTCTCGAATTACGTGATGAAGCCATTTCTTTCAAGGACCTGGACAAGAAAATCTTGGAATCGATACAATCCTTTTAAAAAATTCTCGCGTTAGGGACGATTTAAAGTTTGTTCCCTTGGTCGCAAACGACAATTTTGTGTACACCAGTCCACGAAAATATCTGTAGCAAAGCGTCGCATGCCGCCTTGACTGAAAATGACCCAATAGGCACTGCTATAGGCCAACGGGTATGCTGGTCCATCATACAGATAATGTAGTTGTGTTCTCTACTGGATGGAGGCTCAATAGGTCCAACGACATCAATATTAACTACTTCAAAAGGAAGCTCCGGTTGAACTATTGGCGTGATTGGAGCTCTTTCACCAACCTTTTCCTTTTTCCGAAGCTGACAACCCTTGCAGGTCTGGACAAATTCAGTAATATTTTTATTCATGCCTGGCCAATAAAAATTATACCTTATCCTTTTAGTTTTCTTCGCCCCATATGGTCCCAAAAACTGACTCATGAGCTAATCTCAAAACTTTACCTAACCTTTTATGGGGTAAAACTAATTGTGACACTTTTTCATCGAGAATTTTGTCTTTGTGATAGATTAATCCTTTGATTGAAATAAAATTGCCTTTATTTTGTTTTAATTCCTCGCGAACCCTTTCTAACTATTTGCAATTACTCTACTTGTCTTTTAATTTAACATGATTCGAATAAAATTAAGAATCATCTAAATCACTTATTTTTCAATTATTACAATCAATTATTTTATACGATTTCACTGTTATCGTTTTCCTCTCCCATTTCCTTTTCATTTGTTGACTACATACTAGGGGCGTTCAAATGAAAAGGTACGAAACGACACTGTGGGTATAATTGAAGTCTATTCAAAAGTAATCACCAGAGGACTGAGCACAACTATCCTACTGTTTCACGAGCCGAAGGATTCCCTGTTCCCAGAATTCCTGTGGCTGTGACAAGAGCCAGTCCTCCACTGTGTCCTTCAGTTCGTCGTCCGAGTTGAAGCGCTTCCCTTTGAGATGTTTTTTAGCGGACAAAACAGATGGAAGTTGTAGGGCGATATATCCGGGCTGCAAGGCGGATGCTCAAGCTGCTCCCTCTTGAACTTGGCCTGTTTGTGTGACTTGTGTGACCCTGGAGACGTGTGGACGCGCGTCATCGTGGAGCAGAATCACTCCCTCCGTGAGCAGCCCAGGCCGTTTGCTCTTGATGGACTTGCGTAGGCTACGGGGGGGTATTTCAATTAACGTCACACTGGAGCAACACAACGGGCTATTGGTGACGGTCCGGGATCAATCCCAAAGGGAAAGATCAGAGGACAACACCACGTAATTTTGAACCACGGTCAGATGACGAGGCAACACCTGAGCTGGCACCCCACTCTCCAAACTTCCACACCACGCCAACGTGAGGACATTTGAGGCCACGACAGATTTAACGTGCACCAGCCCCCTTTGTACACGACGGTGTTTGGCTGGATTCGAACTCGCAACCCTTCGGTTGCTAGTTCGTTACTCTTCCAACCGGGCCACCGCGGCCCTCTGCGTAGGCTACGGAGTGTCTCACCTACCGGTTTAACACCTTCCGCAATCAGAAATCTGATAACACCTCGCTGCTCCTCAATCGCCGAATTTTGCAATGTGAACGCCATGATGTCCTCACACGCACTGCCGCGTCAATTGGACGGAACACACAACTGCATGCTTCTCTTCTGCGTCATGTGCGGGCGCCCGCGCATGCGCACAAACACGCCGGTACTCGTGCATTCGCTTCCTTAGATGTCTCACTACGTTATCCCAAAGCGGCATATTCAAATTTCAACCGGTTTGGTTTTTACGACGTTTCGTACCTTTTCATTTGAACACTCCTCGTAAAAATATTTGCGGATGCACTCCCCTCTTTGAAATAAACAAGTCCATCTGGCCCCTCGCTGATTCTTGAACATAATGACTCATACAAAGACGATGGTATCAATGCCTGTGTATGTAATTTATCCATAAGCGCCATCATACATTCCATGGGATGCCTTAATGCTGAGTCACCGTTGCTCGTGGTTTTCACTAATTTGGCTTCAACTTTTTCGCCAAAAGCCGAACTCAAAACATTCTTGAATTCATCGCTGTCCATGTTGGAGAGCAAGTCAGAATTTATGACCAACAGCCGAGGTCCTGAGAATCAATAATACATACATTCTGTCTCTCCCCTTAACGAAGATGGTAACATGCTTCAAAGGTTCAAGGTCAACATGTGGTTTGACGCTTTCGGAAAGAATCTTTGCCATGACAGCACCTTCTTTCCCTTCCCTTGTTCTTGTTTTCGGATAATTTTTGTTGCAATCTCGGACCAAATGGTTGTCACCACAAATGTAGCATTCAATTTTTCAACTCATTTTATTGTCTTCAAACGTTGGTTTTAATTCTTCGCGTCTTAAATAAGGAGGGATGAATTTAAAATCATTACGCGAGTTGTGATTAGTTGAAGTTTTGTAGTAACTCAAAGGTGTTTCGGCAAGCGATTTTCCTATCGAAGCAAAGAACATGTCGCATTCTCTGTCCATTTGGGGGGGGGGAATGGGGTTCGAACCAACTTTGTTCTTCCTTTAAGTTTATATGCGCGGCTGTTTCTTGATCGAGCATTTGGTATAACTTATCGCTAACAATTAATTCTTTTAATGAATTTGCAATATTGAATGCTCTCTCTAGTGACGAGAAAAATAAATTCCGACACTCTGGCCTTTTCGGAACAGGAAGTGTTAGCGAACACTATGGATGAAGTTTTCTATTGAAAGTTGGGGGGACTCACTATCTCAGAATTTACATTAACTTGCTCAGTCCTACCATGTGAACTTTCAAATTTCTAAATTTATTCTTTCTAATTCTAACTGAGCTTCCATACTCAATCGTGAACTTTCTAGTTTTGCTTTTTCGAGATTTATTTTTCTAACTCTATTCGAACCTCTTGCTCTTCTTTCGACTTCCTATCCCCTATAACTGAGTCTGCATATTGTGTTACGAATGTTTCATCCTTTAAATAACTTCCGCTATTCAAGATAAGATTTCTTAAGTCGATTACTTACATATCTGGAGTAACTGCCTCTCCTATCCCCTCAGCGATTAACTTAAGATCTTCTTTCACTCCCCGGAACACTTTTAACAAATATTAATCTTAACTAGGCAATTAAAATTAATTATCTCATACACTGAATCTGACCAAATAGCAAAGCATCGTCCTTGTCCACTGGAACCAATCCGCAAACTAAGACTGATAATTCAGATCCGTCGTCACTACGCCAATGTAGTGTCGTGGCAGGGTTATGTATCTCAAAGATCCAGCACACCAAAATACTTTTATACTCAACAAAAACTTAACTTCATCTTTATTACAACAACAAAACAGATTACACGAAATTATAGCAACAAGGATTACACGCCCCTCAGATCACCTCCTTAATCTACTCCGTCTTCATCAAATGAGTATAACGCGCCCCTCTAGAAAGAAAGGCTAAAGCTACAAGCAACTTGTTTATTCAAATTTTATTCAGATAATGCGACATAGAAAAAAATTTACCTAAATAAAGTTGCAGATAAGCTTTTAAATGCCATTGTGTTGTTTTCTGATTCAAGCTTCATTTACTGATGATGTCTATCACATCCAATCAGTCACATTCTGAAGTGAAGCTATGCGATAAATAAAATGAAATCAATTTTAACGTCATTAAAAGGACAAAAACAAAGTTTTCGATAAAAGACACGCGCAAATAGGATTGCGCTCGTTCCATTGATGTATGGAAAACACGTCATTGATATCTAAAAAATTGTGAAAGACAAATGTGATGGCAATTAGAAAGACTAAAATGCAACGAAAATCAGCATATTTTGGCAGTTTTGTTGGTGCTTCGTTTTGATTTTGCTTCTTTACAGCTTTGAACTAATTCTAGATAGAATTGAACTCTACGTTACGGAAAAGAACATGCATGTTGCATCCGACTCGTGCTATCTTCGAGATCAAGTACGCGCAGTTTCTTATTCGTTGTCTCTAGTGTTTTGGAGTCACCTATATTCTATCCGGATTCCTTATTGTTCATGAATTTTGAATTAGTTTGAAATTGAAATGGAGCATGACCCGAATTGTCCTCAACAGAAATGTCTACTGGTCTGCGAAAAATTGTTTTCAAATATTGATTTTAATATCGAAGTGAGTATCTCTACTTGATGTCCTTCGGATGCTTTTCACGTCATATCGCACAATTCACTTTTCACTGAATTAGTTCAAAATTGAAATGGAGCATAATCCAAAAGAAATGTCTACTGGTCTGAGAGATAAATAATTTTTTAATACTGATTTCAATAACGAAATGCTTTCAACTTCTTCATTACGTTCGAATGTTTTTCACAACATATCACATAATTCCCCATGATTCCAGACATGGAAGACAAGTCTTCCTCACATCTGTGGATAAGAGTAATTCACCTGTGAAAGGATTTTTCTATAAAGCTAAATAACAAAGGGAGCTAGTGATAGCTTTTATTATATTAAAATTATATTATACTATAATTAACGTCAAACATCGCCAAAACGACGATAAGACAATTTGATTCTTAATCGAAAGTATTTTTTCTTCTAGGTTTTTGGTTTTTGTTTATAGTGAGAAGGCAGTCGAGTCACGCGGTTTTGGACGTGGTCTATTCTTCAAGTTAGGTGATAGCTTTGAACGTAGAAAAGAAGTTTTCACAACTGATTCTGATTCTAAATTAATCGTTCCAAAGCGACTGTAGTGATAGCGAGTTGGAGGGGAGAAAAAGCCGCCGCACGGCGATTGCCATTCATGCTCTTGTGTCTGGCAGCCCTTTTCCTTAACGACCTTCCACAACTATTCAAAAATCACTGACCCAAGGTCGACTGCCTTCTCTTCGGAGCCGTACTATACATGATTTGCACACGTTCTATAGCCGTGCTGAAATAGGAAGCGCAAGGCGCAAAGAGATACTCGCAGACCAATCAGAGGTGAGGGGCTAGCGGTGAGAACACTCTGATTGGACTGCGTTTGTTGCTTTGCTCTTCCTATTTTATCACGGCTTAAATGTTACAACTAGTCATAACATTTGGCTATCATTTTGAACAAATCTTGAGCATTTTGTCTGTCTATTTATTTATAGGCGTGAGCTCTGATAACGACTATCGGAACCAGACCATCACATGTGTCTTCCAGAAGTATTCAGAATGCTATCGTGATATTGCTTCCCTGGGTGCTAATTTCAGCGCTAGATACGACGAAACAAGCGCACAAATAAACGCTACCTGCAAGTACGTAACGATTGGGATGTAATTCTCTGATGATTCATGTAAAATCTATGGAACTCATTGAAAAATTTATGTTCCATGTTTTACAGTTTTCATAAGTTGCGTTTATATTCAGTTAGGATCATGAAAACGCACAATTGTGTCCGAAGGTCAGCACCCGAATTCGGAAAATTAATTTTCCGAGTGTCTTGGAAAATAAAAGTACGATTGTATAGTCTCTCCGTAAGAAGATGGGCTCAGTGGCTCAGTGGGTATGCCCACTGCGCTAGCAACCTTCGAGTTGTAGGCGGCGCAGGTTAGATTCCTGCCAGGTGTATTCCACTCTGGATGTATTTCTCTCTTCTGTGTCAGTAGAACTTTCATTGTGTGGTGTCGATTTCTTGATATTGCATGACTTGTGTCAATTACTTGATAGTGTATTGTGTCTGGAGCAGCATGGCCAAATATGGCCCTTGAGCCATAAAACTCCAAAGAAACAAACCAAGCCGTAAGAAAATCAGTTTCACGCGAAAGTGGAGTACTGAGAAAGTGAGGAACATTTTGCTGCACATCCAAACGATTGTGTCTGATTAAAACACTTTATTCACATTTGATTATCCACCTACAATTCCAGCAGTGACTTATTTCAGTTTTGAAATTCCGTTTTATTCCATTAAAAAATATGTTATGCAAATAATAGAATCCTGGTATAAAATTCTTTAAATTCTAATATTTGTTTCCTTGTTATATACATTCCTTCCGGTACACTATGGGCCGTGGTAGCCCAGTTGGAAGAGCAACGGATTAGCAACCTGTTGGTTGGTATGGGAGTTTTATGGACCAAAGGCCATATTTGGCCATGCTGTGCCAAACACAAGACATACAATATCAAGTAATAGACAGACACATAATGAAAATTTTTCTGATACAGAAGAGATAAATACACCAATGGAGGATTACACTTGACAGGAATCTAACCTGTGCCGCCTACAACTGGAAGGTTGTTAGTGCAGTGGACATACCCACTGAGCCACGATGGCCCAGTTAGCAACCGGAGAGTTGCGAGTTCGAAACTCGGTCCAACCAAAATCCGTCGTGTACGTGGGGGCACTTTCAATCTGTCGTGGTCTCAATTATCCTCACGTTGGTGTAGAAGTTTGGAGAGTGGGGTGCCAGCTCAAGTGTTGACCTCGTCATCTGACCGTGATTCAAAATTACGTGGCGTGGTCCTTGGATCTTTCCTTTGGAAATTGGTCCAATACTGTCGCCAATAGCCAGTTGTGTTGCTCCAGTGCGACGTTAATTAAATACCTCCCTACCTTTTGAGCCTCTTGAGTACTTCGTTTTTAATTTTTTTTTCATTTTTCATTACGGAACAGCGTTTCTGGGACTTTTTATAATGTTGACTCTATTGTTGAATGACTGAGCCCTTCAGTTGTAGACTTATTTGTGACTACATTAATAGATTATTATACTTTTACATATACGTAAAAATACAGCAGCAGATTACACATGGTTCAGTCACTGTTATTTAATGAAATAAACTGTCAAAGTGAAAAGTATTATCATATTCGTATTTGTGTGTAGCTTAATTCAATTTGAAAATTTGTTTGATGTAGAATGCAGAACCTCAGTTTTTTTCAGTTTCATAAAACGTTTTTATGAAACACTTTTACTCAACCTTAACTCAACCTTATAAGTCTTATACCCGATTAAGAAAACAGACCTCGAACTGATCAATAATTATATTTAAATCATTTATGCAATCCAACTTGTTCCAAGTCTGATATTTCGGATTATTGGACATTGAACCTTTTTGAATAATTCCACTGTGGACATATTTCGTTCTGATTGTTTTAACCTTCCAATGATAGTGAACTAGATATCTCATCCATCAAGATCTGACTTATTTTGCTAATTAAGATATACCTCGTCAACAAGATATTGCTGATTTTTTTTATAATGGCAAGGTCAAGATCTGGTCAGTTTTGCTAATAGATACCTCGTCGAGACAACCACCAGGAGGATTAAGCGATGTCTAAACTTGTATGTTCTCTTGTTTTGTTTCTGAACATACTCAAATGTTAGTGTTTTATTGGTTTTTCTGAAACACTGTGTTTAAACTTTCCTGCAATAACTGTGTCTCCGAGCGTGTGATATGAGTGAATCTTAGCTGTTGAAGAATTGGAGAAAACAACGACATGGCTCATTTGTTGACTGCATTTTAATTTAGCGAAAGGTACAAACCTCTCTGCCTTCAAGTTAACCCTCCTGATTGTTGTCTCAACGAGGTACACCGTCATTAACAAAACTGACCATATCTTGATGGGCGAGACATCTCGTCATTACAAGAAAACTGATCAGATCAAACATCGGCAATTTCTTAATGTCTCGTTGTTAGCAAATCTGGTCATATCTTGATGATGAGGTATCTTGCCATAGCAAAATTGGCCAGATCTTGATGGACGAATTATCTCGTTCAAGCCACTCGGAGGGTTAATTCCTCAATCCACAGATTCCTCAATCCCATTTTCAAAATTAACTCTTCATCTTAAGAAATAACTGATAACACGATTTATGAGCCAACAATGAATGCACAGGAAAAAGTGCACCGTGAGTGAATTGTCGTACAAAGGCGTATCAATTAATTAACCTGTTTTTGAATGGATTATACCTTTTAGGTCGGAACCCAAAGTGAAGCAATGCGTGTCGGATTTAGTAACGACCTGCAATTCAGTATCTTCAAGAAGAGCATCAGAACATATTATTTCGTTCATTCATCAGCTCTGCTCCAATAAATCAGCCGAACACAAGAGTAAGTATTTACAGATATCTAAAAATTTATAAGACTAACCAATGTTTATTGCACGTTACACGCTATTCCATTTCTTTCAATGTTCTCTAATGGAAACAGTCAAAAGTGTTTGCTGAACTGTTCCCATAAGAGAACAAGTTATCTAAAGTATTTGAAAACAATCATGTAATATAGTCAGTCAACAGGAAACACCTTACTAACGAGAATTTAAATTCAAATGAAGCTTCAGCGAATCACTTTCCAAAATAATGCGACTTTTAGCCAGAAAAATACGACGGCATTAACTATTTAATTCAAGCCAGCCCCCATCAAAATACTCCGACAAAATACCGTCGTGTAGTGAGGACTGGTGCACATTAAATCTGTCATGGCCTTAAATGTCCTAACGTTGGCGTGGAAGTTTGGAGAGTGGAGTGCCAGCTGAAGTGTTGACCTCGTCACCTGACCGAGGACAACACCTCGTGTGTTGTCCTCAAATCTTTCCCTTTGGGATGGATCCCGGACTGCCACCAATAGCTCGTTGTGATGCACCAGTGCGACCTTAACTCCAACTACCTATCTTCGAAATAGACCCTTTCTGAGTTGAAACCCTAGTGATGGTTTTACAGCTGGAGGCATTTTTAAATGGCAGTTTTGAGGATCTCCATCAGGTGTTTTGTTGCAGTTTCTTCATTTCTTCTTTTGTCTGTTCAATCGTGCTCTCTAACAGTCATCAGCAGCATCAGATTTGGTCAAAGGTCGCCTAGAATCATGTCTTCCGAACTTGTGTAGGTAGGTAAGTAGGTTTAACGTCACACTGGAGCAACACAACGGGCTATTGGCGACGGTTCGGGATCAATCCCCAAGTAAAAGATCCGAGGAAAACAGCACGTAATTTTGAATCACGGTCAGATGATGAGGCAAGCATCTGAGATGGTACCCCACTCTCCAAACTTCCACACCAGGCCAAAGTGAGGCCACGACAGATTTAACGTGCACCAGCCCCCTTTGTACACGACGGTCTTTGGCTGGATTCGAACTCGCAACCCTCCGGTTGCTAATCCGTTGTTCTTCCAACTGAGCTACAACAGCCCTCTGAACTTGTGTATTGCCATATTTGGGCAAAAAAACCTGGATAAGAGGCAATGGGTGGGCTGTAACGTCCCTTGTATCAGAGTCAGTACTGACCTCCGGGCGAAAATTCCCGAACCACCTGTCGCAGCCGTCCAGATGGTTTTCAGAAGTGCAGGTGATTCAACTGTTTTCCCAGAAAAATCTGGCGACAAAAAGAGAATGGTTGGAAACCGAAGAATTCTGGTGAGGAATCTTTCAAACACCACTACTGTGAGTTGTGGTCTCTTTCGTCCTGTATTTTCTCGTACACAATCGAAAAACAGTCAGGTAGTATTTATTCTTTGTTGACATCTTGTCCTTAAGGACCGAACTGTCAGTTACTTAAAGAGCCTTAAGGAGCTGACAGTACGTTGTCCTTGACCCTCCAAGTGGTTTCTACGAGATATCTCCTCATCAAGATCTGCACAATTTTTTAATGACACGATATCGACTCATCAAGATACTGCCGATATTTTCATTATGACGTGTTAAATACGATTCCTTCAGAGGAAAGGAATGACACACGCCATGTGGATCGCAAAAGGGAAAAGGCTGGTTTATTGAAAACAACACATATACAGTGCAACTCGGATAAAACGAACGTCTCTAATTCGAAATCGTTGTTAATTCGAAGATTTCTCTTAGTCCCTTGAACTTCTCATTAAATCAATGTTAAAAAATCGTGGATGATTCGAAGTCCAACTTCCTTAATTCGAAGTTTTTATAAACACTTTCGAACCATAACGACTTTTCGGCCTTTCATCGTTAAGAAATCATCGCCGGAATGCCCCCACCTGTTCGACACGTGAAAGCTGAAATCCCCTTCCCGCCACCTGTTCAACACGTAACAGCTGAGACCCCCGTGTTACGTAATCTACAGTACATGTAATATGTACTGTAGCTTACGTAATGTAAATCTTATTTTGTTTACATACATATAATGTTTAAGTCTTCATACCATGATCTTTCTGATTAAATATTTACTTATTGACAGAATAATCTCTTCAAGCATTCAGTGGACCTGAAATTAAAGTTAAGATGTAACTTTTTTAATTCGAAGTTTTGGATAATTCGAATTTTTTTAGTGGTTCCTTCAGCTTCGAATTATCCAAGTTGCACTGTATATACAGATAGGGGGGGGGGTATTTCAATTAACGTCACACTGGAGCAACACAATGGGCTATTGGTGACGGTCCGGGATCAATCCCAAAGGGAAAGATCCGAGGACAACACCACGTAATTTTGAATATACAGATAGGATAGGATTGCAGCACAACCAATAAGATTCATTAAAATGGACGGACGTCCAAGAAAGCTGTAGAACATTCACACATGCTGCCTGTAAAGAGTGACTCAGCTCTAGCAGCACAAAGAAAGATAAAAATACTTCTATGGGCGATTACATTATACATCATGACGAGATCAAGATCTGGTCAGTTTTTTGTAATTAGTTATCTCGGCCATCTAGATACGGTCAATTTCGCTAATGACGAGATAACTCGTCGAGACAACCATTAGGAGGGTTAAGAGCTCCTTGTCAGCTCCAGAGCAATCAGAACGTGATGAAAAACTCAAAAGATTTTTGAAAAATTGTTTACTAGATCTTGCATCGTGGTTGCTTTGTCATTTCTGGCAATGAAGAAGACGCTGATGTTTCATAATCAGATGACAGTGTCTGTGTATCAGTGCAACCTGGGACTAATCTCTGATAATGATTTGTTCAAGATATCTGGATCTACATTGTCGCTTTCTAGAATGTCCGGAATGAACAACGGTCATTTTATCTGGAAACGAAAATATGACAGATACGTGGAACTGCATAGGCTTCTTCGCGGCGACTGAAAAGCCGCTCGACCTAGAATAAACTGTCGTACGTGTGTAATAGGGTTCAAGGTTGCCTTAGTTCAGTTCCCTAACTGCAGCTAGGGGCGGCGGTAGCCCGGTAGGAAGAGTAACGGACTAGAAACCGGAGGGTTGCGAGTTCGAATCCAACCAAAGACCGCCGTGTACAGAGGGGGCTCGTGCACGTTAAATCTGCCGTGACGTCAAATGTCCTCACGTTGGCGTGGTGTGGAAGTTAGGTGAGTGGAGTGCCAGCTCAGACACACAGGCGTTTATCTCGTCATCTGACCGTGGTTCGAAATCACGTGGTGTTGTCCTCGGATCTTTACCTTCGGGAATTGATACAAGACCGTCGCCAATAGCCCGTTGTGTTGCTCCAGTGCGACGTTAATAAAAACCTACCAGCTAGTTTATGCAATTACAAATATGATCTTTCAATTTTTGATAGGGCTCATATATTTAGAATCAGGTAATTAATTAAAGTCTCACTGGAGCAACACAAAGGGCTAGTGGCAACGGTCTGGGATGTATCCCGAAGGGAAAGATCCGAGGGCAACATCTAATCAATTTGAATCACGGTCAAAGGACGAGGTCAACACCTGAACTGGCACTCCAAACTCCTATGCCAAAGTGAGGACATTTGAGGCCACGACAGATTTAACGTGCTTCAACTCCCGTCTTTGGTTGGACCGAGTTTCGAACTCGCAACCCTCAGGTTGCTAATCCGTTAATCTTCCAACTGGGCTACCATGAACCCTTATATACTTAGAAAAACTCATATTTTCGCAATTTACCCCTCTTGTGATGCTTGACTTTGAAATATTAATGGTTCTCTGCTATAAAGAACTGATAATCAGTTCAATGAATAGGATGTTCGTGCAAATTATATACGACGTGCGGAAAAAGAGCTTAAAACTAAATTCTACACGTGGTCCTGTTGTCTTTTGTGCAGAAAAACTGATTCTAAGCTAGCTAATAAGTTCTGTGTATAGATTGTTTCAAAATCATTGTGCTGGTCTTTTCAGGTTTCCTAAATTCCAGTAAATGCTACAACAGGTTTCAGGACAAAAGGTTGAATTGTGTCACGGAATTTAGCAGCGGCAACCACACTGATGCGAAATCATTGTGCTGGTAAGTACGATTCTTCAGTGCCAATCAGATTATAGTGCAAATTCAGTGTTCAGAATCAATAGCCCGTCGGTTGCTCCCATACGACGTTAATTCAATTACCAACTGCACATTTCAAAACTCTAGTTGGCATATCTGAAATATATACCTCTTTTTCAGCTCGAATCTGAAAACTCAAGATTGCCTGGCAAAGGATATGGGGAAGGTGTGTCTGAAAGACGAGACCAAGTTCCAGGACCGTCTTATGGCAACTTACACGAGCCATCAGAGCGTGCTGTGCGATCCCTATTTGAAGCTGTGCAACTCTGGACACAGCCTGATGTCTGTTTTCGCCGTCCTGTCTGCGTCTTTCGTCTCTTTGCTGCTGCAGAAATTGTGATGCGAATGTGAGATTGCTCTTCAGTGTAAACAGGAGCAACAGAAATGACTTCCGATTAAAAACTAATACGACTCATCGCCATTTCGACAGTGTTTCCGTTAGTTCCCTCCAACTCTAATTAATTCTTGTGGAATAATTAGAGCCGGACCCCATAGGTAATGGTGGCAATGGTGATTAATTAACGTCGCACTAGAGCAGCACGACTGGCTATCGACGACGGTCCGGGATCAATCCCCGAGGGAGAAAGACCGAGGACAACGGCGCATAATTTTGAACCACGTTCGGATGACGAGGCAACACCTGAGCCGGCTCAGTCGACGACGGATAAGGATCAATCCCCGAGGGAAAGACCGAGGACAACGGCGCGTAATTTTGAACCACGGTCGGATGATGAGGCAACACCTGAGTCGACTCTATCGACGACGGTCCGGGATCAGTCCCCGAGGGAAAGACCGAGGACAACGGCGCGTAATTTTGAACCACGGTCGGATGACGAGGCAACACCTGAGCTGGCACCTCGCTCTCCAAACTTCCACACCACGCCAACGTGAGGACATTTGAGGGCTCGACAGATTTAACATGCGCCAGCCCCCCTTTGTACACGGCGGTCTTTGGTTGGATTCGAACTCGCAACCCTCCGGTTGTTAATCCGTTACTCTTCCAACCGGGCTACTGAGGCCCCCAGACCTCATGGGAAAAACATTTGCGAGACATTGAGAATGTTTCAGTTAAGTGGATAGTGGACTAAAAAGCAAACGTTTGCTGTTATTACCCAATTGAAATTTGCACCGACTGTTTTTTTACTGAAATGTTTATAAAGTTTGGTCCGAAAATTATTGATTCGGAAGGTATCACATAAAATGTGAGCTCTCATGAACATATCTCCTTAAGGTGTGTACGGGCTTCATGTACCCGAGTGATCTTTTCTTCCCCACGAAATTTGCTGTCTTTCAGTAAACACGGGGGTCGTGTTGTTTCTTTGTTTCGATCCCATTACTCTTCTTCCCAATCCCTGTTTTTCCCTTCCTTTCGGGTTTGATCCCGGACCGTCGCCAATATCCCGTTGTGTTGCTCCAGTGCGATGCTAATTAACTACCTACCCTCTTTTTCCCCTTCCACGACATTTCTTACTTGACGTTGTCTTGTGTATGGCTCAACTTGGCCAGATATGGCCATTGCTCCATAAGATCTCAAAACAACCATCCACAAAATGTGGTCAGTTTGATAAATTAGCAAAAATTGATAGGTCTCATGCTCATTAGTTTTCCATATATTGTCAAAATTGTAATTCTTATAATAGTGTGTGTACATATAAATCAAATTAACTCCATTTTCTATTGCTCAACTGTAAAGCAAATAATTGTGTTTTGTATGAAAACACCTAAAATTTTGCATGAAATTTATAGGTTATGCAACATTTTAAACCGAAATTTTCAAAATTTGGAAGTACGATGAATTTATGGTTTGTACTTAGATATATGCAACAGATTCAAAGGATTGTCTGAAAAATCAAGGAAATAAATTAAAACTTAATGCGCTGGGAATATTTTGAAACCAGAAGAATTAAAAAAAATCTCAATTTGGAGGAAAGGTAATTAGTAGAATCACAGTACTTATCTACCATATCTTTGATGCTATAGTATATGTACCTCCATCAAAAGTGATCGTAAATGAAAATTCTTTTTGCTATCCCCAGAGTTTGATGTTAATTAATTTTTAACGCTAAAATTTAAAAAAAATTGATTTTTTAATCGATTTGGTGATTTTTGAGTCTACTATTTTCTAATAAAGAGGGAAACCAAAAAAATGTATATTTAATTTTATAAGTGAAATGTTGGAAACGATTCTGTTCGCTTTGAACTATTGGGACCAAAGACATTAAAGTTTACGAGACATTAAAATTAGTTTTATTGATAACTGCTATTTACAAATACAACAAGCATTAAAAGTCAAGACGTCTCTTCTGTCATCATTCTTCTCCTACAATCGTCTATATACAGTCGAGAGTGCACATAATATTTACATAATAATTTTCAAGTTTCATATCCACCAAACGGAACATTAAAATCAAGTCCTCTGCAAAGGTTGAGACCGATTCCAACGGATTCGATACACATACCAAATTACGTTCCTTCCGAAATGAAACAGATAATGCTTACTACTGCAACAAAAAACACTAGCGCCCTCTACATTCATCTTTACAGAGAGCCCTCTCATGGAGCTGAGGTCACATATCACGTACCGAGTTTCTGAAAGACAGAGTTGAAACTAGTCGTTGTGACGTTATGTTCTTCGGTGGTCCCTTGCTTGCTCTTATGTGTGTGAGCAGAACTTGGGGATTTCCTCTAGCTTGGGCGAGAGTCGAGGCTAAAAGGGGGTCTCACGCCTTGTTCTAACGAAGACAGAAGATAAGAGGCAGCGAGCGATGGAGGATTGGATTGTCGTGAAACTGACAAATGGACAAGCGACCCCGACCCCAGACGCTAGCCACCGTCCATACCGTGTCCTCTAGCACGAGAACAACAGGTGTCAGGCGAGACATCACAAATAGAGTTAGTTCCATCCACTCCTATTCCAAAGCTCCGACCTCCAGCCAAAGTTCAGCGGATCCCCAAGGTAAAGACTTTCCACCATTAGACTGGACAGCATCGGCAACCATAATAAGTAAACGTAAAATGTTTTCTTATTAAATGTGTAGTCGTTAAGGTGTATTTATACACTAGAAATCACGAAAATTTACTAAAATATCGATCTATTTTTTAATAATTCAAAATAGTGTCCAACCCCTTAGCTTTCAAACGATACCAAGATCTTGTAAATATTTTAGTTTTCAAGTTATAAGGGTTTGAATTAGGTACTGTCACCATAGACAAACAGGTTTCCAAAACTTTAAAGTCGATTTCTGAAGAACTGTTTTTGCAATAGGATGCTTCTTTCGAACAGTGATAGCTCAACAATGAATTGATCTAATATAATTATTTTTGTGTCATTATAATCCATGTAATACAGTGGATGTTTCGACCCTCAGTCGAAGTTATTGGTTAAGAAATGAATTTTAGTCGATTTTTAAATGTTGAAATTTCTGAAAAAAATCTTGATTTTTTAGACTTCCTTCGTGAAAAAAATTGTAAAAAAGAACGTATTCCCTCTAGAAACTTGATTGAGGGTCAAAACATAAAGAATAATAAAAGGAATAATTTCCAACAGGAATTGTCTTTCTGAACACATTAAAATTTGAGATATCACTGTTCAAAAAACGTGCTAATTAACAAATGATATCTAAATTAGATAATTAATGAGTAGCTTAATCAGAATTTTTCACACTAAAATGAGTTTAAGTACAAACCAATGACTTATTGTGAAAAAACTGGATTTTAAAAGTAAAAAAAAAATGTTCTAGTGTATACATACACCTTAATGGAAGCTAATCACATCACTACAATATCAATTATAAGAAGCTTAGGAAAAACTGTTATGAATAACTGTGATATAAAGGAGTCACTTTGTATAAAATGCTTGGTTCGTCACGTTTTTTTATAGTTGAAATAAAAAGATTTTACACAAATGCTGCAGCTTTCAATTTAATGTTGATAAGGATTAGTTTTCATAAAAACAAAATGGTTAAATTAATTACCTAAAAGTGTTTTCTTAACCCTCATAGTAATTTCGACGAGATACCTCGTCCATCAAGATCGACCAAATTTGTAAACGACGAAATACTACGTCATCAAAATATTGCCGATTTTTTATGATGACGATATCAAGAAGTGATAATTTTTTTTCTAATGACGAGATATCTCGTCCATAAAGATCTGGTCAGCTTTTCTGATGACGCTGTACCACGTCAAGACTTCCACCAATAGGGTTAGAAGACGTATTAGAAAACCTATTATCAAAGACAACATGCAATGATTAGATACCTAAAAATACGGATTTCCTTATAATTACACACCACGCTGATTTACAGATGGTATTCCATGATCTCTTAATTCGACATGTGCTGTGTGAAGTTCAAAATTAATTTACACTTATTTCATAAGTATGTACTGTGAAATTAATATATATCTAAAGTTTGATTCAACGTCTTCCAGTATAAAGTTCACGTGTAGAGGGTTAACAACAAAACTATTACAATTCTATCTCCCCCTTATACTTATAATGGATTAACCCTCCTGGTGGTTGTCTTGACGAGATATAACTTCATTAGCAAAACCATTCGCAGACCTTGATGGAGGAGATATCTCGTCATTAGCAAAACCATTCGCAGACCTTAATGGACGAGATATCTCGGCATTAGGCGAAAACTGACCATTGAGATCTTGTCATAAAAAATCGGCAATATCTTGAAGACGAGATATCTCGTCATTAGCAAAAATTGGTCAGATATTGATGGACGAGATACCTCGTTGAAACCATTTGGGGGGTTTGATGGACGAGATATCTCGGCATTAGTAGAAAACTGACCATCGAGATCTTGTCATAAAAAATCGGCAATATCTTGATGACGAGATATCTCGTCATGTGCAAAATTGGTCAGATGTTGATGGACGAGATATCTCGTAGAAACCACTTGGAGGGTTAATAATGTCGCATTGTCATTATATAAGGGTTGTTTGTGGAACGATCCTTTTTTCAGCAATAAAGTCATTATTCTTGTTATTTATCCAAATAAGGTAACTGTGATTCAGATTGAAGCAAATAGAGATAAGCCGTTTTCAATTAAATGAACGCAATATAGCTTTCTGGTCACAGGATGTCTACGCGTACCTGCAGCAAAATGAGAGAGTTCTGCCTTGAGGACAGAAATTATATCTAAGATAAGATATGCGAGGATTTCCTGTGGGCCTCATAAAAGAAACGAGCAAACAAACTTCTACCCCAAAAGGCAATAAACCAAGTCTGAGCTGAGAAACAACTCTTTATTTACGCATTTTCAAGTGAAAGGTGCCTTAAAATGATCGTCGGCAGATGCGTTGTCATTGGATTGCTCCTGATCATTGCAGGTATAATAGAAATATTTTAATTAATGATGATATATTATTTCTTATTTTATTTGTGCATTAGTTTGGTTAGACAGTCTTCCCTGCATGACTTCTAACCAATTTTGACCTTAGTGAGCAACATAATCTTTCCAAAGGATTCTATCCTAAGGAAGAGAGCAATATAATTTTTCCAAAGGATTCTATTCTAAGGAAAAGAGCAACAGAATCTTTCCAAAGGAATCTATTCTAAGGAAATGATAGCATAATCTTTCCAAAGGATTCTATTCTAAAGCAGGGAGCAATATAATTTTACAAAACGATTCTATTCTAAGGAAGGGAGCAACATAATCTTTCCAAAGGATTCTATTCTAAGGAAAAGAGCAACAGAATCTTTCCAAAGGAATCTATTCTAAGGAAATGATCAGCATAATTTTTCCAAAGGATTCTACTAAGGAACAGAGCAACATAATTTTACAAAACGATTCTATTCTAAGGAAAAGAGCAACATAATTTTTCCAAACAATTCTATTCTAAGGAAAAGAGAAATCAGTTGGAAGAGTAGAGGATTAGCAACCGGAGGGTTGCGAGTTCGAAATTCAATCCAACCAAACACAGTCGTGTATGTGGGAGACTGGTGCAAGTTTAATGCCCTCACGTTGGCGTGGAAGTTTGGAGAGTGGGGTGCCAGCTTAGGTGTTGACCTAGTCATCTGAACCATGTTTCAAAATAATGAGGTGTTGTTCACGGATCTTTCCCTTCGGGATGGATCCCGGATTGTCGTCAATACCCGGTTGTATTGCTCCACCGCGACGTCAATTCAAATGCCCCACTTGACCATACAACACTCTACACTCCATTTTAACATTTTCAACAAACGATATGCAATATGATTGACTTAATGTAATAAAATATTTTTATATTTATTATCCGTAAATTTTTTTACTTTATTTCATAAATTACTCATACACCCTTTACTTCAAGTAAACATATAAAGGACTTTTATTGAAGTAATTAATCAAAATTGATTCAGTAAGCAATTCGTAATTTTTCAGCATATCCTAGCTCAAAAGCATTTTTACTGAAAATTGGTTGGAGGTAGGTCGGTAGGTATTTAATTAACGTCGCACTGGAGCAACACAACGGGCTATTGGCGACGGTCCGGCTCAAACCCGATGGAAAATAGGTTGGAAGTTGAATAACTGACATCACATTTTTGAAACCCCGCATTTTCATTCCTGTTAACAGAAGCTTTAAGAAGATATAGGCTTTTAACCCTTCAAGTGGTTTTGTCGGGTTGGCTCGTCCATCACAATCTGACCGATTTTGCTAATGACGAGATATCTCGTCCGCAAGATATTGCCTATTTTTTGATAATGGCGAGATCGAGATCTGGTAATTTTTCTTCTAATGATCTTGATCATTATTTCTTCTAGTGACGAGATATATCGTCCAACAAGTTCTGGTCAGTTTTGCTGATGACTAGACACATCGTCGGGACAACCACCATGAGGGTTAAATAAACTTAATTTCGTAACTATTTATCCATTTCAAAAATCGTGTTCCGATTTACTTTTTAGTGAAATATCTCCACTAAAGGGGAATCGATAGAAAAGTTAACAAGATCTGTAGCCTTAACCATTCGGGATAGTATCTTTCCCTTTGGGATCGATCACGAACCGCCACCAATAGCCCGTTGTGTTGTATCCAGTGTGATGTTAATTAAAGTACCTACCTACCTTAACCATTCGGGAGGCTAGTCCAGCAATTCGATCTTATTTTAGAAAGTGAATTCGGATATATTTTCAGGTGTGCATGGCTCTTCCAACTATCCCGATTCCGTCATTCGATGCGTGTTCGAAAGATACTCGGAGTATTACCGAGACATCGCTTCTCTGGGTGCTAATTTTTCAGCCAGGTTCGACCAAACTATCCCTGAGATATCCGAAACGTGCAAGTAAGTATACTTTTGTTATAAAAGAACAGCACATTCAGTATTTTATAGGAAATACCCCCGTGGCCGATGTAGCCAGGTTGGAAGAGCAACGGACTAGCAACTGGAGGGTTGCGAGTTCGAATCCAACTAAAGATCGTGTACAAAGAGGCTGGTGCACATTAAATCGGTCGTGGCCTCAAATGTCCTCACGTTAACGTGGTGTGGAAGTTTAGGGAGTTGAGTGCAGCTCGTCATCTGACCGTGGTTCAAAATAAAGTGGTGTTGTCTTCAGATATTTCCCTTAGGGTTCGATCAGGACCATCGCCAACAGCCCGTTGTGTTGCTTCAGTGCGTTAACTAAAACACCTACCTACCTATTGTATACCATAGCTATTTAACAAGGAAATAGTATTTTTCAACTTAACATATAAATCTAATTTTCAACATAACACATCCACTTTGAGCATGTAAACTATTGGCAATTTACTTTTGCATAAATATCCTTTCTCCTTTTAATCACTGGGTTCGCACTACTTAACTTCTTTTCATACAACGGTTTCCCTGTCCTTGAAGCACAGCGGTCTAGAAATCATTTTACCTCCATGGGTGACTAAAGTTCGAACTTATTACCTTATTATTATTACCGAACTTATTTATTAGCGGTGAAGCATAAGTGTGTACGGCCTTCTTGAACCCGAAGTACCCAAGTGATCTATCCTTTTCCCATGGGGTCGACTGCCTCTGGTTAGCATGGGTCGCGACCCAGGATGCCTATACGATCTTTTCTCTCTTCCTTCTCTTAATCTTTTCTTCTCACTATTATTTGATATTAGATGTCTTGTGTTTGGATCAGCTTGGCCAAATATGACCCTTGCGCCATGCAACCCCCAAACAACCAATCAATTATAAGAAACCATTTAGGCTATTTTTCTTAATGCCGCGTGCTGTATATTTGGTTCCTAATATTTTAATTCGGATTTCAGCGTTTCTCTGGAGCAGAATAGACAGCACATTTTTCAATATGGAAAATGAGGAGTGAAATACGCCATAGAGTACGTCATAGAGTAAAAACTGATGAATTAGGTTAAATCACGTCTGGGTCACCGCATATGGAGGTGAAATAAAGTGTTGGAAAAACATTCTCCATACAGGGTGTGCGAAAACTTCCAGAAGGTAGGTAGGGAACAAAAAATACACCCATATTCATATAAGAATGTATATTCCGATGAGTTAAACGGTAAACTAAGATGCAAAAGTGAACATTTTTAGCACTAATTTTAGTTTGTCATTAGGTGCTCAACGTTTCATTAGTAATACAGCCTCGACGCATGAAAAGAGTGTCGATCGGCACCGACTAGTATCATGGCTGTCATCGTGGAATGTCTAGGTTTCACCCTATGATGCAAACGTTGAGTTGGCACACATCCGTCGGGGAACCGTTCATGATACAATCACACAGCTGTTCCTCCGTTTCCGCTAGTCGTCTGATCGTTCCGTGGCACAACGGAACGATCTGATCTGTCCAGACCAAAATGAACACTCTTCTATTCATCTTTAACAAAATGTAGCAATATAGAAGTATTTTATATCGCACTTCATAGCAAACATAAAAGAAATTTGATTATATAGACATTCCAATGAATGTAGGGTCACGGTAGCCCGGTTTGAAGATTAACAACAAGAAATTTGAGAGTTCAAAAATCGGTCCAACCAAACACCTTTGTATGCGCAGGGGGTTGGCTCACTTTAAATCTGTCGTGACCTCAAATGTCTTCACATTGGTGTGGTGTGGAAGTTTGGAGAGTGGGGTGCCAGAACAGGTGTAACCTTTCATCTGACCGCGATTCTAAATGACGAGGAGTTGTCCTCATATCTTTCCCTTCGGGATGGACTCCAGACAGTTGCCAATAGCTCGTTGTGATGCTCAGTGCGACGTTAATTAAAATACCTACCTACCAGTGCGACATTAATTCAACTGCCTGCTTTCAAAGAATATTTGGGGGTCTCCGTGGCTCAGAGGATTTGTTCCCCACCTTGACCACCTGCGAATTGAAGAAGGCACAGGTTCGATTCCTCCATGCGTATATTTCTCTCTTCTGTATCAATAAAATTTCCCTTGTATGTAATCCCATTTATTTGAGGTTGTTTGGCACCTCCACAAAACCCCATCTAATCAATGCTATTTACTACTTATTACAAAGGATTTAATTATTTTTTCCAGGTATCAAAACCGAGTATTACAACGCATATCAATAGTGGGTCCAACCTGCGGGGACGTACTTGCAGATGGAGTTGTGCCGAGAATAACTTCCTTAATTCAACAGTTGTGCCTAAACAAAACCAGTCAACAATCAAGTGAGTTCGATGCGAGTTCTTTTTACAGGGTGTTTCCAACTTTCCTTTACAAACTTCAAATGGGTGTAAGGAATACAAAACTGAACCCATAGTAATGTACAGTCGCGGGAAAAAAAACCCGAACCACCCCTCCTTATTCGAGCATTTTAAAAGAGAAAAAATAGAGAGAAAAGATTTTAGAGAGAAAATTCATAGATGGCGCTTGATGGGAACTAACGTCTTCTATAAATTCAAATGCATGAAATTTGAATAAGGGGCCGTCTTCATATTAAATTGAGCACCAATTTCATAATTTCTAATAGAAACCCCTATTTTCGACACACATTTTCGAATCTATATCAAAGTTTAACTTCATATACCAAATTTCATGTCATTAGGTCTTACCGTTTCGAAGTTATGAGTACAGAAAGATTGGAGCTCCTAATGTTAAATCACTTTCTCAGACTTTTATGGATATCTTCCTAAATAATATTTCTATGGCGCTGATACCATGTTACTGTTAAACAACCCAAACAAAATCCACCTAATATTTTATTTTTAAAAATAGTTTTTAGTGTGCAATAATAATTATTGAATTAATGTTTGTAACCCCTGTGGGCTAAATCAATTAGAAATTGCCATAGGAAAAACATTGAGCATAAAAGGATTGTGGTATGCAACTCAGTTTGTTTTACCAGTATTGATCGAAGATCAAATTTTCTAATAAAACGGTTTTACCAGTATTGCTAGAAAAACAATTTTTTCCGAATCGTTATATTTAAATAATTTAAAATTATAATTATGTTTGAACTGATTTTTTATTTATTTCTACAGTAAAAATTATTTAGGAATATTTGAATGATGAAAAATGGATAGTTAAAATACTTAATTTTACGCAACTTGCACTTTGTAATGGAACACGAAAAGACAAAACAAAAAACTAATTGTTCATAAAAGCGTAATTTTGCAATTCGGTATCTGGCAAAGGCAGAATGAATGTTTTATTTTATAAATTACATCTAGAATTCCGTGGTTTGTGTATTTGAGTTTAGATAGAAATGTTGCGGTCATATTTGAGCATTTCTAAGTTTTTTAAATTTGCGTTCTTTTGTAAATAATTCATTATTGTCTATCAATATATTTCAAGCGTCTTTTTCGAATTTTTCTATTTCAGAATATTCTCATGACGTCGAAATTCGACACGCTTGCTTAAATGTTTCGTTTTTCAGAATTCTGAATTTTTTTCAATGACCAGAATTGCGTTTCTGTTTGTATTTATGTGTTCCATTACTTTCCATAATACTGATATATTATTTAGGATTTCAACTGTACTGAATTATTTTTATTTTCTACTAAATACTACTAGACACGGGTAGTTTCTTGGTGGTATATGTATATTTCGACGAACTTTCCTTGAGTCTTTGGTTAAATACGTTACAGTTTGTAGAATTCTGTTTCATAAAAAGAAATGGAAACCTTTTTAAGTAAGATGTATATTTTCTTATTTTAAAATGACTGGTAAAGTTAAAATAAATTTATTCTAAAATAAGATGTTACATTAAATCAAAACGGGTAGCCATACGTTGTAGTTCAAACATATTTCTAAATTTTGATATATTTTCATTACAAGACGATTAAAATCAATTTAATTTACATTTGTTTTTCATGTTTCATGGGTATTATTGAAATCTGTACTCCATATTCTAGTAACTACATCTATCATTCTAAATAGGTACGTGGTTTCCATATAAAAATTGAGTCTCTCAATTGGAAAAGTACCTTAAGGATTCGATTTAAAACTAAATTTTTCTGTTAGAAGAAAGCGAATTTTAAATAAGACTGCCGATCTTGGAATAATATCATTGTAAGGAAGTATGTAAACTAGGACTGTTGAAAAATATGAATTTTTTGTCTTAAGTGTCAGAAGGTCGAGGTTGCATACTTGAAGTTGAAACTGTTCGTATACAACTACCTGTGAAACATTCATTGAAAGCAATGATTTTGTAAAAAGTGTAATCGATTGAGTTTGCTTTGTCTACACTGATGACATTTGTTTTAAAAACAAGCTCCGTTATTCCACGTACGGTAAATAGAATTTTCAAGAGTAAAATGCGTGCTATAAAATAAATTAACCACGAATGCCGTAACTCTTTAATTTGCCATCCTCTCACAATGATAATGTAATTCGAAAGCTTCGAATTCATGGTTCAAGTGTACCACAAATAATAAATATTGATTGGAAAACTGAGTGCAAGACTATACGCTGAAAGTTTCTCATTTTTATTGAAAATGAACTTAATTGGCTTTCGTAATCACTCCAAAACTCAAAATCGACTTCTGAAGAAGTCATCTCAGAAAAGGCTTTTGTAGTTTGTCTTACAGTAAGAGTGTGATGAATATGAAATGGATTATATGGATGGATGTATTATGTATACATATTGGCGTCCGAAGTAAATTGTAGAAGCTTTGGAAAAGTTAAAACGATGTTAAAAAATATTTTCTGTACATTTAAATGATGCTTGCATTTTTCTATGAAATAGAATCAACATTTAACCAATTCAACCCGAGCATCGCAGAATAATTCTGCTAGTGCTGTTGTTAAAATTGCGTTTCCTTATTCGATAGATATATCGATGGAATTTTTCCCCTTGGAATCGTTTTATTTTTTAAAAATGTACCTCATTTGAATTCTATAAAATTCAGTTTTACAAAATCGAAATATTTCATTGCTTTGTTAAATCTTCACAGAAGTTTATAATTGTCTATCGAATGAAAGTTTCTTATTTATGTAGAAATGTTTATACATCTCTATAAAATTAACGGGAGTGAATTTAGTGAATCCTATAGCTTACTTTATGGATGCTTGGTCAAAATTCAATGGAAAAAGTGTGAATATATATAGTTTTAGTGAATACTTAAATCAATAAAGGTTTAGTGAATATGTTGACTGAAACACAAGAAAATAAAGCCTGTATTTTAGATAATATTAATGAGCTCTTCAGACAAGTATCTTTACTGTGAATGTATCTATGCCCTCTTGAGTGCTTACATTTAAAAATAATTTACCTCACTTAGATTTCTTGAATTCAAGTGTTTGCTACAATAGACATCAGATCACCAGGCTCAACTGCGTGAAGAAGTATAGCGTGACCCAAACTGATGCAAAATCTCTTTGCTGGTAAGTGAACACGTACTGTTACGTTACTTCATATGCATGGGAATGAAACGTTCAAATACTAGGGTGGGGTCTATACCCCGAAACCTACACCTTCCCCTCGAAGATTGCTGATCAATTTTTGTGGTTTGGTATATGTCTGCGAAAGAAGAACGATCAACGACTCTGACACTCTAACAAAAGAGTGGACGGACGACTCGAGCACATAACTTTTGAGTGCCCCTATAGCCACCTTAGTTCAATGGTTCCCAAACTTTTATGGGGCCTTAGTAGTCCGGTTGAAAGAGCAGAGGATTAGCAACCGGAGAGTTGCGAGTTCGAAACTCGATCCCACAAAAGACAGTGGGGGCTAGTGCATGTTAAATGCATCTGTCGTGGCCTCAAATGTTCTGATTTTGGCGTGGTGTGGAAGTTTGGAGAGTGAGGTGCCAGCTCGGGTGTTGACCTCGTCATCTGACCGTGGTTCAAAACGCTGTTATCCTCTGGTCTTTCCTTTCGGGACTGTTGTATTGATTCACGTTGTATTGCTCCAGTATGACGTTACCCCTCCTAGTGATTATCCCGATGAGATATCTCGTCATTTGCAAAACTGACAGATCTTTTTGGACGAGGTGTCTCGTCATTACAGGAAAATACGATCACGAATATTAGAAGAAACTGACCTGATCTTGATTTCGTCTTCATCAAAAAATTGGCAATATCTTGATGACGAGATATCTCGTACTTAGGAAAAAGTGTCTATATCTTGAGGGATGAGATATTTCGTCGAAACCACTTGGAGGGTTAATGACCTACCTCATTTGTTTATAAAGACCTGTGACTAATGGAGGGTTAATGACATTTCATTGCTGTTGTGCTCTGAAACTGTATCTCATACCGCCATTCTATTAATTACATCGTTTTCCCTTTCAGCTCCAACTTGAAAACCCAACAGTGCATTAGACAAGACATGCACATCTTGTGTCCGAGGAACGCCACGGAGTTTCAGGCTCATCTGGCGGAGACATACACGAGTCACGAATTCGCAGTTTGCGGCTCTTACTTGAGCCATTGCAACGGAGCAGTGAGCTTGCTTCTCGATTCCAGCATTGCACTGCTCGTTTTGGTCTCCCTCTTGTTTCATGGAATGGTCATTTAACCTATTCGGAATTAGACGAGTGTGATTCCCAGGAAAGGAGTCAGAAAATGAGCCATAGCCATAAGGAGAGCCTCATGAATTGATATGGGAAGACTAAAAATTTTAGTTAGTTTTAAATGGTATCAGTAGAAATAGAATCATTCTGCTTGGATGATTGATTAGAACAGTCCTTTTCAAAACTTTTTGACCTATTGCTCTCATTGCTTAATCTTCCTTGATATTGTATGTCTTGTGATTGGTGCAACATGGCCAAACATGGCCCTTGTGCCATAAACCCCCCAACCAACCATAACCTGAACACGAAACTAAGGGACTCCTTTTATAAGGAACCAGCAGAATAACCCGGCGTTACTCGGGTTGAATTGGTTAACTAATTCCCGTTTTCGTTAATATAAATTGTAATTCGTATTCACAAATAACAACTACCACACTCTAATAAAGATACACAATTGTTAAATACACAGTTTCACAAATGTAAATAAATATCATATTTAATATTTTACATTTTTGTAGAATTTAAATTTTTACTAAGAAATAAAAGTATCTAAAGTGAACCAATATTACCCATAATGCATAGAATAGTTCAGAGTATGCATATAAATGCCTTGTATGTCATTTAAAAACGAAAGCGTTTCCCAAAATTATCATACAATGATTAAAAGTGTTTTTAAAACTAATTAAACCACTTACCTTAATTACAGTTATTGAACAAAAAACATCAAATTGAAAATCCAGAAATACATCTTGAAACAGATTTAAAAAAGCTTCAAACGGAAAGTAATAAAAGTATCTGTTTTTTCAATATAAAATAGATTCTTGGAATACAACGGACAGAAATGACAAAAAGCAAACGATTAAAAATTACTAAGGTTGTCGTATTAACTACCAGGCCCTATTTTAAAAGGTCTTGTTCTGTATATTTTATTTATGTTTTATTCTCTTTATCGTCTCTCCAAGTATTCAGAATTTTTTTATATTTCGTAAAGAAAAAAAATATGGCTCAAATTAATTAAAGTATTAGAATTTAAATTCCGTAAAAATACTTTTGGGAAAAATTGATATTTCAGCAGCACTGGTAAAACAATCCAAATAATTGCAATGCTCAATATACCTTCCGGCTACTCCAAAGCTGCCAAATTATGGTTGATTTAAGTATAGTTACTCAGATGTTTTAGCATAAAACTTGTCTTAATATGTAAACAAAAAAATGTAAAATAACGTATTCACTAAATTAAATTACTATGTATAAAATATAGAACATTGCATTAAAATATGTTAAATAAATTGTATGTGATACTTGTGCAAACATACAGACACAAAATCAGACATTGAACGGGAAGACGGACAGATAGACTAATGCAACCAAGTTCAGTCACTGAATGAATGTAAGTATTCGCGGTATGCAAAGTTTCATGAAAAAATATTCAACCGTTTTGACGTAGCACGGGCACAGATATATACAGACAGACAGATGGACAGACACCAAACGCGCAAGAGATGAATTTTGCATCAGAAGGGCCCAAAACGGATAGAAAACGTGAAATGGGTTGAAAATATTCAATGTACAAACACTATTCTTATTTGTATATATATATATATATATATATATAAGCGTTTGATGTTAATCAAACACAATCAATATAGTATATATATATATATAAAGCAGAGTTGGCATCTATCTGTTCTTTGCAAATTTACACCGTTTGACCAATCAACATCAAAATCGGTACACTTATTCTTTAGAACGCTGCGGCGTAGACTATTGATTGATTATCGTTAGATTTTTCGTGGGTGTGCAGAGGGGTCTAAAAACAATTCAAAATCCCCCATAGAAATACCATTGTGGCTAATAACGATTTCGGTTGAAACTCAGATTGTTTTACCAGTATTGTTGTAAAAGCAATTTTTCCCAAGAAATTATTTTTACGGAATTTAAATTTTAATGCTGTATGTTTGAACTTATTTTTCCACCAAATATAAATAATTTATGAATATTTGATCGAGGTATAAGAATATTTAAAATATTTAATTTTACATAACTTACATTTTTTAAAACAAGTCTATTGAACACGAAAACCCTAAGCGAAAAACTCATTGATCACAAAAACGTAATTTTGATATTCGGTATCAGGCAACGCCAGAATTAATCTTTTATTTTTTTAATTCGATTTAGAATTATTAGTTTATGTATTTGAGTTAAGACAGCGAAATACAGGTATACCTGTATTGCGGTCATATTTCAACATTTCTGTGTTATAATATGTGTTCCTTTTGTAAATAAATCATTATTGTTTTTATCAATATTGTTCAAAAGTCTTTTATCTTATTGCTCTCATGTTGTAAGTAAATTATTTGGGAGTTAAATTTTACTGAGTTCTTTATTTTCTGCAAAATTCTCTTTCGACATGGGTTCATTTCTTGGCGGTATTTGTATATTTCGATCAACATTCCTTAAATTTCTTTTGTTTTATACCTAATGGTTAGTAGAATTCTGTTCCATAAAAATAAATAAAATATACAAAACAAAATCTTTTTTTCAAAATGGTGTGCAACTTCTTATTAGAACCGGTAACGTTAAAAATAAAATCATTTTAAATCAAAATAGGTAAGGTTAAAATAATACGGTTAGCCATAAGTTGCATTTCAAAGATGTTTTTAAATTTTTATATAGATTTTCACTATAAGACGTTTAAAATCAATTAAACAGAAATTTTTTTCACATTTCGAGTCTATTATTGAAAACTTTTTAATAGTCAAGTAACTACATCTATCATTCTAAATAGTTACGGTAGGTAGGTATTTTAATTAGAATCGCACTGAGAACAACACAACGGGCTATTGGAGACGGTCCTGGATCAAACCCGAAGGCTTAGATCCAAGGACAACGCTACGTAATTTTGAATCAAGGTCAAATGACGAGGTTACACCTGAGCTAGCACTCCACTCTCCAAACCATGGAAACATTCGAGGCCACGACTGATTTAATGTGCACCATCCTCCTTTCTACACGACGGTCTTCGGTTGAATTCGAACTCAAAAACCTCCGGTTCCTAATCCGTTACTCTTCCAACCAGGCTACTGCGTACCTAGAGGAATTGAAGTCATAGACTTCACAGGATCGAAACGAAACACCAAAATGGCGTTTAGGCCGATGTTGGAAAGTTTGAACCCGTTGATGCAGAATAACTCTAGGTCTTTTCGGCGAGCTTTTATCAAATTGGTTAGGTAGGTATTTTAATTAACGGCGCACTGGACGCACACAACGGACTATTGGCGATGGTCCGAGATCAAACCCGTAGAGAAAGATCCAAGGACAACACCACGTTATTCTGAACCAAGGATCAGATGACGAGGCAACACCTGAGCTGGCACTTCACGCACCATACTTCCACACCACGCCAACGTGAGTGCATTGGAGCCGTACATATTAATCGTGCACAAGCCGCCTTTGTACACTATTAACTTTTGATTGTTAGGTCCTAAGGTGGTAGTGATCCAAGTGGAACCTGATTGGCCCACGAAACACTTCACGTGTGTAAGAAAGGCAATGTAAAACAGGAAGCCTTTGAAAACAAAGCAAAAAAGCTTTCTTCCTATGTCAGGAAAAGTCCAGGGATCATATTTTCTTACGGGCAGCCCAATACAAATTAGCCCGTCTGAAAAGATGCGTCAGATAAAAAAAGTGAAGATAAAATATGATTAAAATCCATAAAGCTCCCCGTAGAACAAAGGGGCAGTCAGGAGAAGCATGCACACCAATGAGGTGTAAGTGTCCTCTTAAAAAGTCGTGTCCAGTTAAAATTGGAAAATTTGCTGTAGCGATATGTCGTAGCAAATTAGGTGGAACTCTGACTTAGGATCCTGAAAAGGACCTTTGTGAATGGGGGCTTCATAACACTTGGCGCCAGTGACGGGGCGCTGTTACTCATGGAGGCACGTTTAGCTTAAGAATGCTACGGACGCGAGTAGGTCTAACTCACCGAAGCAAAAAAAGTAATGACCGACGCTAATTAGAAGCGGTTAATTGTTTCAACTCGTTCCCTTTCTTGCTTCCGATCCGGAAAGGCGCTTATCTCCGAAGGAGCCCGATAAAACGACCCCAAAAACGAAAGAAAACGCGAAAGCGCAAACAGAGGAAGCTGTTTTCGCACATCCGCGCTCGGTCGGTGTGACTTAGGCGATTAGAAGCTATTGCATATCCTGTTCGAGCAAGGACGTTTTCATCGAAACATTTCGACATTTGGAACCGTCGCGTCGCGTTCAAGGAGTCTGGATTACTAAGAGAAACGCGACGGAAAAAAGATGGAGCTCAAGTGTTTGATCATTTTCCTGGTGATTGGTAATTATAATTTATGTTCTCTTATCTCTTATAATTATGAGATAATTCGATTCTAGAACTGTACTGGATTAACTTAGAAGGATCTGTCATAAACTAATTATCATATTTGTTGCATCTTTTGTCGACAGATGTCACTCCTGGTATTTATTTTTCCATTGGGTTTGCTGTCTTAAGTAAACACGGGTATCGGCTCAAGGGATTCCAAACGATCTTT
Source organism: Meta bourneti (assembly GCA_933210815.1). Classification (NCBI taxonomy): domain Eukaryota; kingdom Metazoa; phylum Arthropoda; class Arachnida; order Araneae; family Tetragnathidae; genus Meta; species Meta bourneti. The sequence continues at coordinate 10,299,147 of OW119924.1, read as the reverse complement.
TCCCGCTCTCCGTCCCTTTATTCTATTCTATTTCCTCTCTTTTCCCCTTTCAGAACATTTTTGCTGGAAGTCGCCTGTCTTGTGTTTGGCGATCGTACCTTTGGTGTTTGTACCTCGTCACCTGACCTTGGTTCAAAATTACGTGCTATTATCCTCGGATCTTTCCCTCTGGGTTTGATCCCGGACCGTCGTAAATAGCCCGTTGTGTTGCTCCAGTGCGAAGTTAATTAAACACCTACCTACCGAAGACAACAGCTCATAATTTTGAACCTCGGTCAGATGACGAGGTCAACACCTGAACAGGCACCCCACTCTCCGAACGCCAATGTTGTTTTGACATTATCGGTCTAAGCATTCATCACATTAACATTCTAATAGCATATGTATACAGTCATGTTTATTGCTCCAAACCTTTTCGTCTGTTTGTGAAGAACGTGATGAGCCACTTAAAAAGAATACCAGATTTAGTGATGATTCTAGTTCAGATTTTGATGATACTGATGAAAATAATAACCATTAACCTTCAAATAATGTGTGATGATAAGTCATTCATAGATCAATGAATCAATGAATAATAAGTGGATTGTCGCAAGGTTATCACAATAGTTCTTAACAAATATCAGACAAAAATATTTATTATATTTTGTAGATATAAATCACTAAAATTATGTTTATTTTCTCTATTCATAAGAAACTTGTGTAAACTTGTTCTCTATTCATAAGAAACTTGTGTAAAAATTCGCATAAAATATTAATGATTGTTGAGATATAATCCCGTTAAGTTTTAATGTCGCGTGTCACATTCTTAAGTAACAAAAGAGACGAAAGAGGTGAAGACACTATTACCATCCACCCATTTCCATTATGTAAATGTCAAACCTATACTCTGATGAGCAATTCAGTATTCAAAAACAAAACAAGAAACCAAACTTCCAAATGCTTATTGAACAAACTTTACACAAAAGTATACCCATTGCTGGTAGCATGACTGATACAATGATATATTCAGATGAAACTGTAAGATGTATATCTATACATATAAAACTGAGTTGGCGTCTGTATGTCTATCTGTTCACTATACAAATCTACACCGTTAGACCAATCTATACCAAATTTGGTACACTTATTCTTTGGAAGCTACATATTAACCCCGTTCTATATGTCTTGGGTGTGCAGAGGGGTGTAACGTCCCGTCATACTGGACATAGCACTTGCTAGGGGCGCTCTCTACCTGTCTGGCTGTGCAAATGACGTCATAGTTAACATCTATAGGAGTCGCCTCTCAAACTCTCGCCATTCTTAAACTCTAGCTTTATTATTGGAATGTAAAATTTTATAATATAAGATTATTTTTATAGAAAGTGGTCTTTTTTTTCATCGTCGATATGATACAGGGGGCTAAAGACAATTCGAATCCCCATAGGAATAACATTGAGTATTTTTACGATCACTGTCAGACCAATTCACTCGAAATTTGGTACACTCATTCTTTAGAATCCTGCGGGAAACATACGCTATATAGTAACCCCATTCGATTTGTCCTGGGTCTGGAGAGGGGCTAAAAATAATTCGAAATCCCCACAGGAATGACATTGAGTAATATTACGATGAATTACAAACAATTCAACCCAAGCAACGCCGGGTAATTCAGGTAGTATCTAGCTATCTATACATATAAAGCAGAGTTGGCGTCTGTTTGTATGTTCTCTATGCAAATCTACATAGTTTGACCAATCCACACCAAATTTGGTACACATACTTTGGAACCCTGCGAGTAACGCCAAGCTACATATTAACCCCGTTCGCTTTAACCTAGATGTGCAGTGGGGGCTAAATCCATTCGAAATTGCCATAGGAAAAGCATTAAGCATAAAATGATTGCGGTACGCAATTCAGTTTGTTATACCAATATCGATCGGAAAACAAATTTTCTAATAAAATTGTTTTACCAGTATTGCTCAAAACACAATTTTTTACAAAACGTTATATTTAAACAATTTAAAATTCTCAATTATGTTTGAACTGATTTTTTATTTCTTTTCATAATATAAATAATTTAGGAATATTTGAATGATGAAAAAGGGATATTTAAAATACTTAATATTACACAACTTACATTTTGTAATGGAACACGAAAAAACCTCATTGATGATAAAAGCGTAATTTTGCAATTCGGTATCTGGCAACGTCATAATTAATGTTTCATTTTATAAATTAGATTTAGAATTCCGTTTTTGTGTAATTGAGTTAAGATAGAAATGTTGCGGTCATATTTGGACATTTCTAAGTTTTTTAAATTTCTGTTCTTTTGTAAATAATTCATCATTGTCTATCAATATTTTTCAAGCGTCTTTTCGAATTTCTCTATTTTAAAATATTCTAATGACGTCGAAATTCGACACGCTTGCTCAGATCTTTCGTTTTTCAGAATTCTACATTTTTCAATGACCAGAATTTCGTTTCTGTTTGTATTTATGTGTTCCATTACTTTCCATATTACAAATATATTATTTAGGAGTTAAAGTGTAATGAATTATTTTTATTTTCTGCCAAATACCACTAGACGGGTAATTTCTTGGTGGTATATGTATATTTCGACGAACTTTCCTTGAGTCCTTTTTGGTTAAATATGTTATAGTTTGTAGAATTCTGTTTCATAAAAAGAAATGGAAATCTTTTTAAGTAAGGTATATAACTTCTTATTTTAAAATGACTGGTAAAGTTAAAATAAAGTTATTCTAAAATAAGAAATGTCACGTAAATCAAAACGGGTAGCCATATGTTGTAGTTCAAAGATATTTCTAAATTTTGACATATTTTCATTACCAAGTCGATTAAAATAAATTTAATTTACATTTGTTTTTCATGTTTCATGGGTATTATTGAAAGCTGTACTCCATAGTCAAGTAACTACATCTATCATTCTAAATAGGTACGTGGTTTCCATATAAAAATTGAGTCTCTCAATTGAAAAAGTACCTTAAGGAAAACTGAGTGCAAGAGTATATGATGAAAGTTCCTCATTTTTACTGAAAATGAATTTAATTGGCATTCGTAATCACTCCAAAACTCAAAATCGACTTCTGAAGTCATCTCAGAAAAAGCTTTTGTAGTTTGACTTACAGCAAGAGTGATGTATATGAAATGGATTATATGGATTGATCTATCTTTGATGGTCTGGAATAACAGTACAAGTCAAAAATTATTTTTTAGGAGAACAAAAACCATTTAACATTACATACTGTGAATGAATAAAATTGATAAAATCAGTTCTGCACCTTATGTCTGAGAACTTTAAAGGGGAAATTAAGAGAAATGTTGGATGTTGCTCTGTGACAAAATTAAGTGACTTGTACTGTTCGTACCAAGAAAATTGTGCACATCACAACTAACTTGTACTGTTATTCCCTCCCATCAAAGGTGTATAAAGTGGATTTGGCGTCTGTCTGTTCTCTGCAAATCAACACGGTTAGACTAACCCACACCAAATTTGGTATACGTATACTTTGGCACCCTGCGGGTAAAGGTGCCAAAGTATACGTATTAACCCCGTTCTCTTTAACCTAGGTGTGCAGAAGGGGCTAAAAACAATTCGAAACCACCATAGAAATAACATTGAGCATAAAACGATAGTGGTACGCAGCTCAGTTTGTTTTTACCCAGTATTGATCGAAAATCAAATTTTTCACTAAAGTTGTTTTACCAGTATTGCTCGAAAAATATTTTTTCCAATATTTAAACAATTTAAAATTACAATTGTTTGAACTGATTTTTTTATTTCTTTTCATAATATAAATAATTTATGAATATTTGATTGATGGAAAAAAAAATGGACATTTAAAATACTTTTACACAACTTACATTTTGTAATGGAACACTAAACGCCCAAACGAAAAAGTCATTGATAATAAAAGCGTTATTTTGCTACGCTGTATCTGGCAATGTCAGAATTAATGTTTAGTTTTTAATTTTATTTAGAATTCCGTGTTTATGTATTTGAGTTGACAGTGAAATGTTGCGGTCATATTTCAGCATTTCCAAGTATTCTAAATATGTTCTTTTGTAAATAAATCATTATTGTCTTTATAAATAATGTTCAAAATTCTTTTTTCGGATTGTTCTATCTCAGAATATATTCAGGAAATACAAATTTACGTTTCCTTTTATCTTTCTTTTTTTAGAATTTTGCATTTCTTAAATGATCGGATTTTTATTTCTGTTTGTAATTATGTGTTCAAGTATTTTACATATTGCAGATATTATTTATGAGTTAAATTTAAATGAATTATTTATTTTCTGCAAAATATCACTAGACATGGGTAATTTCTTGGCGGTATAAGTCTATATCGACCAACTTTATTCCACTTACCGCTGAAAGGAATTTTCAAGGTAATGGTAATTAATTAACGTCGCACTGGAGCAACACAACCGGCTATTGGCGACAGTCTCTCATCATTCACCAAGGGAAAGATCGAGGACAACACGCAATTTTGAAGCATGGTCAGATGATGAAGGAATTTTCAAGAATAAAGGGTGTTTGGTTTTTGCTTCAAAATAAATTAATTACGAATGCCCTAACAATTTAATTTACCATCATCTCATACTGATGAAATTAGAAAACATGGCATACCTATTGCAAGAATGTCACGAGTAAAACATATTCATAGGAAAACTACATGGGTGGATATATTATGTATACATATTTGCATTCGAAGTAAATTGTAGAAGCTATGGAAAAGTTCAAACGATGTTAAAAATTATTTTCCGTACACTTAAATGATGTTTGCATTTTGTTATGAAAGGGAAGTGATTAGTTTGATCAATTTTCGTTCAACATTTAATAAATTAAACCCGACTAGCGTAGAGTAATTCTGCTAGTTCACTATAAATCATGAAACTCGACAAGAATATGGATTTTCTGTTTATTGCTTTAAAAATTATTTTGCCAACTCCTTAACTTACAAACGATACTAAGATCTTGTAAATATTCAGAATATTTTTTAGTTACAAGGGTTTTTCGTTAGGGTACTGTCGACAGAAGTACAAACATGCTTCCAAAACTTTGAACTCTATTTCTGAAGAATTATATTTTTGCAGTAAGATTCTTTGATCAAATGGTGATAACTCAACAATGAATCGATATGTTATAATTATTTTTGTATCATAATCCATATAATATAGTGGATGCTTTGAAACTCAGAGTTATTGAATAAACTTTTAAATTATTTTTAAATGTTAACTTTCTGAAAAAAAATCTCTATATTTTTGTGCTTCCTTGGTGAAATTTTTTTTAAAACCTAGAAATTTTATTGTGGGTCGAAACATGAAGAAGTAATTTCTAACTATCGGAATAATTTCCAACAGAAATTGTCTTTCTTAACAAAGTAGAATTTGAGATATCACTGTTCAAAAACCATGCTACTTAGCTAACTGTATCTAAATTAGATAGTTAATGATTAGCTTAATCGGATTTTTTTCACACTGAAATTATTTTAAGCATAAAAAATAACCTATTGTAAAAAAATGGATTTTTAAAGTCAAAATTTAAAAAAATCTCAGTGTATAAGTACACCTTTGCTCCCAAGTCGTGATTGTTATAGAAGTGTTCGATTCCATCTTAAAACTCTTGGTGGTTGTCTCGACAAGATATCTCACCATTAAGAAAAACTGACCAGACCTTGATGAACGAGATATCTCGTCATTAAAAAAATTGACCATATCTTGATCTCGTCATCATAAAAAATAGAGAATATCTTGATGACCAACTATCTCGTCATTAGAAAAATTTGACAAAATCTTCATCTCGTCATCATAAAAAAAATCGACAATATCCTGATGGACGAGATATCTCGTCATTAGAAAAAAAACCTGACATGATCTTAATATCTTCATCATAAAAAAATCGACAATATCCTGATGAACGAGATATCTCGTCATTAGAAAAACTGACTAAATCTTGATCTCGCCATCATAAAAAATCGATAGTATCTTGATGAGGAGATATCTCGTCATTAGCAAAATTGACCAGATCTTGATGGAAGAGATATCTCGACGAAACTACTTGGAGGGTTAAGGGTACTACATTTTGATGTTGTAAGGACACAAATCTTGTGAACTACTAGCAGATCAGGCACTAAAATATGAGAAGCACACATAGTTATGATAAAAGTCAGGAAAACAATATTGTAATCATGTGTCGTTAATTGCATTAATTACTGACCACGATGTACAAGAATCATCTTTTATAATAAATATCACTGTTTTAGAAGTTGTATTGAAGATGCTATGTTAAAATTACGTCACACAAATTCTGTGTTAGAAATATGTTCAAAATACTTAACATTAAAATTGTTATCTTAAAATGAAAATTATCTTCAATTTAATTTTGTGTTAAGAAAGATTTTTCTAGACTAGAGGGGTTCGGCTTCATATAGATGAAGATACCACAATTTATTTGTGAGCAGGTATGGGATACCTTAGAACAAATTTCCCACACCGAGCGCTAATTATAATTTATATATCTATAAACAAAGTTTCGGCACATTATTCTTTTTCTTGTTTTCGAGATAAATTTCTGTGCTGAGAACTATAATGATAAGAACGTGGGTTCGTAGGTAATTAATTAACGTCACACTAGTGCAAGACAACGGGCTATTGGCGACGGTCCGGGATCAATCCCCAATGGAAAGATCCGAGGACAACCCCACGTAATTTTGAACCGTGGTCAGATGACGAGACAACACCTGAGCTGGCACTCCACGGTAACGTGAGGACATTGGATGCCACGACAGATTTAACGTGTACCAACCCCCGTGTACACGACGGTCTTTGTTTGGATCGAGTTTCGAACTCGCAACCCTCCGGTTCATAATCCGCTGCTCTTCCAACTGGGCTACCGCGGCCAATAAAAATGTAGGAATTTTAAAGTGCGTTGCTTATAATCAACTCGCTGAATTACCCCGCGTTTCTCGGGTTGAAATGGTTAAATGTTGCTTGAAAAGTGAATTAGAATAATCACTTTTCTTTCACAGAAAAATGCAATCATTTAAGTTGTATGGAAAATACGTTTTAATTTTTTCATAGCTTCTACAATATACTTCGGACGCAAATATATACATTTAATTCCTGAATATATTGCAATATGTAAAAGATTAAGACATAAAGACAAACAAACGAAATTGCGACGAAAAAATGCAGAATTCTAAAAAACGAAAGATATGCAGTGTCGAATTTCGATTGCCTGAGTGTATTCTGAAATAGAGCAACTCGAAAAAAGATATTTGAAAAATAGATAAAGACCATAATGATTTTTATTTTTCCTTTCTAATAGAAGATATACCCGGGCTAAGCTATGTTTCAGTCATGTTTGAGCATTACTAAAGAATCAAATCAATCTATAGTGTAAAATCAAAGTAATTACAATAACAGGTTTTTATATAAAAGTATAAGGACAGTACACACATCATGAAGTAAAATATTGTGGGTGCTGGGATGTTCTCCATCATTACAAGGATATTTTCGTTTCCCCAACTTTCTAGAAAGTTCTACAAAGTTTTATAAAAAAGTAAACATTAATTCTGGTGCTGCCAGATACCGAGTAGCAAAATTGCGCTTTTATGATCAATGAGTTTTTCGTTTGTGATTTTCGGAATAACGGTACTTAATATAATCGGTATATATATAATAGTATTATATAAATATAATCGGTGTAGACAAATTAAACTGAATGGATAAAATTTTTTGGAAAAGCAGGTCCATTTTACAGAAATTTAAGAAAGAAAATCACTGCTTTCAATGGAGGATTCACATGTATCTATTCCGGACATTTTAAAATAAGTTACACGCCTTACCGCCTTACCTAAAAAGCCTTGTGAAACAGAATTCTACAAATCATTACGTATTCAATAAAGTATTTAAGGAAAGTTGGTCGAAATATACACCAACTTTCCTTGAAAATAATCCTTGAACTCCTGAAAACCTTTCCTTGAATTTCCTTGCAAATATAAATATTTTAAAATATTCTTTCGCCCTTCATCAATAAAATATCTATAATTTATTTACATCATGGGAAGAATTAAAAAGTCAGTTCAAACTTAAATATTGTAATTTAATTTGTTTCGGAAAAAATTGTTTTTCGATCAACACTGGTAAAGCAACCATATCTGCCTAAAGCAACCAATCTATGCTCAATGTTATTTCTATGGCGATTTCGAAAGTTTTTAACCCCCTAAGGCCAATAGAACATGGGTTAAGAGTTAGCCTATGCTGACCGCAGACTACACATTTTAATTAAACTTAACCCATGTTATTTTAAAGTGATTTTTTAAACTTTACCGGTCATTTTAAAATAAGAAATTGCACACGTTACTTAAAAAGGTTTTATTTTGTATACTTCATTTATTTTGATGAAACATAATTCTAAAAACCATTACGTATTTAATCAAAGATTTAAGGAAAGATGGCCGAAATATATACTAGTACCGCCAAGAAATTACTCATGCCTGATAATTCGTAGAAAATAAATAAATCATTAAAATTTAACTCCTAAATAATATATCTGCAATAGGTAAAATACTGGAGCACATAAATATAAACAGAACCGAAATTCAGATCCTTAAAGAAATGCAGAATTCTGAAAAAAGATATGTGCAAATGTGTCGAATTTCGACTCCCTGAATAAATTCTGAAATAGAACAATCAGAAAAAAGACATTTGAACAATATTGATGAAGACAAAAATGATTCATTTACAAAAAGAACACATTAAAAAACTTGGAAATCCTCGAATATGACCGCAACATTTCGCTGTCAACTCAAATCCACAACCACGGAATTGTAAATCAAATTAAAAAATTGAACATTTATTGTGGCGTTGCCAGTTTCTACAATTTAAATCGGACGCAAATATGTATATACATGAATATCCACCCATATAATCCCTTTCATATGCATCGCACTTCTGCGGTAAGACAAACTCTACAAAAGTTTTTCTAAAGTGATTACTTCAGTAGTCGAATTCGAAATATCTTTGAACTACAACATATGACTGCCCGTTTTAATTTAACATAACCTATATTATTTTAAAATGATTTTATTTTAACCAGTCATTTTAAAATAAGACACACCTTACCTAAAAAGGTTTTATTGTGTACATTTTATTTATTTTTATGAAACAGAATTCAACATACCATTCGTATTCAACCAGACTTAAGGAAAGTTGGTCGAAATATACATATATCTCAAAAAAATTACCCATGTTTAGTGATATTTTGCAGAAAATAAAAATAATTCATTAAAATTTAATTCCTAAATAATAAATCTGTAATATGTAAAACCCTGAATACAAATACAAACAGAAACGAAATTCCGATCATTGAAAATAATGCAGAAATATTTAATTAACATCGCACTGGAACAGCACGACGGGCTATTGGCGACGGTCCGGGTTCCTTCTCCGAAGCGAAAGATCAGAGGACAACACCACATGGAATAACGGAGCTTGTGTTAAAAATAAATTTCATCGGTGTAGACAAAGCAAACTCAATCGATTACAATTTTTCAAAAAACAGAAGGTCGATTTTTCAGCGTTTTTTAAAAAGAAAATCACTGCTTTCAACGAATGTTTCACATGTATCTAAGCTGCGTAAGAACAGCTTCAATTTGTAGAGTAAGCAACCTCGACCTTCTGTCACTTTAGACAAAAAATTTTAATTTTTCAAAATTCCTCATTCTGATATTATTCCAAGATCAGTAAAGTCTTAATTAAAATTCTCTTTATTCTAACAGACATTCAGTTTTAAATCAAATCCTTATGGTACTTTTTTAAATACAGATTCAGTTTCTAAATAGAAACCATGTAGATCTTTAGAATCATGAATGTAGTTACTTGACTATGGAGAAAAGCTTTAAATAACACCCATGAAACATGAAAAACAAATGTAAATTTAATTGATTTCAATCGTCTTGTAATAAAAGTCCAATCAACATTTTGAATTATATTTGAATTACAACGTAAGACTACTGGTTTTAATGTAACGCAACCCATCTTATTTTAAAGTGATTTTTGTAACTTTACTGGTCATTTTAAAATAAGAAATTACACACCTTACTTAAAAAGGTTTTTAAGGTTATTTATTTTTATGAAAGAGCATTAATGCAAACCATTACGTATTCAACCAAAGACAAAGAAAGTTGGTCGAAATATACATATATTGCCAAGAAATTATCCATGCCTTGTGATATTTTGCAGAAAATAAATAATTCATTAAAACTTAAATCCTAAATTATATATCTGCACTAGGTAAAATACTGGAACACATAAATACAAACAGAAACGAAATTCCGGTCATCTAAAGTAAGAAGTTACGCACCTTACTTGAAAAGTTTTTTGTATATTTTATTTATTTTTATGGAACAGAATTCTACAAAACATTACTTATTCAATCAAAGATTTAAAGAAAGTTGGTCGAAATATACATATACACCGCCAAGAAATTACCCCTGTCTGATATTTTCCAGGAAATAAATAAATCATTAAAATTTAATTCTTAAATATATCTGTAATATGTAAAATACTAGAACACATAAATACAAACAAACGAAATTCCGATCCCTTAAAAATGCAGAATTCTGAAAAAGAAAGATATGTGCAAACGTGTCGAATTTTGACTTCCTGATTATATTCTGAAAAAGAACAATTCGACAAAATACTTTTGAACAATTTCGGTAAAGACAATGATTTATTTACAAAAGGAACACATATTTATAATACTTGGAAATGCTCAAATGTGACCACAACATTTCTGTCTTAACTCAAAAATGCACAACACGGAATTCTAAATCTAAAATAAAATATTAATTCTGGTGTTGCCAGATACTGAATTGCAAAATTAATCTTTAATGATCAATGAGTTCTTTTGTTTTGGCTTATCGTGTTCCATTACAAAATGCAAGTTGTGTAAAATTAAGTATTTTAAATAACAATTTTTTTCATCATTCAAATATTCATTAATTATTTATATTATGGAAAGAAATAAAAAAAGCAGTTCAAACATAATTAGAATTTTAAATTATTTAAATATAATGTTTTGGAAAAAATTCATTTTCGAGCAATACTGGTAAAACAATTTTATTGAAAAATTTGTTTTTCGATCAATACTGGTATAACATACTGAATTGCGTACCGCAATCGTTTCATGCTCAATGTTTTTCCTATGGCAATATCGAATTGATTTAGCCTTCACTTAGGTTAAAGAGAAGGGGTTAATATGTAGCTTGCGTCACTCGCAGGATTCCAAAGTATAAGTGTACCAAATTTGGTGTGGATTGGTCAAACGGTGTAGATTTGTATAGAGAACATACAGAGACGCCAACTCTGCTTTATATATATAAATAGATATATAGTAAATGATGCAAATAATTAGAACATTGTTGAGGTATCACTGCATCATAACAAAGCATCATATTTCAAAAACGTAGTTCTTCAGAAATGGAGGTTAAGGTTTTAGAATTGTACATTACGACAGTACCTAATGAAAAACCCTTGTCACTAGAACAATATTTCGAATATTTACAAAATCTTGGTATCGTTTGAAAGCGAGAGTTGAAAAATATTTTAAATCAATAAAACAATTATTGATATTCTGGTCGATCTTCGTGATTTCTTGTATTTTTTCACCTCAAATCATTGATAGTTTATTATGTCAGATCTATTAGACCTACTAGTCAACGTTTCTCCTTTAGGAGTAATTCAATTTTTTTAAGTGTTTCTTAGCTAACCCTAATGTTCTTAGATGCCAACGATCTGCTTTCTTGCCCTTTGCTGTTGAGCAAAATTATTTTCAAAAGCTTTTCAGAAGCTGCAGGCTCAATGTCTATCATATCTAGTACAAGATAACCTCTTTTGTTTTCAATCTGTATTGTCTTAATTGTACTCCCTATTTGCATTTTTTTGCATTGACTATTTGTGTTTTACTGCTTTCCAAATGAGCACGCGTCAGTAAAAATTCGACACAACTGAAAAAGTTATACATTAACCCCCTGATGGGTGTCTCGCCGAGGTATCTTGTCATTAGCAAAACTGACCAGATATCTTGATAGACGAAACATCTCGTCATAAGAAAAACTAACCAGTTCTTGATCTCGTCATCATGGAAAAACAAGCAATTTCTTAACGACGAGATATTTATCTGTTCATTAGCTAAATTGGGCATATCTTGATGGACGAGATACCTCATCGAAATCACCAGGAGGGTTAATTGAATCAAAATTTCACATGAAGGTAGGCAATTTGGTTGCCATTAGAGGGTGTGGTAACCCCTTGGATGACCTGGAACAGGTCTCCGCACAATTGAGCCTCTCGTTTGAAATTGTTTCCATGGACGAGAAATCACAGGGTGGTCACCACCAAAGAAAATCGCGACGTCTTTAATGCACGTTATCTAATCCACAAATAACCAGAATCGTCTTTCAAAAATGTTCTTCTAAAGGCTTCAGAAAGGCGGCGTCCTCAACCTATGCTTAATTTGCATATTTCTCGAGAGTAAATTCTGATTGGGCACATCATATGATATTTGTGCGTATTCACTTCTACAACCACAGTGGGTTTACTTAGTGAAATTGAAGCCCGTATTTCGATGCTCAGAATTTGAATCGTGTGCTAAACTTTTGGTAGGTAGATAGTTAATTAATATCGCACTGGAACTACACAATGGGCTATTGGTATCCATCTCGAACCGGCGTTGGAGGAGTAACCGATTAGCAACCGGAGGATTGCGAGTTCGGAATTAGGTCCAGTCAAAGATCGTCGTGTACGGGGGAGTTGGTGCACGTCAAATTTGCTGTAGCCTCAATTTCATCAACGTGAGGACTTTGAGGTCACAATAGATTTAACGTGCACCAGTACTCTTTGTACATGACGGTCTTTGGTTGGATTCGAACTCGCAGCCCTCAGGCTGCTAATCCTTTACTCTTCCGACTGGGCTACCGCGGCCTAGGTTACGTAGAATCAACGGCAGATTTGTGGCTGCTTTATGAACTCTGGCTAATTGTTCCACACGAATAATTTAGTGGTAAGGAATCAACGCCAACAGTGTCCAAACAGCGACAAATGAAATGAGTTCGAAAGGGAAAATATTTTATCCCAGAGATCTGTACTCACACCGCAAAACCATCGTCCTTCGTATTCTGTCATCAGACTTTATGCAAAAAGATTTAAAAGCTTATTCCTGGTGACTGAGGGAAAACCCACGCACATAAACCCGTGCTCATGACGAGTAACCGTTCGACCCGGCTGTGAGTGAATCATTCAAGCTATTGCGTACGAGGATGCCTCACATGACATTGGACGTTCGTTTCCGAACCTCGTGATTCCCATCAGACTTATTTAAATAGCTCGAGTATTATGTCTAGCGACGTCGGTGAAAGCTAGTCACGATAAAGGGTTGCCACGAGTTCAAGGATCGATCTGATCGACGGAGGCTACTAATAATAAAAGTAATGGTTGGGGTTTTGTGACGCAGGGCCATATTTGGCCATGCTGCTCGAGACAACATTAAGGTGTATGTATACACTAGAAATCTCGAAAAATTGACCAAAATATCGATCTATTTTTTAAAAATTCAAAATATTGTCCAACCCCTTAGCTTTCAAACGATACCAAGATCTTGTAAATATTCGAAATAGTTTTCAAGTTACAAGGGTTTGGGTTAGGTACTGTCACCATAGACAGGTTTCCAAAACTTCAAAGTCGATTTCTGAAGAACTGTTTTTGCAATAGGATGCTTCTTTCGAACAGTGATAACTCAACAATGAATTGATATATTATAATTACTTTTGTGTCATTATAATCTATATAATACAGTGGATGTTTTGACCCTCAGTCGAAGTTATTGGTTAAAAAACAAATTTTTAGTTGATTTTTAAATGTTGAAATTTCTGAAAAAATCCTGATTTTTAGACTTCCTTCGTGAAAAAAAATGGTAAAAAAGAACGTATTCCCTCTAGAAACTTGATGGAGGGTCGAAACATGAAGAGTAATATTAGGAATAATTTCCAACAGCAATTGTCTTTCTGAACACATTAGAATTTGAGATATCACTGTTCAGAAACATGCTAATTAGCTAATGATATCTAAATTAGATAATTAATGAGTAGCTTAATCATAATTTTTCACACTGAAATGAGTTTAAGCACAAACCAATGACTTATTGTGAAAAAACTGGATTTTTGAAGTCAAAATTTAAAAAAAATGTTCTAGTGTATACATGCACCTTCAGTAATGAACATACACACACAAGGAACGTTTTACTGACACAGAAGAGAGAAAAACACACAGGAAAGAATTGAATCTGCACCACCTACAACTCGCAGATTGCTGGTGGAGTGGGCGTACCCACTGAGCCACGACGGTACCAATAATAAAAGCTATGGTTTATGTGCGGTTGTATTTCCAAATTTTCCTGGGGCCGCTGAAGCCCAGTTGGAAGAGTAGCGGATCAGCAATCGGAAGGTTGCGATAATCGAAACTAGGTCCTGCCAAAGACCTGATGCACGTTCAATCTGTCAAGGCTTCAAATGTCCTCACATTGGCGTAGTGTGGAAGTTTGGAGAGTGGGGTGTCAGCTAAGGCGTTGTTCTCGTCATCTGATCATGGTCAAAAATGACGAGGCGTTGTCCTTGGACCTTGGAGTTTGATCCCGGACAGTCGCCAATAGCCCGTTGTGTTGCTCCAGTGCGACGTTAATCAATTTCCAATTATATATATATATATATATATATATATATATATATATATATATATATATATATATATATATATATATATCTGCAGTCTCGGAAAAAAACGAACCATCCCTCTTCATTCCAGCAATTTTAATAGTAGAGAAAATTCAAAGATGCCGTGCGACAGCAACTTCTATATATTCAAATGCATAAAATTTGCATAAAGGACCGTCTTTATATTAAATTGAGCACTAACTTCATTATTACCAATGGAAACCCCCTATTTTGACACACAATTGCAAATCTATATCAAAGTTTAACTTCAGATACCAATATTCATGTGTCATTAGGTCTTATCGTTTCAAAGTTATGATACAGAAAGATTGGAGCTCCTAATGTTAAATCAGTTTCTCAGACTTTTATGGATATCTTCCTAAATAATATTTCTACAGCGCTGATATTTTGAATCATGTTACTACTGTTAAGCAATCCAAACAAAATCCACATATTTTATTTTAAAAATAGTTTTGAGTTTACAATAATAATTATTAAATTAATGTTTGAAAAAAATTATGAATTGGAACCTTACTGTATTTTGACGGGAATCGATTCAGAAGGAGTTCTAATATGACCTCGCAAAATTTCAGGTCATTCTAATGGTTAGTTTTAGCGTTATATTAAATTTTCCTAATTTTGGCGATTTTAGGGGGCGCACAAAAGTTTAGAAAACGTCTAACAAACATGAGGAATATTTAAATTCTTGAAAAATGGAAGAAAATTTGATTTATGTTAATCTAAAATGCATTGCCCTTTACCAGTTATGTGTTTTATAAATGAACTGTACTAATCAATGATCAATTTAATGACTCACGCTATTCACTTTTTGGATGGTCGGAATATAAGTTCGATTGTATTAAATAATTGTAGGTAGGCGTTTTGGTTGTATGAATGGAGACGAACGATAATTAAAAAAATTAACATTTATTAAGAACTCCAAAGGCGATACAAAATTATACAGAACATCGATCAACACTTTCTCAGCTTCGAATTGTTTTCAATTCCCCAAAACATTCTTTTATCACATTTTTATCATGGTTACAATTCACAATATTATCGTTTGTGCTCGTATAATAAATATAATTCTCGGATCGTTTGGGCACGTGCTGACAAATACGTTTGAAATAGTGTCAAAATTTGAAATTCGGGTAGCTATAACTACGGTTAATCTCGATCTACGAATTTCAATCTGAAGATGATCCCTGAAATTGACAGCAACTTTAACATTTAATATCTCCGGATATAAATATAGTAGAGTCATGAAATTTCATATTTAGACTAAGTTAACGATGCAGAATGTGATTAAGGCACAAAATCAGGATGTTTCCATTGAAAATTTGTTGTCTGTGCAAAATTTTATATGTAGACGGCCCCTTATGCAATTTTTTTGCATTTGAATTTATAGATGACGTTATTCCCTATTGAATGATATCTTTGAATTTGCTCTACTATGAATTATGCTCGAAATTAAGGGGTGTTTCGTTTTTTCCGCCCTACTGTACGTGTATAAAATTTTTTAAAATATTGTAAAGACTTCAGACTAAGATAGATGGCGCTCTTGCGCATGCCCAGAAGGACTTTGAGAAAGGAAAGAGTTAAGAACGAGTGTGGCGAGAGACGTGTGGGTTGTGTTTTTTGGAGAGTGATCGAGACTGAGATGTTTCGTTTTTGATATTTACTACCTTTATTATTTTGTGTTGTGTGTCGTGCCTGTACTGTGTCCTGTGAGTTCATTAAAATGGTTTGAACCAAAAAAAGGAGTATTCCTTGTGATGATAATTTAAAATTTTGAGCAAGTCAGTACAGACTACGAAGAAATGGTGGCAGCCGTTTGGATACGATCCTGGTATTGCTGATATCTCCAGTGCAAATTATTGGGTGAGTACCAGATTTCATTAGCAACAGTGCCTTTTTAATTGTAATTTGTAAAGTTTTGCATGTTGAGTTTTGGTTCATTGAAGAATCGTTGTTTTGGTTTCATGCAGTTTTGTTTTGTAAAAGGCAGTTGTAATATGCAAAAGTGTTCTTATTTTAACTAGGCTGATATAGTTAAAATTTTGTTTGGTGAAAGGTAGTTGTAATTTTGCAAATGTTCTTATTTTAACTAGGCTGATATAGTTAAAATTTTGTTTGGTGAAAGGTAGTTGCAATTTTGCAAGTGTTCTTATTTTAACTAGGCTGATATAGTTAAAATTTTGTTTGGTAAAATGGAGTGGTAATTTTGAAAAGTATTCTTATTTTAACTAGGTTGATATAGTTAAAATTTTGTCTGATTTTGAAAGGCAAATTTATTCTGTTGATTTGCAAAACTATTCTTATTTTAGCTAGACTGATATAGTTAAAATTTTGTTTGATTGTAAAAAAAGAAAATTTAGGACACTCATGTGGTATATAAAAAAGAATTTTCTGTTCTGAATGGTTAGAATTAGAACTATTCAAATGGTCAGTTTGAGTTTTGTTTTCTGAGAAAAGAGAATTATTTTAAAATTTTAAATTGAGATAGCCTAGTTTGTTTTGTGTTCTTTTGTATGATGCTATCTGATGACAATTGAAGTGTTGTTAAAATTTGATTTGATTCTGTTGTATGATTCAAAATAGAATTACAAATTTGGTGTAGAAGTATATAGTTTGAATTACAAGTATAATTCTTTTTGATGAGTGTTGTCAACAGCACCAAATGCCTAGAATTTTCAATATTTAGTGCGTCTTGGGTTATTTTGCTTTGGAAAATATTTTGTTATATTTCTGAATGAATCGGAAATTCATTTAAAAGAGTTTTGGAGTGTTTTGAAATTGTCATTTTCATTTGTTGCTCATTTAAATAACTAAGAAACCCCTTAGAATTGTTTATTTATTTTGCGGAATTTTGAATGTCTAACTTGTGTACTTAAGGAAATTTTTGTTAGTAATTTGAAATTGCTTTGTGTAACTAATTTGGCAAATGTGAGACCATTTTGTGTTCAGAAAAAGAACTCGAAAAAAAAAAAATCCGAAAGTGTGGATTTGAATTATTCACTTCCTGTGTTCGTTGACGAAAAAAAAAAAAAAAGGAAAAGAATGATATTCTGTTTTATATTTTTGTGTGTGCATTTATGCTTCTGAGTGTGAATCAATTGTTCATAGAGAAAAGGGAATTCTTTTGAACTGCAATACCTTTTCTTGATTAGACAGGAAAGTTGAGTTTATATTCTGAATAGTATTTTAATTGTAGTATTATTTTCAAAACAGCTGTTCTTTAGTTGAACTTTTCTTTAACTGTTTATTTTCTTCTCAATTTGAAAACATCTTTAAAAAAAAATATTGTTTTAATGAATGAAAATTTTAATTTGTTTATGTGTTCGAAAATTATTTCTATTGATTTTTGGTTGTTCGGTAAGAAAGTTGTAACGTAGAATTAGCGAATTTAATTCTTTGATAAAGTCTTGTGAAATCTGTTGGAATTTAATACCTTAATATAGGTTTTTGATAGTTTTCCCCTGGCCCTTAATCATGGCATTTCTTGCAATTGGTAGAAAGCAGGACTTAATTGCTGTTGCGGAAGAAATTGGTGAGAAGGTACCAGCTTCGTGCAAGGTTGCAGATATTAAACAAATAATTTTAAAAAGCCCAAATTTCGATCGGGAGGAGGTAACGATAATAATGGAACGAGTCATAAAGGATAGACTGGAAGAGGAAGAATTAGCTAGACAAGAAAAAATTCGTGAGGAAGAATTAGCTAGACAAGAAAAAATTCGTGAGGAAGAATTAGCTAGGCGACTAGAAGAACGACAAGAGCGGGAAAGGGTCAGACAACATGAACTCGAAATTAAAAAACTAGAAATGGCTCAGAAGGAATTTCGCCGGTCTGAAGAGGAATCTGAAAATGGGGCGGATAGAAACAGAAAAATCCAACTTACCCAAATCACTCCCAAATTTGACGAAAAAGGGGATGAAATGGGATTGTATTTGATCAATTTCGAGAGGAAAGCAGAGATGGCTCGAGTGCCGAAGGAGGACTGGGTGGCTTATTTGCTGGCCGTTTTGCCAGCCGAGTTATCTAACATGCTTGCCCGAGAACCTCCTGAAGTGGCCAACAATTATGATGTTGTGAAAGATCTCATTCTGAAACGATACAAAATGAACGCTGAAAAATTGAAACAGTGTTTCTACAGACATCAGAAAACAGCAGAGAAAACATGGAGAAATTATGCTCATGAACTGTACAGCTACTTCACTGAATGGCTTGCTGAATTGGAAATTGAAACCTTTCAGCAACTAAAAGATTTAATCGTTGCCGAGCAATTGAAGTATCGTGTACCAGATCAAATCAAGGAGCATTTTCTTGACAAATGGATGAAGTTGAAGACACCTTTTGAATTGGCAGAAGTGATCGAGGAGTACGAAACCATCAGGCAGAGTTTCAGGAAGAAGAAATTTCCAAAGAAGTATGGCTATCAAGGTTCAAAGGGACATTTTAGTGGAAGTAGACCCAAAGTACCATTCAAGGATGACAAGAACAAACATCCGGTCAAAACCGAACCCGCAAGCAACGAAAACCATGAAAGAGAGTTTAAAAAGAGAAGACAGCTCCGATGCTATGAATGCGGTTCGTTATCACATCTGAGACCCCAATGCCCGAAGCTCAAGAGATCTGAAGTAGTAGCTGCCAATGAAGTCTTTGGAAGACACGTGCCTGAGTTGATGTCTCCTTATACTAGTGCTGGGACAGTAAATGGAGCCCAAATGTCTATCTTGAGAGATACTGGTGCCAGCATCGATCTTATTCCCAGAAAATTTATCAAACCACATATGTACACAGGTGAGCATGTGTGGCTCGCTTCTCCATTAGTAGACAGCCCGGTCTGCTTGCCCATTGTAGAAGTTGATTTGAACTGCGAATTGGGACATGTCCTTACGAAAGCTGCTGTAAGAGACAGTTTTCTGGATCAAGAGCATTACCTACTAAGTAACAAAACCGTTGCTCTGATCGAGAGTATGAAAAAAGATAAGGAGCTGGAGATCCAAGTTATTAATGCAGTTCAGACGAGAGCTCAGAAAAGTCTTTTGACAGCCGAAGTTGAAGAGTATCCAGTTGAGTCGAGTCCTGGAGAAGAGAATGACAGTACCGTGTTAACAGAGGAAGACGGAGAGGTATTGCCTATGGCGGAAGAAGCCTCACTTCCAGATCTGATTAAAGCCTCACGGAATGATTTTGTCGAAGAGCAGCGCAAGAGTAAAGAGTTGAAACCACTTTTCCTAGAAGCTGAGGAGTTAGCAAAGGAAACCAAGTATGCAATCGTTAATCAAATGCTGTTCTATCTGAAAAGTGACAAGGATGGTACGCAGAGAAAACTGCTGATTGTTCCAGAGAAGTTTCGGGACCAATTAAAGAAACTTTCTCATGAAGGAACAGCGGCTCACTTAGGAGTGACCAAGACTAAAGATGCTCTTTTTAAAACTTTTTTTTGGCCGAATTGTTACAAAGATGTTGAAGAATTTGTCAGATCTTGTGACCAATGTCAGCGAGTCGGGAAACCTCGGGATAAGAAGAAGGCACCCATGAAGATCGTTCCTGTCATCTCGGAGATCTTCACAAAGATTAATGTGGATGCTTGTGGTCCTTTACCTACTACACCATCTGGAAACCGGTATCTCATCACTGCAATTTGCTTGTCTTCCAAATATCCCGATGCAGTTCCTGTCCCAAATCTTAGTTCTTCAACCGTGGTCGATAGTTTCCTGCAAATCTTTAGTCGGATGGGTTTCCCGAGGGAGCTGCAAAGCGATCAAGGAACGTCGTTTACAAGTGCACTCACAACGGAGTTCCTGGAGAAATTTGGAGTTAAAGTAGTGCGAAGTTCCGTACATCATCCCCAGAGCAATCCTGTGGAGAGACTACATAGAACTTTGAAGAGAATTCTTCGAGTCCTGTGTCTGGAGTCAGGACCTGATTGGGAGAAAATCTTGCCTCATGCCCTGTTTGCTCTACGAGTTGTTACTCATGACAGTACTGGATATACTCCAGCTGAGCTGGTTCATGGACAGAATTTGAGGACTCCCATGACTCTACTGTACGAGAACTTGACGGAAAGCGAGGAAGAGAAGACTAGCGTAGTATCATATGTCTTCAAGCTACTAAACCGCATGAAAAGGTGTCAAGAATTAGCCGTCCAAAACATGGAGAACGCCAAAGACAAACAAAAACTATGGTATGATCGCAAGGCTGTGAAGCGTAAATTTTGTGAAGGCGACCTTGTGCTGGTTGTCGCTACATCTAGGCCTAACAAAATGGCAGTTCATTGGATCGGCCCAGGGAAAGTCGTTAAACAGCTTTCCGAAACCAACTACATTGTGCAGTTTCCAGAAAAAGACAAATCCCATGTGTACCATGTGAACATGCTCAAGTCATATTTCCAGAGACCCGAAAATGTGAATTTAATCTGTCTAAAAGAGATTAGGAACTGTGACAACGAGGAGGACATTCCAAGTCTCGAGCAGAAGCCTGAAGTCTCGGAAATGACACAAATTTGGCAAGACATAGAACAAAATGGTCGCTTGTCAGAAGATCAGAAGGAGCAGCTGAGAGAGTTGCTATCAAAATACTCTAGCTCATTCTCAAACCAGCCGGGGTGTACTGATCTTACTGAACATGACATTGAGCTTGAATCTGAGAGGCCCATCTGTGCCAAACCTTACAAGATGTCTCCACGCCAAACAGAAATTTTGAAGATGGAAGTGGAGAAGATGCTGTCGCTCAAAGTCATTGAGCCAGGAGAATCTGATTTTACTTCTCCTCTTATTCTGGTAGAAGTACCAGGAAAGGATGCAAGACCGTGCGTCGACTATCGAAGACTCAACAAGGTCACTAGAACCCAGTACTTTCCTCTGCCAAACATTGAGCAGCTTGTTGAAAAAGTGTCAGCTGCCAAGTATATCACCGTTCTAGATTTGACCCGAGGTTATTGGCAAATACCTCTGAGTAAACGAGCCCAAAGATATTCAGCTTTTGTAACCAGTTTTGGGACATTTCGACCGTTGAGATTGCCATTCGGTTTGAAAAATGCCCCTTATGACTTTAGTCGTTTGAAAGACTGTGGAGAATTTGCATGCCCTTACTTGGATGATGTAGCCATCTATTCCCTAAGTTGGGAAGATCATTTACAACATTTGAAAACCGTCTTAGAAAAGATGAATGCAGCTCATCTGCACATCAAGCCTTCTAAGTGCCAGTTTGCTCGTGCGTACGTAAAGTATCTTGGGCACTTGGTTGGTCAGGGCCAGAGAACACCTGGAGAATTGAAGATCCAAACTGTAAAGGACTTTCCGACCCCTGCGACTAAGACGCAGATACGATCTTTCTTAGGACTTGCGGGGTATTATCGAAAATACATTCCTGACTTTTCAGTCCTCTCAGCACCAATTACAGATCTGCTGAAAGGAAAAAATCGTCGTGCTGCTGTCATATGGACTGATGCTTGTCAAGAGGCGTTTGACAATTTAAAGAAACGGTTGTCGGAGAATCCGGTGTTGTACAGTCCAGATTTCTCGAGACAGTTTCTCGTCCAATGTGACGCGTCAAATCTTGGGATTGGCATCGTTTTGTCCCAAATTAATGACATTGGTGAGGAACATCCTGTCATGTACTTGAGTCGGAAGTTCTCAAATGCAGAACAAAAGTACAGTACCATCGAGAGAGAGTGCGCAGCTATCGTGTTCGCCATCCAAAAGCTGCGATGTTATTTGGATGGACACCAGAAGTTCATCATCCAGACGGACCATAATCCCCTTGTTTGGCTGGACAAAAATACGGGAACCAACCCTAGACTTTTACGTTGGGCTTTGATCCTGCAGCCATTCAATTATGAGGTTGTCCATAAGAGGGGGAAACAGCATCAAAATGCTGATTCATTAAGTCGCATCCCATAAACCTCATATCCTTTTATTTTATATTAGTAAGTTTATTGTGTTTATTTTGATATTTGTATTATGTGTGAAAATTTTAAATTTTTCTTATCATTAGTGTAAATTGTTTTCCTAAATTTTTAATAAGTATATAATTTTTTGTATAATATTTTTGAGTTCAAGGCACTGATTGCTATAATCTGGTACATGTGCAGTGTATTTTGTGTACTTGAACTCTTGAACTTTTCCAATGACTGCACCTATCTGGAGACTTTTTCAGGCAGTGGAGTCATCAAAACTTTTCCCTCATTCTTCGAGAAAAGTTTCCTCCTTGTGGGGAGGAGTTTATAAGTCTGTAAAGACTTCAGACTAAGATAGATGGCGCTCTTGCGCATGCCCAGAAGGACTTTGAGAAAGGAAAGAGTTAAGAACGAGTGTGGCGAGAGACGTGTGGGTTGTGTTTTTTGGAGAGTGATCGAGACTGAGATGTTTCGTTTTTGATATTTACTACCTTTATTATTTTGTGTTGTGTGTCGTGCCTGTACTGTGTCCTGTGAGTTCATTAAAATGGTTTGAACCAAAAAAAGGAGTATTCCTTGTGATGATAATTTAAAATTTTGAGCAAGTCAGTACAATATCCTTTAACCAAAAACTGCACGAATTTTAAATTAAAAAAAAATTCTATGGGAGTACAGGCTCATCTTTACAGACCTCTGGCTTAAGCACTATCCCAGCACCTGAGTGTGAAAATACTTAAGTTTAACAGCTTCCAATCCAGTGTAGGGACGCTTCGAGAAGTGTGACCAACATGTTGACTAGTAGTCACGTGATTGATCGGTGAAACATTTATTTGATGGCTGATTTGTTATCTTATCACCTCGTTTGGCGATGGACAGGTAGACATGACAGGTAGGTGTGTGAATGTGTATTTCTACAGAGTGGGGCGACAAAAGTGGTGAGATCGTAGTCTACTATGTCGGGTGCAACCCTCAGATGATGAATACTCGTTTCCACTCATCAGACGAAAGTAGTCTAAAGGTCACGTTACTACTAGTTTTGGTCACATGATCGTGGGTGCATAAAAAGGTTACCATTGCTCACTCTACTTTGATATTCCCTCTATGGTTGGTTCCTGTTGCTCTGCCTGCGGGCAGGTTCGATTCCACCCTGGGTGCATTTCGTCTGTAACTCTTTCCGGGTAAATTTATTACTTGACGTTGTCTTTGACGCAGCATATGGTCTTTGAGGCCATAAAACCCCCAACCTATCAATCCAGTTTTAAGAAGGTAGGTAATTGATTAACGTCGCACTGGAGCAACACAACGGACTATTGGCAGCTATCCGGGATCAATCCCCAAGGTAAAGATTCCAGGACAACATCTCGTCATTTCGAAACACGGTCAGATGACGAGGTGTTACCTCGTCATCTGACCGTGGTTGCTCCTTTGCTCTTCCAACTGGACTTCCTCGGCCCCCAGTCTAAAGAAAGAAGCGATTTCGCCTATGCAAATACGCTGTTATTTGCGTTTCGAGAAACATTTCCATATTCAGTCGTTCCCAATACATCCTAAAGAAAGAAGTTAATTTGATTATGCAAATTAGCTCTTATTTGCTTATTGGGACAAACGCTTTTGGCAACACATGTGTTGAAATTCCATGATAAGCCAAATTGACAGAGACGAAACTCGGAATACTTCATAAATCAAGTGAGAAAGCGAAAATAGTCATTGAAGTTCAAACGAAAACTAAAGATAAAAGTGTCTGATTCATTCAACAAAACATTTTAAAGTGGAGCAGTGATAAACGATGAGTAATGTAAAAACGGTGTTATCAGAACTGTCTCAGAGCCACATAAGTCGAGTGGATTGAGAAACAATGTAGAAGTTTTGTCAGATCATAAATGAGTCATAACTAGAGCACGGGTTTATTAATAATCAAGAAGGTCGAGGTGAAGTCTGCCCCTGGAATCATATTTCTAAATATTCAAACATTTTGTTTCTGTCAAAAGTATAACTGAAGCATGAGGCGATTCGAGGAAAAATTTAAAATTCTTTTCTCAAAATCTCTAATCATTAAATTTCCGTTGAATGTTCATGGGCCGCCGTAGTCCAGTTGGAAGAGTAACGGACTTGGAACCGAAGGGTTAAGAGTTCGAAACTCGGTCCAACCAAAGACAGTCGTGTACACGGGGGCTGGTGCATGTTAAATCTGTCATGGCCTTAAATGTCCTCACGTTGCTGTGGTGTGGAAGTTTGGAGAGTGGGGTGCCAGCTCAAGTGTTGCCTCATCATCTGACCGTTGTTAAAAATTACGTGTTGTCCTAGGATATTTCCCTTTGGGATTGATCCCGGACCGTCGCCAATAGCCCGTTGTGTTACTCCAGTGCGACGTTAATTAAATGCCTACCTACCTTTAGAAATGCGTGCTCATTTAGTCATTAAGTGTGTTGTGAGGTAAAAGGGCAACTCTACACTACTCGGTAATCTCGCCTCGCACAGAGGGTAAAGTGGTATCGAGTATCTCTCGATACTTTCAGGGTTGTTCAGTAAAATGAGAGTTTGAATTCTCAAGTTATCAATCTCGAATAATTTGTAAGAGTAACAGGAATAAAAGTCTGTTTCCTCCCTAGGTACGGCAGTGGCCCAACAGGATTCGGATGAGTGCTCAGAGACGAGGGTGCAATCCTGCATCGAGACCCTGCTGGAGAAGACCCTGAGCAGTACCGACGAGGATGATTTGTGCCCGTAAGCCCCACCTTTTCCCATCAAATGCAGTGTGGCTCTTGTGAGAAAGCAGATGACCATGGTGAAGTCCATTTGTAGAGGTAGTTCCGAGAAAATAGCTGAAATACTCAAAATCGTTTAGGGTGATTACTTTTTTCGCCAACTTTTAATCATCGCTACTGGGAGCATGAACTCTGAGCCAGAAACAGCGCTAAAGACGCCAATCGAGGGAACGCATTGTTTCAGTTTAGCCTGCCGCCTAATACAACGAATAAACTCGTTCAAAATAACGTTACTCGAATGCCAACTCACCAGACCCGGACTATATCGGAGATTTAGGACGGTTGTGGAGTACCTGGGCCAATAGACCCTCAACTTCTTGTGAAGTTTGAGGGTTGACTGAACAGAATTTAGTCTGCCGGAGCCTTTATAAAGTTTGCTGGGACTTGGAGAAGGGGCGTATCGGGGGTGGGGGTTGAGGCACCAATAAGGAAGCTTGCTTCTTTTTCAGTAGGTGGATCTTGAAGTTGCAGTGGGTGGAGCTTGCAGGCACATCGAAGCTGGTCCTTTCAATGTTTATCTAACGACGTAATTTGATAGGCCGGATCCAGGGCAGTCGAGTCACGTGGCTTTGAAAGAGTCCATTTGTTAAATTAGGGGACTGGTGATAACGTAAACAAATCACTTCCACAATTGGGGTCTTAAACGCGGATTCTGGTTCTAAGTTTATGATAGGGTAACGAAACGCGTTGTCGTGGGAACCATGCATGGCGATCGCCAGTCATGCTTTTGAATGCGGCAGCCCTCTGCTGACAAAGTTTCATACCTTTTCAAAGATCGACTCATCCAAGGTCGTCTCGTCCAGAATAATTTTGTCAACTTCTTACTGTGACACAAAGCGAATCAAGATACAACCAGGAAAGTATAAATATTAAAAACAATGCCCCCATCCGTAATTAATTAATAAATTAGAAATTTATTGGATGCACAATGAATTTGCTTGAAACCAGATTACCAATGCAGCGTTAGTAAATAACCGGTTTATCCAAAATGAAATGGTTAAATAAAATAAATTAAGTACTTCGTTTAAAATAGTAATTTATATTAAGCATTACATGTATTAAGCTACTTAATTATTTAAGTGGTAAGTAATTATTAAGCACTAAGTTAACCACGTTAATATTAATTATTAAGTTAACCGTTAGTATTAATTTTTTCTAAATAAATTTATTACGTTTTTACTTATTAAATTAAGCATAATTTTTTATTTTTCATGTAAACATTAAGAAATCACTTATAAAGTATTAAGTTAGTATTAGTAGTAAATTATTAAGTATGAATTAACAGATAATTATTGACTATTAAGTAGTCAGTAATTAAATATTCAGTAAGTATTAGTAGCTAATTAAGTTTTAAATAATTATTAAGTATAAAGTATACGACCATAAATAATCAAAATAAACAAACCGTGCTTGGCACTTATAGTGTATGTATACACTAGAAATTCAAAAGACATTTCCAACTTCTTAGCTTTCAAACGGTACCCAAGATCTTGTAAATATTCGATAGAGTTTTCTAGTTACAAAGGTTTTTGCTAGATATTGTTCACCAGATATGCTAGATATGTTTCCAAAACTTTAAACAATTTCTGAACTATTTTTGCAATACGATGCTTTCTTCAAACAGCGATAACTCAACAAGAGAAGATGATATGGTATTTTAATTAACGTCGCACTGGAGCAACACGACGGGCTATTGGTGACGGTCCGGGATCAATCTCAAAGGGAAAGATCCGAGGACACCACGTAATTTCGAACCACTGTCAGCAACAAGAGAACAAGTTAAGAAATTAATTTTGAGTTGATTTTTACATGTCAAAATTCTGAAAAAAATCTTGATTTTTTAAACTTACTTGGTTAAAAGCAAGTGTGACTTCGTCATTTGACCGTGATTCAAAATTACGTGGTGGTGTCCTCGGATCTTTGCCTTGCCTTGGGGGTTGATCCTAGACTGTCGCCAATAGCCCGTTGTGTTGCCCCAGTGCAACGTTAATTAAAAAATGCCTACCTTGGGGAAAAGAAATATAAAAAAAAAATCTATTCTCTCTAGAAACTTTATTGAGGGTCAAAACAAGAATAATATTAGGAAGGACAACAGGAATTGTCTTTCTGAGCAAATTATCATTTGAGATATCACTGTTTAAAAATCATGCTTAGTTAATTATATCTGAATTAGATTATTAATGATTGGTTTAATCTAAATTTTTTATACTGAAATGAGTTTAAGTACAAAACAATGACCTATTGTAGAAAGACTATTTTTAAAGTCAAAATTTAAAAAAATCTAGTGCATAGGTATCAGTGATAACAAAATGCCAGACAGCTTTCAGAAAATGCTCATTATACTTTCACTCTGCTTTGTGTTAGGGTGCTCTTCGAGGCATCACAGTGCTTGCGGGGCACAGTTCAAGACTGCCTAGGGGACAACAGGGATGAAGACATTGATGAGGCGCTGGACGAAATGGACGCTCAGATCCGACAAAAATGCCCGGAAGAGGAAGGTAAGGATTCCCGTCCACTGATCGCAAGCTTCATTGACAGCGAAACGAGTGTCACATAATGCAAATTTTATCGCAACAGTGTTAGGGCACTGTAAAGACGGTATAACGTGTGTTGGTTCTTTTCTTATCATCTACCAGAGAGGGTGGGGCCGCGGTAGCCCGGTTGGAAGAGTAACGGATTATCAACCGGAGTGTTGGGGGTTCGAATTCAACCACAGACAAACCGCGTACAAAGGGTGCTGGTGCGCGTTCAATCTGTCGTGGTCTCAAATGTCCTTACGTTGGCGCGGTGTGGAAGTTTGGAGAGTGGGGTCCAGTTCAAGTGTGGCCCCGTCATCTGACCGTGATTCAAAATTGCGTGGCGTTGTCTTGGATCTTTCCGGTTTGATCCCGGACCGTCGCCTATAGCCCGTTGTGCTGCTCCAGTCCGCCGTTATATAAAATACCTACCTACAGAACAGTACGAAATTGTTGATAGACCAGAAGATATCAACAATCAGCTTGTTGATCATATAACAATATCAGTATAGAAAATTTTCATTCTTTATCGTGGTATTAGCAATATTTAGGGGCCATCGTGGATTAGTGGATACGTCCACTACCCTAGCAACCTTGTTGGTGGCACATGTTCAATTTCTGTCAGATGGTTGTATTTGTCTCTTCTGTGTTAGTAAAACTTTCATTGTGTGTTTCATTCTATTTCATTTCTATTACTTGATATTGTATGTCTTGTGTCTGGCGCAGCATGGCCAAATATGGCCCTTGCGCCATAAAACCCCAATCAATCAACACTATTTAGCACCTTGACCCTCATCTTGAAGGGTTGTTGATTTCAAACCTTTTATCCCAATATCCCTTTTCAGTATTAATATGGAGTTGAGATTATATTTGTGGAAAGTGGTAAAGTAACTGTAAATCGATGTTCAACCTTTCTCAAACAACTCCATACCTTAAACCAATTGAAAATTTAAGGCTATTGACGATAAGGCTATTGATGATACAAAAAATCATCTCAGACAAAGCCTGAAACTGCCATACACCCAAAGAAAATATAGTTAATGTGTGGCATCATTACATGGAGCAGTGGTATAAAACATTGTTGATTCTATGCCATATCGTATTGCTGCTGTTATTAAAGACAAAGGTGGTGTAACGAAATATTAACAACCAACAACAATTAGCCTCAACATGCTCTGAGGTAGGTAGTTTTTAATTACCGTTGCTCAGGAGCAATACAATGGGCTATTGGCGACGGTCCGGGATCAAACCCTAAGGGAAAGATCCGAGGAAAACACCACGCAATTTTGAACCACGGTCATATGACGCGGTCACACCTGAGCTGGCACCCTACTCTCCAAACTTCCACACCACGCCAACGTGAACATGCTCTAAGGACATAACCAAATTGCAAGCATATGTAAAATATCAACATGAAGATTGATATCCATATTTATGTTAACATTTGAATGGTAATTACTTAGCTGAATTACTTATTTGAATGGTAATTATTTTCCAAAAGAGAAACAGCTAAACTGTCAACCACAATAGGCCCAGTTCCTTTATCAGCAACTACCCTCTCTAGGTGTCTGGGTAGGATCATTTTAAGGCTCAATGACTTTGGTATATTTATGAGGAACACTAGAATGAAAATCACCATGTTTTTCAATTCCAGAGTGAGCCTAATGACCACCATCACTTTAAAAAATCCCTGTATCAGTTCCCACTTTCTGCTAAAGCCAGAACTGACCATATTGTAACTAGGTTTGTTTGGTTTGTTGGGGTTGAATGGCGCAAGAGCCATATTTGGCCATGCTGCGCCAGACACAAGACATACAATATCAAGTAATAGACAGACACACACAATGAAAGTTTTAGTGACACAGAAGAGAGAAATACACCCTGGGAAGAATGCACCTGACAGGAATCGAACCTACGCCGCCTACAACTCGAAGGTTTCTAGCGCAGCGGGCATACCCACTGAGTTACGACGGCCCCTATTGTAACTAGGCCTACTTGAATCGTTTTCATCTGGCTGACTCCAACAAGTGGCTTATTTGCCTTGATGAGGGAAGCGTTGGAGCATATCTTGTTTGACTGCACGGGAAAAAACATTGTTAGAATTCCCTCAAAGAAAATATGTGGTTCATATTCCATTCTATCCGTTTTTTCTAATGTTCATTATATGTATATTGCTTCGATATTTTATAAAAGACATCTTAAAATCGGCTTTAATACGCCAAACTCATGTATCAGGATGTTATGTTGCTATCCAAGGTGAAACATTTCCAAATATAGTAGAAATCCATAATTATTCAATTAGATGTTAATTGTAATATTCTAATGCAAATAACAAAAAAAGCAAACAGGAAGTACGATGTAAAAATAAAAAGTTTGCATACCTTTTGCATACATGTGTTTTACTATTGTTTTGCAAGTGGACTTGTGTAGTGGTGGCTAATTTCACCATATCCACTAAAGCTTTAAAACTTGTATCGGAAAAACATTCTTTATAAGGAAAGTCTTATGCATCTCTTGGGTGTTTATATCGATGAATTAATGCCACGCGATTCTTGATTTGATTTAAAAAAACATGTCTTCCTTTCCAGACGAATCCGACATGTCCGATGAAGACCAGCAATGCGTCAAGGACAATGAGCACTATATCCTGAGCTGCATTTCCGAGTCCGCTTTGGAAGCGGCCCAAATGTCAATTTCAGACAACAATGTCCTCAAATGCACGTAAGTATGCATTAGCAAATTAAATAAACTATACAGGGGGACCCAAAAATTAATAAAATCTCATATTTTGTTTTTATGAGCATTTCTGAATAACTTACATTTTACCTTGGCAACCGTTGTCAGTGCATACCAAAACGAGATGTCTGAATGTTTATTAACCCTTCTGGTGGTTTATCTTCGAATCGAAATCTGCCTTGTAGTGGTCAGCCCCTGGTGATGAAACCTCTTTCAAACTGTCCAGTACTAGGCAAGGGACAATTAATTTTTCCTACTTAGATCATCATTCCCCTTGGAGTAATAGGACAGATTTGTCTCGACGAGGTCATCCCTAGCAAAATTGACCAAATCTTGGACAAGATATTTCGCCGAAACACTTGGATGGTTATTTGATTCCATGTATGTTCAGGTATGAAGTATGCTTCATGCCTGAATACGTTATTTCAAGCGCGTGATGGCCGAGGTAGCCCAGTCGGAATAGCCACGGATTAGCAACCGGAGGGTTGCGAGTTCGAAACTCGGTTCAGCCACAGACCTTCGTATACGCGGGGATTGGTGCATTTTAAATCTATCATCACCTCAAATGTCCTCACGTTGTCGTGGTGTTGAATTTTGGAGGGTACCATGTGCCGTAATAACTATTCTTTCCTCTAAATGAAGTTGAATCTCTTATCTCAAGTTACGTAAACATTTAAGTAAAACATAATTCAGAAGAAAGGTCTACTGGATTGCGAAAAATATAACCGTTTTCCTTAAATTCAAAGACAGCTTAATTTTTTTTGCTTTGACATAAAAAAACTCCGTCTACATCAAATGTGCATCACTCTTGATATTTAAAACTTTGAGCACCTACTGTGAAACTAAGCGTACATCTGTTGTTAAACTTTTGAGTTATGGATAGCATACCTTAGTGTACCATCCAGCGCATTCGGGTTGCGCTTGTGGCCAAACACCCTAATGTGAATACTGTTTAACATTGCGTTGGTTTAGGGCTGATCGTGGATGACTGGGAAGGATTCCCCCTTCGTGGTTCAGCGGTTCTACATCATTTATAAATAAAAAAACACAAATACAGATGACAGTGACCTAGAATTTAAGTTGGCGCACTCAGGCAGCAGTATGTTGTCGTCGTCTTTAGGATCATATTGGGGAAGAATCCTATTTAATCCCACCTGGATTGCTCAGTCTCCAGAACGGGAGTTGCTGTTGAGGACTGGGTAACCTTCTGGGTTTCGAGTTGTAAATTCAAACGTTCTAATTCAAAAGCTCTTTCTTTTGCTTCTCCAGCTTATCCGTTCTTCGATAATGTTGATTAACATATTTTTTATTAGTCCTTCATCATAGTTTTCGGCACTTGTTATTAAATCTTTTAGTTCTATCACGTTAAGAGTCTGCCCCGTCCAACCCCATTTCCTACGCAAGAAGTTTCAGATCTTTTCGCCCCCCTTTCCAAGAAACGCCATCTTTGTTAGAGCACAGTTAAGTCCTTGATTTGAATATAATTAACTTTTAAAAGTTAGTTCTTTCGTGATTTAATTATTGCAATTTAATGTAGTGCTGAGCATATATTTACTCAGATTAAAAGTTCTTCAATTAAAATATTGGTAATCTCTTTAACACAATCACCATATTCTTTTTCTGTGAAATATATTAATACTTACAACCTATCCTTGTTTCTAATTCAACTTAATAAATCGAATAAAAAGTATACATGTATATCACAAAATAAAGAATTGGGATGCAACAAAAGGGACATAATCACAACACGGATAATTAAGCTTCATCAATAAACATATATATGGCAAAATGAATACTCATTACAGACAAAAAAGAATCACAGAATAATTCTGACTCATCAATAGAAAGAAAATAGAACATCCACAAAGCGGAACGAGGAAGTCGTGATTTGTCTCGGCGCATTGGCGCCCTAATGCCTGCTCTTTGGCTTGTTTCTTTCGATTTCAAATGGAAACGGACACATCTAACTTAAGAAAACTGAAATTATCAAACATACAAAACTTTACTAAGCACTTGTGAGCCAAAGGATTAACAACACTTAAAAATGATTTCACTCTATATTCTAAACAATAATAGTAATTTTTAAACGCAAAACGAAACTTCAAAATTCCGTTGCTGGGCACGCGTTGGCCAAATCGAAAGTACTGCTAGACAAGAATGATTTTAAACAAGTTGAAATAAACATATTCTTCATCACTACTCGGGATTACGAGCATAAGGATGATTCGTGGAAGGGATTTCCCCACCTATATTCAATAGGATACACCTGGGATGAGACTTCCTAAAATCGTGAGTTCGACGCCGCTGCAGAGCACTAAAGCCCTGACCCCACGTTTGGGCGCCAAACTTGTAATGGAACGAACCTGGAGTAGCTCTAACCATTTTCAAAAGTTAAACATAAAATTTACATATACAAGTACAGACAGACACAAGTACAGACATTGAAATATCTCGAGGGAAAAGGTTTCAGGGGTGTGCTCATGAACGTGAGGACACCCCTGTAAGCCGGCTTGAAACTTTTCTTTTCTCTTTTTTTTCGGCAACAGTTCTGAGGTTTATAGCTCCGCAGCTGGCGCTGCACTCGTAGTTCATTCGTTACAATCTATACATTATTAGATCTGTACATTGTTACGTCTATACGGTAATTTTATATATACCATCATATTATATAACACTTTAGCATGAAAAAGTTAATCTCTTAAGATATTCAAGACACGATGAGTCTATATGAATCTCTCTATGCCAATAATTTTGACCCTCGTGCCCTTGTTACAAGCATACGATTCAGGGTGAGCCATACGATTTCAAAGTGATCGGCAGGGGTCTTCTAAGGAAGGTGCCCTGATGTTCTAAGGAACAGACTGTGGTGTAGTGCAGAGGTGTGACGATTTCACCACAGGCAAAATTTTCCAAATTGATTTTCTTAAACCCCGTTAGATAAGATTGAAATGAGCCATGCCCTGTGAAGAAGAGTGTCTCTTCCCTGGCCCAACTTGCTGATTTCAGTGACACTCTTGAACCCTCCTGCCAGTTTCTCCTTCACCCCATTCGTTCTGCCACGTACCAAGTAGCCAGCGAGCGGTTTTCTTCTTGCATTGGGGCAGCGGTATCCCGGTTGGAAGAGTAACGGATTAGCAACCGGGATGTTGCGATTTCGACCGTCGTGTTCAAAGGGGGATGGTGCACGTTAGATCTGTCGCGGCCTCAAATGTCCTCTCGTTGGCCTCAAATGTCCTCTCGTCGGCGTGGGGTGCAAGTTTGGAGAGTGAGTGCGAGTTCAGGTGTGACCTCGTCATATGACCGTGGTTCGAAATTATATGGTGTTGTCCTATGGTCTTTCCTTTCGGGTTTGATCCCGGTCGCCAATAGCCCGTTGTGTTCCACCAGTGCCACGCTAATTAAAATACCATAGCTGCCTACCCTCCTGCACTGACTTCTGGGCCATTTCACCTCTTCATTTATGCGTTCCATTGTGGTTGCCCCTTTTGCTAACATATTTCCTGTCAATCTTTTTATTTTTAGATTAATAACAAAGCAGACGGATAAGCCAAATTACTGCAATGATGAATGCTTTGCAGGAAGTTTAACCCTCTGTACACTGAGCGTCGAAACAGACGTTTGTCTCTTGACTACTGAAACGGTCCAGACGGTCAATAATCCAAATTACTGCTGGTCGCGCCTGACGGCTGTCTCTATTCTTCCCCTGTCGTTGTCAAAACGTGTCGTCATTATGGCCCTATATTGCGTCTCTATTGTGGGGTCTTGGTTAAGTCTCGGAGAGTCTGAAACTTTTAAAGTTATTGAAGGGTCCTCGATGGCCCTGTACACTCAAAGGGCCCTGGTTGGTAGGTATTTCAATTAACGTCGCACTGGAGCAAAACAACGGGCTATTGGCGACGATCCGGGATCAAGCCCGAAGGGAAAGATCCGAGGACAACACCGAGTAATTTTTAACCACGGTCAGATGACGAGGTTACACCTGAACTTCCACCCCACTCTCCAAACTTCCACACTACGCCTACGTGAGGACATTTGAGGCCACGACAGAATTAACGTGCATAAGCCCCCCTTGTCCATGACGGTCTTTGGCTGGAACGAGTTTTGAACTCGCAATCCTCTGGTTGCTAATCCGTCGCTCTTCCAACTGGGCTACCTCTGCCCTTTTAGAAATAAGAAAAATGTAATGTAATATTATTACAAGTTCTTTGTTAAATGAAGGAAAAAATCACACAAAAATTGCTTCTAGTTTTAATCAGTGTGAGCAAGAAACTTGCATTTTAGTAGAAAGTTTCTACACAAACGGATGCCTACAAGTTTAAATAAGTGTGGTTTGGACGAATAGAACATGCCACACGGTGTCTTGTCTATCCAAAATTTTAGAACATATTACATCTATACATTATTAGATCTGTACATTGTTACATTTATACATTATTAGATCTGTACATTGTTACGTCTATACGGTAATTATATCTACACTATCATATTATATAACACTTTATATAGAGCATGAAAAAAGTTGATCTCTTAGGATAATCAAGTCCTGATGAGTCTATGAATTTCACTATGCCAATAATTTTGATCCTCGTGCCCTTGTTACAAGCATGCGATTCGAGGTGAGCCATGCGATTTCAAGGTGTTGGGCAGGTATATGCCATGATGCTGCCATGCCATGATGCTGGCTCATATGCCATGATGCTGTAAGGGACAGAGTGTGGTGTAGTGCAGAGGTGTGCCGATTTCACCACAGGAGCAATTTTCTGAATTGATTTTCTTAAACCCCGTTAGGTAAGTTTCTACACAAAAAACAACTACACATGCTCCCCCTAGATTCCCCGCTTTTACATCTCGCTATTCTTTGTGTTTTTCTTCCTTGAAACAAATGGAGCTTCCTTGCTCTTCAAGTAGAGAAAATCAAGAAAGTCTTCAAGGCACATCCTTCTCACAACAAAGGGGTTCTTCGTTGAGCATAAAGCAATATAATTGGCCCAATCATTTGTGGTAAAAATAGTGTGGTTTTTAGTTGCTTTTTCGCTCTCTCGATCACACTATGCTTGCCATCTACTTCCATGTGGGTGTGTCCAGCAAGTAGGAACTTAAGGTTGACTGACTTCTTTTAGAGTAGAAACTTTTTCCAACAGCCTTAGGTACATGAAAATCATTAATATTCCTGTTTTGACTACTGCAATTATCTGTCCACACTGCTAAGTTTTCAGTAGGCCTATCAGGATTTCGAAGCTCTTCATTCACCCATGTGAATGAAGAGCTTCGAATAAACATGATGCTATTTCGTTACCTCCTCGACAGGTTGTAATTTCATCCCAGATCATACACCAAGTTTTGTCAACGGTTGTGTCATAAATTGTACTATTTAATGTTCAGAGTTTTCTTGAGTAAAAACTTTGGGAGTTCTTCAAATCTGGCGTTGGAAGACATTTTTGGAGATCAGACATAACGACTCTCAAATCTTGATTAGCACAGCCTTTCAGTTTATCTTCCCCTTTTTATTCATACCTACGTGAATCTTCTTCCAGGTGGTTTTCTTTTGTAATTTAAGTTCATTGAGTTTTTTATCATTTTTTCATTTTTAATTTCGCAGTCTAATTTGTCGCAAACATCACAAGTGTCATTATTTGCTGAGTGGAAAGACAAGTTGAAATCTTCATTGAAAACTTTGGAATAAACCCACTTTTTCTCTGGTTTAATTTTTTTCTTTTTCGCACTCATCTACATACAGTGAGTGCATTGTGGAAATAATGTTCAGGTGATTGCCTTAATATTTACGTTTGGATCTTTTCCTGCTGTAGACTTTCATACACCGGAAACTTTGAAATATGGTTTTTGATCCGTTCTAAGCTATCACTCGCTAATTTATTTGCTGGAATACGTTTTCCCCTAAGGTCTGGCGTTACCAAACCAGACTCACTGGCTTTTTGAAAGCAACTCTCACGAAGGTTTCAGAAATAGAAAGCGTATTCAGGAAAAAGTTTTGCAAATGATTTCCTCCTTATTATTAAAGTTAAAATGTATGGCTCTTGGTTTTGTTTCTTGTGCCGTCTCTTTTCCATTGTTTAACAATGTTTCCTTAGTTTTTATACATGAAAGTACAAACTGTCTTTGAGTGGATGTACTTATGTTTGTCTGGCTAAAAAAAAGGTTAGGACTTACGCTCTTATAATCCTAGTAAATCATGAAAGGAGAATTATGTACACTTACGTTGTTATGGCTTGATGCAAAATCAGATTCTACATGCAAAATTGTAATAACCTGAAAATCGTCATTTTTGGACTTGCGTTCATCTGGTTCTAAGGTACAGATATGTCGGAAATGCTCCTTATTTTCTGCCGTTTTTAATGGTCAACAAAATTTAAAAAACACAACCAAATAACACATTTTTTTTCCAATGTACACTTTGAAATTCCTTTTTTCAAACAACATCAAAACTTTACACGTGTGAAGTAGATAACACTTCGCTCTTGCGATGCAGTGCCATCTAGCGACAAAATCGGGACGAACTTTTGCATCAATCCAATAGTTAGAAATCGACTCCCTAACACCTGATGATCATTTAACACACCTTCAGGAGACAAGGAGATGTTCCACAATCCTTTGTATAGTGGGGATGACCGATTACTCTCCTCACTGCTAGAGGGGAAGAAAAGCTGATTACTTTAAAGGCTGGACTGGCGGGCATGGTTGTCTGAATACAAAGGCGGTTTGGCATCCATTCAGAGGGTTTCATACAGGAGTATATATTTCTCGTAAAGATAATCAATGTGCTTTCTCACAAACCGTCAGATGTGAAACTGGGTTTTTCCCTTCCTCAGATTGTACAGCCTGGTGGCCGAATGCGTGACGACACGGATCGTCGAAAAGTGCGGTGAAGAAGTCGGGGCAGCGGTCAAGAAAGAAATGGACGACATGCCCGAAGAGATCAAGGAAGCCTGCCACTCTGAGGAGACATTGGACTTCTATTCCGTCTCTCTGCTGGAAATGAAGAAGAGGAGGAAGTAACTCTGGACATAAGTGTCCTCTCCATCTCCCATTAGGGTCCTCGCGCGCAGTTTTTTATGTGTTAAGTATATCTATGCGTTTCCTGATGTAACATGTTTAACTTTTAATAAAGATCTTTGCTCAAATTTACTAATGTTACCAAGTTTTCTATCAAAGTACTTTCTGTAAGAATTTGCATTAAACAAATAAAACACTTTGTGGGAAATTTTTCGTCAAGGAAAACTGAATGGGTGGATTAATTCACCCGTCTAATCCCACGTATTTGGGCCACCGGCCATGATATGTTCTCAAGAACCAATGTTGGCACCTTGGCGACCTTTCGATGCATGCGCCTTGGCGACTGTTTGATGTATCGCAGCTGCGCATGCTCGCGTATCTGTGCGATACGCTCTCCTGTAAAACTTAGTTAAAACGCACTTGGTATTGAACTCTTGTTATTCTCTAGACGCTTCATGGAAAGCACTTCCTTTTCTTGGGAACTATGTTCCGATATGTAAATAAAGTGCAGTCCATTTAATTAGTTGAATTACTTAAGGTCATATCAACCACTATATCATACCCGGGAAACACTTTTGCCAGTCAATCACCGCTTCTGCTTTTCTTCAAACATCGTCATCTATCGTATATTTAATGCTGTTCCAGAGGCGTTAATTAAAATTCCTATTATCGCAAATAAATTTCACGGTAGAATTCAATTTAGATTGGTTAAGTAAACATACACCCGCGAAAACGTAACAGGGATCTCCCGTCAAGCACTATAAAATATAGGAAGACGCCATCCTTTACGGATTTGTCAGTTTTATACGATACATTGCAATAAATATCCTCAGGAAAAGCGGGTAGGCACAGTCCCACTGTACCGTAATGTTTGGTTCGTGAATACTTTTGGGGCGGCATTCCTGGTAAGTGGGTCGCTGGTGAAATGAAGACGGCGGGTATTTGTTTGACATTTATTTATTTAGCCAGTTTTGGTGGATACATAACAGTGGTGTTAGAGCGTGGGCAATGCTTAGTATTCTATGGCGACCTTATGGATGATGGGTTTGTGATAGCTAAAGTACGAGACAAACGGCATTGTGTTTATGCTGATGTTCCTGGCAAAGGTAAGGTTGGTGGTTCCAAAGCGTGGTGGCAGCTCGTTAGATGGTCAGGCGAAGTCGCCGTGTACTCGAGCCTGCTCCTTGTGTCTTCGGTAAGCTCTAGACCTCTCCGCACTTGTCATAGGTTTAGACTTCTTGGTATCATTTCGTTCGTCTTGAACTGCTCTTTCAACCTGTTTAAATTTCCAATGCCGTAATTGAAATTTAGTGTGATATTTTGGTTTCATAGTGAAATCTTCGACAAATTATCACTTTCCACTGCAAACAATTTCCACACGAATGGTTTAAACTGTCAACTATTCTATTGGAATTGTAGAACTCGTCGTTGTCTTCAATTTAAGCACGCACTCGCCACGACCCGTCGATTAGAATTGAAGTTACAGCGGTTAAACAGATCAGCGTATGCCCGAAATGTGACTCATTTCCCCCACCACGCGGTACAAAGGTCAGAGGGGAGTGGATTACTGGCCTACCTTCCTCTACACGATGGAAGGTCATTTACCCCATAGGCTGATTTCCCCTGGAGTTATGTGGCTTTGAGATATCAACACTTTTCCTGACGCGCAAGTTTCTGCCGATGACCTCCATACCGATATTAAAGAAGTATTCCCGTCAAAAAACGATATCCCTTAAGTATCTGTCAGTTAAGC
Source organism: Meta bourneti (assembly GCA_933210815.1). Lineage (NCBI taxonomy): Eukaryota > Metazoa > Arthropoda > Arachnida > Araneae > Tetragnathidae > Meta > Meta bourneti. The sequence goes on along the minus strand of OW119924.1, from coordinate 10,259,688 downwards.
TGAATCCAAATAGGAAGCGCAAAGCGACACGCGATGACCAATCGAAGCATTTTCACAGCTAGCGCCGGCATCTCTGATTGGTTTGCTCGAGTCGCTTTGCGCCTTGCTCTTACTATTTGAATTCCGCTTTGTACAATACATCACAATAAATACCCTGAGGAGGGTTTATGGCTATTTAACCCGTAGGACGTGGTGGAAATAGTTGTAGGTTAGCCTCAACCGATACCAAAGAGGTTCAATGGAACAAGACATTCTTTAGGAGATGAATCTATTCTTAGATTGTCCACCCCAGCGTTCCAAGATGAGGACGAGCTTAGTAAGCCGACCCCTTTCTTTGAGCTATGTTCTTGTGCCATTGGCCGTTGAGTCTTTGTGCTGGAGCATTTGGGTCTCACCACAGGTACTCTAAATTATAGTGACGAGTTATTTCGTCATTAGCAAAATTGGTCAGATCTCGATGGACGAGATATCTCATCATTAGCAAATTGGTCAGATCTTGATGGACCAGATATCTCGTTGGAACCACTTGGAGAGTTAAGGCAAATCGATAACCCATCGTGATTATCATCGTTCCAGGGCCTGCTTCTTCGTTTTCCGTTTTAGCTGTGTCAATTTCATCAAAATGGCAATTTCGGAGAGTTCAAGTTAATTAATGTAAAGTCCTGTGAACAGACGAATCACTACTCACATAAATGTGGATTGCGAGAAATCCCTCGTTGTCCAATGAACGCCGAGTCTAGAGGTAGACAGGGACGTAGTTACGGTAATTTCCACCCGGGGCCAGAACTTGCCTCGGCGCCCTCCCCTCTTCATTTTTTATCATATATAAATATCTATAGTAAAAAAATACTCGGCCAGTTTAGCGCCCCCCCCCCCAATCCGGTACCCGGGATAATCCGTAACAAGGGGACAACAACAACAAGACAAGGGGTGGGCCAAGGACGTACCAAGGAGTGGGTCAGAAGGGCCCCGTCTGGCCCACCCCTTGTTACGCCCCTGGACGTAGACTCCGTATGTGCTCGAACTCCCACGCATGACACACCCAGAAGAGCAGTTTTCCCCCAAAATAAGTAGAAGAAAAGAGACGATAACTGGTGGTCGACTAAGCAAGACGTTGCAGCAGACGGCTGCTGAGATGTAAACTTCGATGTCAATGTTCGGGCATAAGACGGCCCAAAACTTTATGAATTCATCTTTATATTGTAAATAATTTGTTCCTTTTGTATATATTATATTCCTCTTAATTTCAATCCCTCTCCTCATTTCTGGATTATGATCATTGTGTCCCACATGGGGACTCAGTCCTGTCCCACTTAAGACTTTGGCCTGTCCGGAACTTTAATCAAAAATCCCCTAGACCAATGGTCGGCGAACTCATTAGTCAAAAGAGCCAAAGAACAGCAGTACAACGATTAAGATTTCTTTTGAGAGCCAAATTTCTTTTCAAGAACTGTTTTTAGGAATCGGTTTAAACTAGCTAACATTAAATAAAACCAGATGTCATAATAATAATAATAATCTTATTTATTGACAAAAAAGTGTTTTTTACATTAAAATAAAAATATGATAAAACACGCATTTAATTTGAACAATGACCTTGCATTTCCTTGGAAAGTTTGGATAAGTCAGGTTTGTATAACGTTTTTAATTCAAAGCAGGATTCCAGGTTCTCATCAATAAGACGATTTCTCAATTTACTTCTGATAAAGTTCATACTTGAAGAAGATTGTTCGCAATGTAGAGCCAGAGTGGAAAGAACAGCAAATGCTAGTTTTTTTTAACTGATCATATGAGTCAGGAATACTATTCCAGGTGTTGAAAATTATCATGTCTTCCTACTCCTGGTCTTTCAAAGCAGACCACTTTTTCTGTGAACTATGATCACATTTATTTTTCTCCAATTTTTTTCATATCAACATTAAGGCGTTCAAATTTGGAGCTCCATAATTCTTTGTTTTCTAACTCCAGTAATTGCATTTAAAAAGCGCCAATGTCAATATTAAAGGGAGAAAAATTCAATTCTGTTACAAAAGCATTGGGAGGTCTTTTAACACGGGCTATTGGCGACGGTCCGGGATCAAACCCGAAGGGAAAGATCCGAGAGTACCACGTAATTTTGAACCACGGTCAGATGAGCTTGAGCTTGCACCCCACTTAACAAACTTCTATACGATGCGAACATGAAAACAATTTAAGCCACGACAGATTTAACCTGCACCAAACAATGACCCGTGTACACGACGGTCTTTGGTTGGTTTTGAATTCGCAATCCTCCAGTTGCGAATCCGTTATTCTTCCATGGGCTACCGCGGCCCACAAAAATGCCGGCTACCTCTTGCCGAGATTCTGTTGCTGCCTTCAGATTGGAGACCACTCTCCAAACTTCCACACCACGCTAACGTGGACACTTGAGGCCACGACAAATTGACCATGCACCAGCCCATTTTTTACACGACTGTCTTTGGTTGGATTCGAACTTGGAAACCTTCGGTTGCTGATCCGTTACACTTGCAACCGTTCAAATATGAAGGATGAAGAATTATTTTATTTGTGCAATATTATAATCTGGCCTGTTAATTCATCAGTTTAATTTACCCTTTTTCTTCTTTCTACCTAAAGATGGTTTACTTAAATTTATCTAAGAACACTTTTGTACTGAACTAAGTCAAACAGAATATAAATAAATTATATGTGCCCACTGGGCTAGCAATTAATATATTCCTACTGTGCTTCGGCTTTCCATAACGAATTTAAGGTTAGTTACTGTTTTTGTACAATTGTGTTGGATTAAATTACAGAAGATAGGTCTTTTTAATCTCTCTCTAAGCCTCCCTCATAATTCTCACCAATTTTACCATACATAAAAATTCATCTAGATATGAAATATCGCACCTGTTGATTACGATCAATATCGAGTTAAATCTCACAAAATAAAAGTTCTAAAGGCACTAAATATTAAATCGAGCGCAGCAATTTCCTTGTAGATAAATCAAAAGGATGGAAAACGAAACACGTTTAGCGAACATCATTTCTGATATTGCAATGTCTTCTTACATAAACTGACGTTGCCATAATACAAATTCAAAGTTGTCAGAACTCTCGAAACAACACTACAAACCGTATAATGCATACTTCTAATAATCCACTTGACCTGTGGTGTACTATTCTCCGTTTAGTTGTCGTCCCTGTAGCGCAGTGGATAGCGCGTTGGACTTCTAATCCAAAGGTCCCGGGTTCGAATCCCGGCAGGGATGGTTTGATGTACGAGTGATGGCGTGAGCAATATTTTATTTTTAGGTGTTTGAAAATTCTCATCTTTGAAAAGTTTCGAACACTTTTCAATTTCGGCTTCATATGCAATTTGTTTCAAGTAATTTTTATTTTAGGAGTAATATTAGCGTTAAAAATAATAAAATACTTTAGCCCACTCACTTATGCAGTTAACTAAACCTATAAATGCGATGGTAATGGAAATTCATGTAAACAACCCACGTCATTGAAGAATTTCAATAAATGTTTTTACTTTGTAACGATGTTAGTTGGAAACAAAATTGGTTCGAAGATAAGTTTGCTCCGGTTTGAACCGCTTGCATCTTGTGGAAACAGTCAACGAGGACAGGAATATGGCTGTCACAGGATGATTGTATGTTTCGCTAAATCGTAATCACTGCTAAAGCAACCGCCATCGAAAGTTGGTTGACTGCATTACGTATTATGGCGCATTGGCTGAGGTTGTGATGATAATTAATTAACGACGTACAATTAACGTAATTAACGTCGTACCTAGACAATTGTGCCGAATGAAGCCCCATGCAATTCGTTGAGAAGAGAAAAGTGTTTTAGAAGAAATATTTCACCTAAGACGAAAATGCTTCAGGTTTCCGAAAGTTCCATCTTGTGTAAAGATAGTGTGCTTCGGTAATTGGAATAGAAATTTTGGATTACAAAGACGAGCGGTCTCCGAACTGTTGTTTTGAAACTTTCGTTTTCTTCAGTCTTCATGTTTGCAAAAATCCAAGTTCAAGAAGAACGAATGCGAAGACATTTTTGTTTTTAATGATTGAACATTTAGTTTAATGACTTTGGATTTAACGATTGATAATTTCATGCGTCCTGAACTTTTTCATGGATGCCTGAATTGCACATACATTTTATAAGAATCCACATTAAATTGCTCAAATTATTTGGGACAACACTTTCGATTCTCTCGCCTAATTTTTAACTTTCGATTTCAAAATGTCAACATTGAATGAGATTCCTCATATTTCGAAATCGATCAAAAATGGAACTACAAAAGCTGTTAAACTTTTGAACGAACTCATTTTTGGCGATTCAGCAAGCCGATCCAAACGAAATCGCTTGAAACAGATGACGCCTTTAAAATTAGATCACTCTTGAAGGGATAAAGAAAAGAACTTTCGAATCTTTTTCGGATGGTGATCTTATCTTCATACGCAATCTCTTGCAAATTGATTATGGTGCAAACGCACAGGAGAATTGTGATATCATTTTTTCAGCTCTTGCTGACTTAGCATTACTAACGCCATATGGCGTTAGTAATGCTAAGATTCTCCAATAATAATAAGCTCCAACTCCGATGATGACCTTGACAGCGTAACTAACACGCACGTGTCAAAAAAGGTTGAAACAAATTCTCCCAGAGAAACTATGGTTAATACTTCACATCCTGTAAACATTAAATCGTCTGTTTCAGTGGAAAAAATACACAACGATAGGATTTCGCAAACATTTTCTGATCGTAATGCGAGTGTTACGAATTTAACTTTTAGCATGAAGAATGTTTTGATCTCGGGCCATTTCCGGGTCTGATGGGATTCCAATTCAATTTTTTTTGGATGAAATTGAAGAATGTTTTACTTTGTATAACATTCAAGATAATGTACAGGAAATTGTGTTTACGAAACGTTGCTTAACACATAGTGCAAAAGTGTTTGTTCAATTTTTGAAAGGTATTTCCACATGGTATTCTTTGAAAGACCATTAACTCTCAGAACTCAAATCTAAGATCACGAGTGTATATTTGCATAATTCTTTAAGGCAGAGGCATTGAAAACAAAATGAAAATTTAACTGATTATTTAATTTCATTTAGAGAGATTGCCAACAGAGGGAACATTGATAAAGAATCCGTTTTTGAATATTTTATAAATGGACTTCCAGATTCAAGTTCAAATAAGTTGATTTTGTATGGTTGTACTAACTATGATGAATTTAAAAGTAAACTTAAGAGTGTATGAAAAACTGTTAAATGCAAATTGCCAAAACAAATTCTCTTTCCAGAAAATTTTGCTCGTCCCAAATATGAAATGGAAAAAAATGACGTAAAAGTGGACCGTTGACAAAATTCTACGCCAGCAATTTCTAATGTTTCATGGTATAATTGTGGCGTTAAGGGACATAAAGGTTCACAATGTGTGCATAAATCTCCCAAATGTTTTTCCTAGAATACCTTTGGTCATAAAGCTTCTATGTGTTTAAAGAACAAGAATAAAAATCTTAATACCCCTTTCAACTCTTTAGAGCATCACCTTCAGCCGGTGGCTCTACATTCACCAATCCCACTCAACTCCAAGTTTCAATTTCTAATGTACCTCTCACTGCACTGTTTGATAGCGGCTCTCAAGCTACAATGGTAAATGAGACCATTTACAGAAAAATAGGCTCTCCAGCCCTTTACCACTCACGTTTCTTAATTATTACTTATTTTCTGAAGTTTATCAAAGATTATTCCCTGATATAGCAAGACCTTTAAGTGATCTTTTGCGTGATTGTATCCCTTTTCATTTTGGCCCTGGCCAAAAGCAGGCATTCATAGCTTTGAAGCAAGTTCTTTCATCGGAACCTGTCCTGCACATTTACGGGCGAGGTTCTAAGCTACAGCTCCACACCGATGCGAGTATCAAAGGCTTTGGGTCCATTCTTTTACAAAAAGATAGCGAAGGACAGTACCACCCAATCTATTTTATGAGTCGGAAAACCTCCCCAACAAAAGAGAAATATTCAAGTTACGAACTTGAAGTTTTGGCAAAATAGAATCCTTGAAGAAATGTTGTCAGTTCGAATCCAACCAAACACCGTCGTGTACAAAGGGGGCTGGTGTACGTTAAACCTGTCGAGGCCTTAAATGTCCTCACATTGGGCGTGATGTGGAAGTTTGGAGAATGGGGTGCCAGCTCAGGTGTGACTTTGGCACCTGACCGTGGTTCAAAATTAAGTGGTGTCCTTAGATCTTTCCCTTCGGATTTTGATCCCGCACCGTCGCCAATAGACCGTTGTGTTGCTCCAGCGCTACGTAAATTCAATAACCGACCAACCAAAGCTGGAACCACGCCTGAATAATCCCCCCGGTGATTGTCTCGAAGAGGCATCTCCTCATTAGCAAAACTGATCTTGATAGACGAGATAGGTAGCTAATTAACATCGCACTGGAGCAACAGAACTGGCTATTGGAGACGGTCCGGGATCCATCCCGAAAGGAAGATCCGAGGACAACGCCTCGTCATTTTGAATCACGGTCAGATGACGAACACCAGAGCTGGCACCCCACTCTCCAAACTTCCACATCACGTCATAAAAAACTGACGAGACCCTAACCTCTTCATTATAAAAAAATCGTTAAAATTAACGGATTAAGAAGTTTTATTAAAATCTTATGAATAATAGGAAACTTAATTTTTGGTTAAATTATCTAATGCTGTTCCTTATACCGCAGGTAAACGAACGGATTCAAATCCTGGTTGCAGTAGAGTATTTCTTGACTTCTGATTCCATCATCCAAGACCGGATGCCTCAATTGTGAGGGCCAGTGAGTGGATCATTTTTTCCTTCACCACACCCGACCTTCAGGATCCCGCTTCTTCCAAAACAGATTGTTGGGACCTCAGGGAAAATGGCTTCCAGGAAAAGCTGAAGAGAGTGAGACCCTCTTGTGTGAGTACACCTATCCCTCGATTTACACGGTAGATGCGATCCACGACAAATCGTGTGAATCGAAACTGTAAAACAAGACACTAGGAATGACAGTACGGAAATGAAACAAAATCTACTTTAATGACGCCAATGCTAAACGCGACGCAATGTGACGTCTGTGCAGATAATTAATGAGTGCGTTCAATGTACAAAACTCAAATAATACAAATGTTTTTTTTAATTTATAAAATTTAGAAACCGTGTAAAAGAGAAACCGTGTAAACTGAGTGCCGTGCAATTCGAGGGACAGGTGTACTTTCACTCTTGATTTCGTGACCTGTGTCGGTCAAGATGTTACTGCCCTAGCCAAGAGTTTAATGCTTTGGAAGAATGTTGTGAATCTCAATTCTGTAAAACGTTGTCCAATGTGGATGTAACAGATAAGAGTGTGAATGAAAATGTGATTGCTTCCAATCTAGTGTTATTCTTTTAATGTAATGATTTGTGTTCAATTTGCATAGTTCACGCCCGAACGCATCAATATGCGCGTGGACTTGTTACCTGCATGTGCGCAGAATATATTGTACCCTTACAGGATTCGGCGAGTTATCTCCAAACTTCTTAGTGAGTCTATTCGCCAAAAGTACTTTTTGGTTGGGGCTAAGCTGCATTTGGTGACCAGCTGGTGTGTCACCCTCATAGGGTTAAAATACATTTTATTGAAAAAATTTACCATTCATGTCGTTGATGGACGGGGTTTAAATGCAGTGTTTTACTCATTTCATACTTATTAATTTATTTTCAATAACTTATCTTCATGGGAAATCTTTTTGTAAGTATACCATTTATTTAATGCATTTTAATTGACAATGTGCACGCAATCAATGCTGACGTCCTCACTAATTTTGCTTCTGATATTTTGATGTTTTTACTATTATTTCACCTTCACAATGCGTCTACTGTTTTTCTTGAGTTTGGCGTAACTTCTCTATTTTAGAACTTTACGCCAAGAAACGAACAAACCCAGACAATTTACGCAAAGATGAAACAAAGATAGATTAAAATACTAGAGCATTAAATACACAGACACTCAAATTAAGATCTTTTTATTATTCCGATTGGAACTAATCCTGAAGGATTACTTTACATATCCTTCATATGGAATCGCCATCAAAATCCTTCAAATCGCTGAAATACAAACGCACAATTAATTAATTAATAAATAAATTATATATATATATATTATAGGGCCGCGGTGGCCCGGTTGGAAGAGTAACGGACTCGCAACCGAAGGGTTGCGAGTTCGAATCCAGCCAAACACCGTCGTGTACAAAGGGGGCTGGTGCACGTTAAATCTGTCGTGGCCTCAAATGTCCTCACGTTGGCGTGGTGTGGAAGTTTGGAGAGTGGGGTGCCAGCTCAGGTGTTGCCTCGTCATCTGACCGTGGTTCAAAATTACGTGGTTTTGTCCTCGGATCTTTCCCTCTGGGATTCATCCCGGACCGTCACCAATAGCCCATTGTGTTGCTCCAGTGTGACGTTAATTGAAAATACCAAAAAATACCAAATATATATTATATATATACTATATATATATACGAATCTTTATAAGAAATACGATAGGTAAATACATATGATATTAATAACATGCGATGTTATATCGTACATATAGGCTTCCAAAAATCACAGTAATGCCCATTTGTAAGATGCATTATGCTATGAGAATTGCTAATCTATTGAAGTAAAATTTCTAAATGATAAATTATTACTCAAATTCTGTAATTTATGCGATGAAATGTGTTCTTTGTGACTTCTTTATCAAATTCCTTTTGTAAAGAAGCCCTTTTATGTTTTTCATTATACTTAATTATTTTTTTATATTGAAAATAAACTCGCGTTTTTACTCATGCATTTTTTTACATACTATTGTATACTATTGCCACGATGTAAATTACATCGTGGATTTTTACTTCAGTGTCGACTAAAACTTATCGAGCTCTTTGATTTCATAATGATTGCTATAATATATTGCTTAAGAGATTAAAATTAAATTTAGTACTAAACAGACTTGAAAGGTATCTCGAAATAGAGATTGCATTAGCCAATATTAAATGATGTAACACTATTTAAATGATTTCTTGTGGTTTACAATTTTCTTTAGATATTTTTAAAGCCTTATTTCACTATCATCTACTAATGAACTGTATGAAGAAATACATCCCTATACTTACGAGAAGAGGGATCTGCAACAGAAATGTAAAATAAATTAAGAATTGAATAATTTCATATTCAAAACTCAAAAAAGGTTAACGAACTTCAGGAACAATTCGTTTCAAATGCACTTTTTCTTTTTTCAAATAATTGAAACTGGGATAAATATATTCTTAATTCCCAGTTTTCCTTTTTATTTTTCGTGAAATTCAGATTAGGATATTGTGCACATTTAAAAGCGTTTCTATAAACAATAAATTCCTAAAGACACTTTCCATTAGAAAATTTAAATATAAATATCCGCAATTAAATTCTTCATAGAAATAGTCAAATTAAAAAAAAATATTTGAAACTGTTTTGATAAATTCTCTCTCTGCTGTAGAAATTCATTAAACTTAGATGAGGAATAAAGAAAGTTGTAATAATTTTTATTTTATTCTTCTTAGAAATACTTCAAGCTAGTAGTGGAAAATAAAATTTCATCTTATACAGAGTTATACTTCAATTGATCTTACCTGGATATGCTGCAGCTAAAATTTAAAAATAAAAAATAAAATTTGAACATGGAAAAAGTAAACAAAATAGATAAAAAAATACTAGAAACAAACATTCAATAAGGATTCCATTGGTTTCAGGTTCAATTTCAAAGAATGTAAATGAAAATGTTCTGAAACTTAAAAGTTAATTCGCATAGATAGTTTACAGAATTTGTCAGATAATTTCGATAATGTATCTCAAATTCTCTCTCCACGGGAGGAATTTGAAATAATTATTTATTAAAGTTGCAGAAATTTAAAAACATCTAAATATGATAAATAAAGATTAAAAGAACGTGAAAATATAGTCAGTAGCTATTTCGGTAGTACAAAACCGTCCATCCATATGGACAGAAGTAAACACTATAAGGCTTCTCAAAGATTTAACTGCAGAACAGATCGCGGAAGTTTTTAAGACCTCTTAAGCTGGAAGTGAGAAAATTCCCAACAGTGTGAATTGCGGATTTGTGTGTTTTCTTGTTTTTGACACAAAGTATGTAGTCTTGCAAACGTTTTAATTCTGGTTTGGTTTGATCACCCACACCACATGTGCAGGGTAATGACAAAATAAAGGGTTTTAGAAATCCTTACGAATGTGTAGACTAGTTAAAATTGACAATTCTGTATTAGTAGGAGTAAGTAAAAGATAAAAATATAGTTAATTCCTTATTTCCTCTCTTTAAGCCCAATAAGTTTGATCACCAAGACTTTTAAATAGAAACCTTAAAAGAAATTGTTCATTCCATATCTTAGGAATCTGCCGTAATTCTTTAGTGTTAATTTACATCACATTCTAAGAATTATTTTGTACCTAATTTTTAAATAGAAAGAGAACCTTGTACATTCGAAGGTTATACGCAGTATGTATTTTAAACAAATTATTTTCAAAATCAAATGTCTGTCTGAATTCTGGGTATGGCAAAAATTTAGTCAACGTTACGTTTACCTGTCGTCGACCAACAAATGAAACACACTAAGTCAAAATACATTGTAAGTCTGAGAAAAGGAAGGGTGAAAATTCTACTTCCTAAGCTCTTCTTACCAAGTGCATGTTTCAAACAGAAATCTAACCTTCATACAGAAAATTGAGTTAGTGCACGTCAGTCTGTGCAAAGAATGGTAGTTAATAAACGTCGCACTGGATAACGGGCTATTGACGACGGTCCAGGATCCAACCCGAAGGGAAAGATCCGAGGACGACACCACGCAATTTTGAACCATGGTCAGATGACGAAGCAACACGTGAAATAGAACCCCCACTCTTCAAACTTCTACACCTCAAGATGAGGATATTTCGCGCCACGACGGATTTAACGTCCACCAGCACCCGTGTACATGATAATCTTTGGCTGGACCGAGTTTCGATCTCGCAACCCCTTGGTTGCTAATCCGTTACTCTTCCAACCTTCAGTTTGAGGATTTCTCATTCTGGTTAGGAGTAATAAGACTCATGTCTTGAAAATTTTGACTTAGTGCGTTTACTAATTAAGTCAACAATGTAGGAATATACATATTTTTAATTTGTAGGATTATGGAGTGTTTATAGTTTTCTCAATTTTTTATTATATTGGTACACAAGGAAATTTAAGTATTTTTCTTTAACGAAAAATCGGATTATTTTATGTAACGAATGGTAAACAAACTCGTGAATCGTTAAAAAACAAATTTTGAGGCAACAGATCTTAAATTATACTTACGTTCAGCATTGGCTAAAAGGGGAAAATAGTTACTTTACAATACAAATTGATTCCATCATATATAAATTTATTTCACAACAGTTTTTTGATAAACCAACAAATTTTTTGTAAATGTATTAGTTTGAATGGTGTATTCCAAGAACGAGCAAATTACTGCATTGAAATGTAATACTGGCCATGGTATTTTTACACCAAAGCGTGAGCACGTGAGTGTCTTATAATACATATCGTATAATATAGTACTTTAACTGCAATTAAAACTCCGAATTTACTATGGTATTAAGTAGAAGACTTCACCAATTTTAATGCATTTCTTGGAACAGTTAGAGATTTTATGGATGTGTTTGTACATATGCATAGGTATTACAAGCTCAGTGGACTTTAGGTATGGTTATATGAATAGTCTAAATTATGATAAAGTGAAAGGTAGAGGAAATTGTGCCAAAATTCTACAGATTCAAGTAATAAGATTATCATCCTTCTCATCCAAAATTATCCCAGCTGTCGTAGAGCCTATATTTCAAAAATATCGAGATCGGTGAGAATGATTTTTGTAGTAAAATCAACATAAAACGCGAACTTTCAATCCAGTCTCCGAAAATGTGTTCACTTCGGGAAAAAAGTGTTCTCTTGTGATCTCTGAAATTGCCAATTTCAATATTTGAATCACATTAAGGCTATGAGCGAAAAATGCTTTCCGAGAACACTTTTTCGACAAGAAAGTAGTTGTATAGTCAATTATATATATACACACATGTATATATATATACAGTGCAACTTGGATAAAACGAACGTCTCTAATTCGAAATCGTTGTTAATTCGAAGATTTCTCTTAGTCCCTTGAACTTCTCATTAAATCAATGTTAAAAAATAGTGGATAATTCGAAGTTCAACTTCCTTAATTCGAAGTTTGAGTACAGTATATGTAAAGTTAAGTAAGCTATAGTACATGTAATATGTACTGTGACGAATTAATCGAAACTTTTTTGAACATTAAAAAAATAACATTTATTTTTACACAGACAAAACATGGGTTGACAATGGACGCGCGAAACAAAATGCTTAATTTCATATTAAATTTTGTTCAAATTGCTACGAAGACGCCTCAACTAGATGGAGTCCGTGAACTATCTGTTTTTTTATCCTCTTCACATGCGCAAGCGCAGTAGTGAAGGACTCTTAACAGGAAACTTCCGGTCTGCAGCCCGCCATCCTAGACTCTTGGGCGCTAAGATGTCACAGTACTGTAGCTTACGTAATGTAAATCTTATTTTGTTTACATATAATGTTTGTCTTTCATACCATGATCTTTCTGAATAAATATTTACTTATTGACAGAAAAATCTTTCAAGCAATCAGTGGACCTGAAATTAAAGTTAAAAGATGTAACTTTTTTAATTCGAAGTTTTGGATAATTCAAATCTTTTTAGTGGTCCCTTCAGCTTCGAATTATCCAAGTTGCACTATATATATATGTCATAATAACAGATCTTATAAGCCTGCAGTCGTGACGAGAGTGGCAAGAGTGGTGTAAGGCAACCGGAGAGAATGATCCATTGATATTGAGTGTAATGCAGATTCCATAACAATTCTTTATTATTTCAGTAGACAAGTAATTACATCATGAGGTTGTTGAGGGTTTGGAGTTTGGAACGGCTCTGAGGGCTCCTTAGCCCAAGAGACTCGTGAAAAAATAAATAGTTTACAAAGATCTCGCTAGAGGGATTAGGATTAAGAAAAATATTATTGGACCAGGGGATTTAACACGAAATTTCATTGGTAGAAGTCGGTGGTTTTACGAAGGGGGAATGTGATCTTACATATGCGATTTGAAAGCAGGAGAGTCCTTGGGAGGTCTAAGCTAACGAGGCGGCTTGAGTTCAAAGGTGAAAGGGAGTCACGAGGTCCAGTTAACGAGACGGCTTGAGTTCAAAAGTGAAAGGCAAGATATTGACCACTTAGATAGGGAGACAAAGACTGGGATAAAAGGGAACCGCTAAGGGGTGATCTGTAGTGAAAATTGTACTTAGGGGGTTATTTTTAGGTATCGTTTCATATCCCCCCCATTTAGAAGGGAAAGTCTTACCGTTCCAGAAAGGCTTTCACTAAATTATCAACAGTACAAAACATACAATATAACAAAGATACAAAATGACATTTCAAAACAAATATGATACATAAGCACTTGATACACAAATAATACAATATTAATTTACAAATTTCAACTAGTAGATGATTAATGAAAGTAAAAAACATCTAGCATAAGGACTTCAAAATTTATCCTTACACCTTCATAAAAGCTTCCATATGTCCTCTACTTAGTGACAATTCCCAAATTTTTACTGTTCAGAAAATATTCAAACATTTTTCATGTATTTTATCAAAATTTCCTTTGCATGGTGACTGAAAAAATATACAGTATTGTAAGTTTTGGTGATGAACCATATACGACATTATAATCACATCACTAAACAATCTTATTCATTAATTTGACGTAACAAAATCTGTGAAAAGGAAAATAAAAAAAAATAACTCAGGAACTTAGATGTGCAATGGAGACGACTTCTCTGTAGCAGTACCGACATGTCAGTGATGTCTGTACCTACGAGAGCGTTACTGTAAGTAGGCTAGAAATGAGCTCCGTATATTCTAAATGAGTAACTGCTCATTGTAAGCTACTAATTCACATCAAGCATCCTGAAACGTTGAATATGTGTGTGCCGTGTTGTATAATGAATTTTTGTTTAATCATTTGTTAACTTCAAAATCAATGTATTCTGTGATCAATATGTGTGAAATTTCGTTCATTCATCAGTATAAAATCATTATCAGTACAATCATTTTGGTGTAGTGATGAGAGTCCGTTCAATTTCTTAAAACTTCCAAAATGAGACTTCACGGTGAGGTTCCCAAACCACAAGTTGCTATCCTGTCGACTTAAAAATCTGTCATAATAACAGATCTTATAAGCCTGCAGTCGTGACGAGAGTGGCAAGAGTGGTGTAAGGCAACCGGAGAGAATGATCCATTGATATTGAGTGTAATGCAGATTCCATAACAATTCTTTATTATTTCAGTAGACAAGTAATTACATCATGAGGTTGTTGAGGGTTTGGAGTTTGGAACGGCTCTGAGGGCTCCTCAGCCCAAGAGACTCGTGAAAAAATAAATAGTTTACAAAGATCTCGCTAGAGGGATTAGGATTAAGAAAAATATTATTGGACCAGGGGATTTAACACGAAATTTCATTGGTAGAAGTCGGTGGTTTTACGAAGGGGGAATGTGATCTTACATATGCGATTTGAAAGCAGGAGAGTCCTTGGGAGGTCTAAGCTAACGAGGCGGCTTGAGTTCAAAGGTGAAAGGGAGTCACGAGGTCCGTGGGAGGTCCAGTTAACGAGACGGCTTGAGTTCAAAAGTGAAAGGCAAGATATTGACCACTTAGATAGGGAGACAAAGACTGGGATAAAAGGGAACCGCTAAGGGGTGATCTGTAGTGAAAATTGTACTTAGGGGGTTATTTTTAGGTATCGTTTCATATATATATATATACATCATCCTGTATATATATATATATATATATATATATATATACAGGTAACCCCCGTATAACACGGGAGTTACGTTCCAAAAAATTGCCGTGTTATGCGAATCCTTGTTATACGAAACAAAGAAGTAGTACGAAAAGGGGGGTTAGGTTCCAAAAATTAAAAAACATGCTATTATATTTTCATAATTAAAAATTTTATTAAGTAATACATATTAATATGAATTAAACAATGTTTTCTTCGTCATCACTAAGTACTATTAACCGTGGGTGTTTTTTTTTGGCAAGATATCCTCATCCTCTGAGTGACAGCTACGAGATCAGTGATGCCATTTATTTTTAAGTCCTTTATTTCTCAATTCCGTTTTCTCCCTCGCTCCCGTGACGCTCATTAACTATGCTGAGAATCTTCCAGAAAGTTACGTCATGGCATGTCATGTGTGTCCGTCTAACAAATTACAGATGAGCTAGTTTAAAAACAGCGAATCAGGAAGTCCAGCTCCCTTGATTGACAAGACCATCTCCCCTGATTTGCGACTCCCTGAAAAACTGATAAAAAGCGTGGAGGAAGAACACGCTCTCTTTTTTTTCGCCTGTCCAATGACCTTGCAGTCTTGTGAGAAGAAACGCGTTAAGCGTTCTTACCATTTTTTCTCTTTGATGACGAGCGGGGATCCCCGTCTCTTCTAAGCTAAGTTACTTTCTATTTAATTTATCTCGAGATAATATTCACGCGTGTAGATCTTAGAACATTCACATGCTATACCATTTAAATTAAACTTTCATAATGCCCGTCTTTTTCGCATCGTTGTTCCAATCATTCCATAAAAGCACCGTTTTATACGGGGATGTTCCCAATTCTCGAACCGTGTTAGAGTGAATCCGTACTATAAAATGGATATATATATATATATATATATATATATATATATATATATATATATACACACACATACATATTGCGGATTTGTGGGCTTCCTTGTTTTTGACTTGTTTTTGACAAGATGAGGATATTTGAGGCCACGACGGATTTAACGTGCAGCAGCCCCCGTGTACACGATGGTCTTTGGCTGGACCGAGTTTCGATCTCGCAACCCCTGCGTTGCTAATCCGTTACTCTTCCAACCTTCAGTTTGAGGATTTCTCGTTCTGGTTAGGAGTAATAAGACTCATGTCTTGAAAATTTTGACTTAGTGCGTTTCCCCTTTTAAGTCAACAATGTAGTAATATACATATTTCAAATTATAGGATTATGGAGTTTTTATAGTTTTCTCCATTTTTTATTATATTGGTACACAAGGAAACTTAAGTATTTTTCTTTAACGAAAAATCGGATTATTTTATGTAACGAATGGAAAACAAACTCGCGAATCGTTAAAAAACAAATTTTAAGGCAACAGGAGATCTTAAATTATACTTACGTTCAGCATAGGCTAAAAGGGAAAAAAATAGTTACTTTACAATACAAATTGATTCCATCATATATAAATTTATTTCACAACAGTTTTTTGAATAAACCAACTCATTTTTTGTAAATGAATTAGTTTGAATGGTGTATTTCAAGAACGAGCAAATTACTGCATTGAAATGTAATATTGGCCATGTATTTTTGCATGAAAGTGTGAGCACGTGAGTGTCTTGTATTTCATATGGTTTAATATAGTACTTTAACTGCAATTAAAACTCCGAATTTATTATGGTATTAAGTAGACTTCACCAATTTTAATGCATTTCTTGGAACGGTTAGAGATTTTATGGATGTGTTTGTACATATGCATAGGTATTACAAGCTCAGTGGACTTTAGGTATGGTTATATGAATAGGCTATATTATCAAAACGTAAACGGTACAGGAAATTGTGCCAAAATTCTACAGATTCAGGTAATAAGATGTCGTCGAGTCAATATTTTAAAAATATCGATATCGGTAACAATGACTTTTGTAGTAAAATCAACATAAAACGCCAGTCTCCGAAAATGTGTTCACTTCGGGAAAAAAGCATTCTCTTGTGATCTCTGAAAATGAAATTTTCAATACTTTTATCACATTAAGACTATGAGCGAAAAATGCATTCCGAGAACACTTTTTCGGGTTGTTTTTCGACAAGAAAGTAGTAGTACAGTCAATTACATACACACACACACAAGTATATATGCATACATACATATATACCACGAATCTTTAGACAAAACAGCGGTTATGAGTGAAAAGTATCAAAAGAACAGATAATTGATGGAGTAGTCCATATATGAGTGTGAACTAATTTAAAAATGTTTGTAAAAATATGTATGAATAGAATCAAATATGATATTGCGACAAAAACGGGAAAATCAAGCATTTCAAATATTTATCTACACACAGCAGCTATATATAATTATAGAAGCACCCAATATTCATAAACTATCTTAAATCCCACTTCTACTTTCGTGCTCAATGTTAAACGACTTGTTAAAATTAAAAAGCGTTTATAGGTTACTTTTAGTTTCTCTAACCCATAGCATGTTTAATTAAGGTACAAATGCATACTCATGCACTACAGCACCACAGGTTGCAAAACAAATTATTAATATGTGAAAAAAGTACACTGAAAATCTTACCGAGTCCTACGAAGTAGGCCACCGACAACACAACGGAGAAGAAAATGTTCATTGGAGACATGGCTGTTTGATTTCTCTAAGGAATCAAGATTAATGGCCGCCTCACACCTCGGGCTTTTATATGCATGTTTGAATTAGTTACGCATGGACAATTGTGTACAAAGCCGCACAGGTGAAACTGTGTAAGGGTCCAAACAGCTGTGTAAGTATTTTCGTATAGTTTTAAAAATAACGTGCACTGACTCACATTGAAAAGTGTTATTTCGTCAATTTTATATTATTTGAAGAAAGCAAATTTTTAGAGAAAGATATTTCTGCATAAAGATCTACTATGTAATAACAGTATTGTTTTCGTTGTCAATGAAAATGAAATATTTGTGTGATAGAACTTAGGATTTCTGAACCACGAAAAGTTCTCACATTGTTTAACAAATTATGCAACTGAATATTTATTATGAATTGAACACAAGTAATCAATCAAGTGATTGTACAAATAGTTCTCTTATTGTTCTCAATGCGCTTGTGATTAATAAAAATTTAAGCGGTTGTAAACACACAAGAGCACCTCAAATTTAATATTTTCACCGAAACAAAATTGAACAAATATATGAGTACAAAAGTAATCAAATTGCCATTTATACAGATTCATACGTAAAAGTAGAATACCTTGGTAATGTTGCAATAACACTTTTGGAGCAATTGGGTGTGTTTCTCTGAGCAGATCCCACTTTCGGGATATCTTGTTTCACTTCGAAAAAGTTTGTTACGAGTTTTAACTGTCATCACAGCCAAAAAAAGAAAGGAAAAATACTATCCCTCCATCGAAAGCAAAAGCGAGAATGCTCAATCGAATTTATATATACGAAGCTAATCTAAAGTTCCAATGTACCTCTTTCTTCCTATAGTGCGGGCCAGATTGGGTCAGTGGGTTTGAACAGTGTGTTAGTAACCTGCGAGTTGTTGCAAGCGCTGATTCAATTCCTGTCCCTGTGTGTATTTCTCTCTTATGTATGTAAAACTGTCCTTCTGTGTGTATGTCTAATACTTCATGTTGTCGTTCTCGTGTTTGGCTCATCTTGACCGAATATAATCCTTGCGCCATAAAATAACCCAATTCCATTAATCTTCCTATTATGCACTCTTACAAAGTTCTACAAAGATTATAAGCTCGCCAGTTGAAAGGCTGTCATAAGCAAAACCATGCATGGTGATTATTCGTTTCGCCAACTCGTAATCACTGCTATCGCTTCAGGCTCCGAATGATTTTCTGAGTTAAAATACGCCCTGAAGACGCTAATTGTGGCGATACATTGTTTAAGTTTAACATTTCCCCCTAATTCAACAGATAGACAGGTTTCAGTGTGTGTGCTGACAGTACACTTGACAAGTCGTCAGCGTACGATTGTATTCAATATCGCAGTTTCGTTCCCTTTCTAGCAACGGTCAGAGAAGTTTGCACTTGTTTTTGCTTATCATCGATACGTAAGTCTTTTTCAAGATTTACGTTCGTGAACCCTGCTTTCTCTTCTCACTGAGCAGCACACTAAATCGAAGCGTATGACCTCCATGGAAGGTATACACTCCGACATGAAAGAGGATTTGCCACTACCACAAGGACTACACGAGGTGGTCAAAAGTATTAAAGAATACACCCCCAGGATAGATGTTTACTTATAAAAAAGCCAAGAAGAATGAGAAATAAGGCCTCCACTACCAAGCTTGTGCTGAAGCTACCGTGAAACTCCTACACCAGATGCCTTCCGCAGACACACAAGCCCTCGTCGAAGTAACATCCAAGAAACTCCAAGAGGCCAAGGACAAGATCCAGGGAGCTCGAAGTAGGTTTGTCATTTTTGGTTCTTGCCATGCTACCAATTGCACCACACATTAATCGCAAACGTTCTAGCTTATCAGTTGATTCTTCCTCACTACCAAAACCCGTCAAAAAATTAGACCAGGGCTTTCAGCTCCCCTGGAAGGTATTAACGGCCAAGCCGCTTACCCTCAAATCGGTTGAAAGAGGTCCTATGCAAAACAGATTCAATCCAATCATTAATGCCACCGAGAACCCTAACGACATCCCCCACAACAAATCGAGCCTATCATGGTTAAGCTCATTCCGAACTATACGGAACTGCTAAGAGATCAGATAAATTCCATTCTGGAATTACTAACAAGCTGTCAGGAGAATTTCTAAAAATCTTCTGTACCACCCCGTCCCAACATAGAGAGAAATAACCCTTTTCCTAAGAGATAGGAATTGAAGGAAACACCATCACTCCCTCGTTTGAGAGACTCATCAAAGTAGTAATCAAAGGCCTGGCAGGAGACATTGAGATTGAAGATATAACCGATTTCACTGAAAAGGCATACCAGGCATTAAAGTTTCCCAACTTAAACAATTTCGATCAAAACTCCCCTGCCTATAATTCTAGTTGAGGTCATTAAAAACAATGAAGACGAAGAAATGTTCAAAATTAAAGAATGCTTTTATATGTCGATAACCATGGAGAGCTACAACAAGAACGGAGGGCCGTCACAATGCTTCAATTGCACTGGCTTTGGACACAGCTCCGCCAATTGCGTAATGAAGCCCTGGTGTCTAAGATGCGGTGATGACCATGGCACATCCACCTGAACAATACCCAGAACCAAAAACCCAAGACACATCAACTGCCAGGAGTTGGGACATGTTGCCTTCCGGAGGGGATGCCCCAAATTTCCCAAGAAACCTGGTCAACCCACCCTGAACCCCGCTAGGAATCCCCCTAAAACTTTCACAACCAGATCAGTTTTTCAAAATTTTCCCTTTCCCGGCATCACTAATAACACCGGAACCAGACGGGGTGTTGCAATTGCTGCTGCCCTGTCTGCAGTTGGAATATCTTGCAGACTGATATTTTTTGAGTTGCCAAAAAGTTTTTGTTGTGAAGCGTCTTGGTTGGTATCTAATGTAAAAGACAGATATGGTCACGTGACGAAACTACTTATCATATGAGCCAAGGCAGAAGTAACAGTTAAGAGGTTTGTACCTAAGGATGTAAACGGCCTTGGAACAGGCTGTTTACAACAGTTAAAAAACCAGAAGCCTGGTTTAAGTTATTAATTAGGACTCGATAGTCCTCAGTAGGGGTAACCATGATAGGCGGTAATTGGGACTCTTCACAACATCCCAAGAATCACCATCAATAGGTATATCATTTAAAACATCAAAGCGATTTACAGAAACAATATCATCATCATCAACATTTTGACTGCTTGGGCCAGCAATAGTTATAGCATTTTGAGCATAGACGTTGTTTGGTTTTTTAGACGGATGAGCACTGATTGCTTGATCTCTTCCTAGATTTAGAGGACTGTGCGTTCAATTTACGTCTAACAGTCTTCCACTCTAAAATAGAATGGTCAAATTCAAAGAGCCTCTGTAGTGGCCACTTCGATTACCTTAGTTGATTGAGGTGTAGGTTCTTGTGCACTGAGTAATCCTATGAGGGCTTCATGGTTTGTAATTTGCACCATTCGAGTCCTTAGCTACTTTGAGCTTTTCGTAGGATGATTGCGTTTCCATAAAATCCGTATCGGCATCACTAATGTCCATAGCACTGTTTATAGCACAGTCTGGAACACTAATAACACAAACACTTGGCGTTGAACTCATTGTAGTAGGCTAGCCAGTCCTAATAAGGACTCGTTGTATCAACTAGTTCTAGTTGATGGTCAACGGCGTTGGGTGAGTTGGCACTCGAAGGGCCAGGGATTGCAGCAAAAACACGTCCGTTCTCCTCGGAGGTGTAATCTTTGGGTCGCAATTATTATTGTCGGTCGCCTATTATTCTTGGTCGCCCCCTTGTAGAAATTTTTCTCAAGAATACAGAAATTCGTAAGATGTGGAAATGTATATTAATTTCCCAAACCAAAGTGTAAAATTTCTATTAAAAAATACATTGAAGGACAAGAAATTACGAAAAATAAGTATTGAAATTTTATGATTGAAGCGATCAATTTTTACGTTTTAAAAAATAAAACATTTAGTCACAAAAATTGCACTTTTATTACGATATTTCAGAATATATTCATTACGACTATTTACTTCATTGTATTGTTTCTACCCTATAAAATTGCTTCTTTTTAAGACTCAACTTTAGGAGAATGCAGAAACTCGTAAAATGATTAAAAAATGCGGTAGACATTACATATCTACGAAATAAATGGCAAATGCAGCGGCGGATTCAGAGGATGATAGGGACCCTTTGCCTGAACCATTATTAACTTTTTTGCACACTTTTACACATTTCGTATCTTACTTCTAAAAAATTTTGTATGAAAACAAATATTTGATTGTTCGGTAGAGATCTCTTAAATGAAATATGGCTACCATATATTAAGAAAATTTTGTAAGCATGAAAAATGACATTTTAAAAATTATTATGATTGCATTTCAATCACATTACCTCAACCACTTTAAAATTTTTTTTTGTTTACACCCTTAATTCATCTTGGGATTTTAAAGTACTGAACAAATTGTTTGACATAATAACAGAATTTTTCCGTGTGAAAATATCAGCGTACATCCATGTTCTCGTTCAATTGACTAGGAAATCCAAATAATTATTTGATGACCTTGATTTAGTCTCATTCAATTCATAAAAATCTTCAACGGTACCCACTATAATCTTATCCCATTCGTACGCACATACTGCATTATTTTATAATTGAAAACAATTTAGAAAAAAAGGAATTAAAAAAATATGTTTAACTAAAATAAAAAAGAACGAAAAACAAATTTAATAGCTCATAATATAAAAATATGGATAATTAGGTAAAGTTGAATGTCAATAATTAATTTGTCATTTCAATAGCAAATTTTAAAAACGTTTTCCTCTGACCTTACTTTTCAACTGTTGTCGGCACCCTGGTATGTCATAGAGCTCCTTTAACTTTGCACATTACCCTGGTTGTAAATCCTATCCTCCTAGAGAAACACAAGTATGTTAAGTCTCAAACCGCACAGCTATACATCACTCCACCGAATCACCGATTTGGGCTACCAAATCACTGATACTCAGTCACAGTTTAAACTACTACCGAATCTCCAATGCCAGACGCTGTCACCGATCACAATCACCGATAGAGGTTAAATGATATCAGCTGATATCACTTAGCCCTGAATCACTGTACCGAGTCCCAGTATTAGGTTTAACAGATATCACTTAGCCCTCAATCACTGCTATAAAATCACAGATATACTCAATCACCGTTCCAGTAATCAGTGGTAATAAATCACTATTATTTTGATATTTCAGTAACAGGTAAGAACTGTGATTCCAAAGTATCGGTGATTGAGTAGCAGTTCTGTGATTCACTTAACATCCCTAATAGTAACCAAGCTACGCTCACCTCAGATTCCCATAGACCAAATCTTCATACTAGCTCAATGTCTCTCTGCTAACATTTTATGGGGCGTACAAACTTAGGGTTTAGCATATGTTTCTGGAACGCAAATGGTATTTGCAATAAAATTATTGAACTCCGAGAATTCACAAACACTCATAATCCAAAGGTGATTTGTCTGCAAGAGACTCACCTCAGACCCAACATAAACATACACATACCTAACTACAACATATACACGAATGATCTAGACCTTTCTACCAACACCAAAGCCAGAAGTGGTACTGCAATCTTCATTAAAAATTATACCCCACCACTAAGAAATTAGCCCTCACGTTCAAGGTACCGCAGTTCCAATAACCCTCCTAAAGTTAAAATTCTTTGCAATTACGTCGATTTATAATCCCCAAGCGATAACCCAACTTTTATTGATGATATTGAAAATATTCTCAAAAATCATAATCAGGTCGTTGAGACAAAATAATTTTTTAACATTGTTTTTAATTTTACCATAGCTTCTACAATTTACTCCGGACGCAAATAAGTATACTACATATGTCCATTCATATAATCCATTCCATATTCATCGCACTTTTGCTGTAAGACAAACTACAAAAGTTTTTTTCTAAGGTGACTACTACAAAGGACGATTTTGAGTTTAGGAGTGATTACGAATATTCCCATATGTTCATTTTCAGTAAGAATGGCGAATTTTTAACTTAGTTTTCCTATGAATATGTTTTACTTGTGGCATTCTTGTACCACGTATGCGATGTTTTCCAATTTCATCAATATGAGAGGATGGTAAATTAGATTGTTAAGGAATTCGTGATTAATTTATTATGAAACAAACACGTTTGTTTCTTAGAAATTCCATTCAGCGGCAGGTGGAATAACGGAACTTGTTTTAAAAATAAATGTCATCAGTGTAGACAAAGCAAGCTTAATCGTTTACAATTTTTCAAAAACACCAGAAGGTCGATTTCAGAGTTTTTAAGAAAAGAAAGTCACTGCTTTCAACGTATTTCAACCAAGTTCCGTAAGAGCAGCTTCAATTTGTAGAACAAGCAACCTCGAACTTCTGTCACTTAAGACAAAAAGGTTCAATTTTTCAAAATTCCTAAATGTGATATTATTCCAAGATCAGCAGTCTTATTTAAAATTGCCTGTACTCCAACAGACATTCAGTTTTAAATCTAATCCTTCTGGTACTTTTTAAATTCAGAGATTCGGTTTCTAAATGGAAACCACGTACCTATTTAGAATGATAGATGTAGTTACTGGACTATGGAGTACAGCTTTCAATAATACCTATGAAACATGAAAAACAAAATTAAATTAAATTTATTTTAATCGTCTTGTAATGAAAATCTGTCAAATTTTTTAAATATATTTGAACTACAACGTATGACTACCGTTTTAATTTAATGTAACCCATCTTATTTTAAAGTGATTTTTTTTAAATTTACCGGCCAATTCTAAAATACTAAATTACAGACCTTACTTAAAAATGTTTGGTTTTGTATATTTTATTTATTTTTATAAAACAGCATTCTACCAACGAAAGACTTAAAGGAAGTTGGTTGAAATATACATATACCGCCAAGAAATTATGCATGTTTCATAATATTACTGGAATACATAAATACAGATACAAAATTGCGGTCATTTTAAATAAGAACTTATTCACATTACTTAAAAAGGTTTTGTTTTGTATATTTTATTTTTATGGAACAGAATTCTACAAATCATTACGTATTTAATCAAAAATTTAAGGAAAAAGGTCGAAATATAAAAAAAACAAGACTACCAACAAATTACCCATGTCTGATATTTTACAGGAAATAAATAAATCATTAAAACTTAACTCCTAAATAATATATCTGCGATATGTAAAATACCAGAGCACATAAATACAAACAGAAACGAAATTGAGAAAATGCAGAATTCTGAAAAAAGAAAGATATGTGTAAACGTGTTGAATTTTGACTTCCCGAATATATTCTGAAATATAACAATTCGACAAAAGACTTTTGAACAATATTAATGAAGACAATAGTAATTTATTTACAAAGAGAACACATATTTATAATATTTGGAAATGCTCAAGTATGACCACAACATTTTGCTGTCAACACAAATACACACAGAATTCTAAATCACCGTAAAAAATTAAACATTAATTTTCTAGCGCTGTCAGATTTCGAGAAGCAAAATAACGCTTTTGTGATCAATGAGTTTTTCCTTTGGGCTTTTCGTGTTCCATTACAAAATATAAGTTATGTAAAACTAAATATTTTGAATATCATTTTTTCATCAATCAAATATTTATAAATTATTTATATATGGGAAGAAATGAAAAATCAGTACAAACATAAATATTAGAATTTAATTTGTTTTGGGGAAAAAATTCCGAGAAATACTGGTAAAACAATTTTATTGGGAAATTATTTTTCTATCAATTAGGGTAAAACAAACTGAGCTGTGTACAACAATCTTTTTAATACAATGTTATTCCTATGGGGATTTCGAATTGTTTTTAGCCCCTTCTGCATACCTAGAAAAGTTGTTAATATGTAGCCTAATTTACCCGCAGGTTTCTAAAGTATAAGTGTACCAAATTTGGTCTGGATTGATCAAACGGTGTAGATTTGTACAGAGAACCGATAGACAGAAAGACAGAAGCCAACTCAGCTTTATATATAGAAAGAGATGAGTCTTATAATAAGTATGCAAAATTTCATTGCTGTAGAGTAATTAGTATTTGAATTATTATTATTAGACTGCAAAACAATGCTTGGTCAAAATTGGTTCTTATATTTTTGTTCATAAACATAAAAGTTGAAATTATAAAAGCTCTAATAACTTTATCATTTTAATTATCATATTTAAATAATCATATTTTAATATTTAACTGATGCTGATGCAACGCAAAAATTAAAAAATTTTTTGGATAACTTGCATTTTGGTAAAGAAACTAGTTTATTTCATGTGAAAAGCGCAAGAGAAGAACCCACTAATGAGATAAGTGTTATTTTGCTACTCTGTATCTGGCAACGCCAGGTTTAATGCTCCATATTTATATAACTTTTTTATTTTATTTTATAATTTTTTTGAAGTTCTAAGTGTATGTATCTGAGTTAGGACAGCGAAATGGGGCATCGTATATGAATTTGTTCTTTCTGTAAATGAATTGTTATTGTCTTTCATTATATATATATATATATATATATATAGATAGATATAGATATAGATATATATATTACCAGAAGATGAACCAAAATAACAACAATAATGATAATGATGTTACGGATGACCCTTTATCTTGTTTCTCGGAAAAATTCAATTTTTAAGGTAGTTTTTACTTGTTATATATTAGAGCGCAAAAAAATATATTTTCAATGTTTTGATACATTCATAAAGTATTCACCCTAGGACATTGTCATACTTTTGAAAAACTATCTTCACCTTGAATGACTTGTTGGCTGGTTTCAGGTTTTATGGCGCAAGGGCCATATTTGGCCATGCTGCGCCAGACACATGACATACTATATCAAGTACTAGACATACAGACTATGAAGTTTTTGCTGACACGGAAGAAATACACCCAAGAAGGAAAGCACATGACTGGAATCGAACCAGCGTCGCCTACAACTGGAAGGTTGTTAGTGCAGTGGACATACACACGTGGCCACGGCGGACCCAAATGACTTGTGGGCATAACTCAAAATCAGCGATTGTAGACATTGGCATTTTTCTACCAAGGTACAGATTTATTTTGCGAAAACTATCGTCTAGATACGAGTTGATTTGCCGGCGGTTTGGGTATACTTGGACCAAGTTTTCTTAACATGGTTCATTGGTTCAATACATAATTTTTCGTAGAATTCTGTTTATTAAAATGAATCAAGTGTACAAAACAAAACCTTTTAAAATAAGACGGTAACGACTTCCTTTGGAAAGAGGGTATATGTAACGTTCAAATCAAGTCATTTTAAAATAAGACAGTAAAAGTCAAAATAAAGTCCCATATTAAAGTGTTATACATAAAATAAGATTAGTAAGGTTAAAATAAGACGGATTACACTACGCATGTTTTGACGCAGGTTTCGATTACAAGACAGTTAAAGGCATTAAAACTTAAATTTTATTTTCATGTTTCAAATTATATTATTGTATTGTATTGAAAGCTGAACTTAATAGTCAAGAAACAACATCTATCTTTTTAAATAGGTACGTTGTTTCCACCAAGTACGTACCACCAAGAATCGGTTTACAACTTCATGCCATTTGGAATAAAGTTAATTTTGAATAAAACTTTGTAAATGTAGGAATAATATTACTGTTATAAAATATTCTATCTGGAAAAGCTGAAAGTTTTCTTAAGAGACAGAACGTCAAGGTGATTTATTTTGAGAGAGTGTGTTGAGAGAGAGAGAAACTCTATTCTTATGAAATCGGATTGAAGCGTGAGAAGTATACAGCTAGTCTAGACTGAAATATGTGAAAAGTATATAGAAATTTCCATTTTTTGGTATAAATAGAAATGAATCTGTGTTGCCATATTTATTTTATGCGCCTGAAGTAACAGTGAAAATTGTTTTGAATTTAATGTTATGAATACAAATAGGAATCCACATTCCAAAAACCAACGTTATTGGAAAGAAAAAATAATTTTAAAGTATGGTATAGATTCGAGAAAAAGGGTGGGATCAAAACCTCGTTCGTTTCTGGTTGTATGTATACTTGGTATTTCGTGTCGCATTTAGAATGCGTAGTGTGAAGCTAGGCTGAAAAAATAGAATCAGTTTGATATTTGTAATCTTTCTTCTGTCATATTTGTATTTAAGCTGTATTTAACAGAAGGGGCTTGAACCCTTCCCCTCTACTTTTTTTGTTCGTCTTCCTAACATTAGATAACAAAGAATGAACTGAATAGGAAAATGTGTGGATCGTTGATACATATGGTGTTTAAAACTATTTTTCAGTTCATAAGTTCGTAAATACTTCGACGTTTGCTCCCAAGCAATAAAATCCCACGTATCCATTCATACCATATTAAGTAGTATATGGGGTGGTATATCACCGAAAGTGAAGTCACACCCCGTGACCGGAAGGGGACATGTGGGAATGACGTCATACCCAGTGACCGGAAGTGACGACACGATATACGGGTACAATAAACTCCACTTAGTTTATTCGTTTTCCTTTTTTTCGTGCAGTTGAGGTGTTTTTGTTGTTTCCTCTTGCTTGGAGGTGAGTTGTTTTTTGAAAGTTTACATTTCAAGCAATGGCAACATGCAAACCGGAAATGACGTTTGTTTATCTTTTGGACTTCAATTTTTTTTTCTCCCTACTGTACGAGTTGTTTCGAACAGGCAAGAGTTGAGGTGTTTTTGGTACTGCTTATTTTTATTCATTTTCGTGATGATTTAAAAGTTTAGTGTTAAAGAAGTGGCAACGATTTGAGTGATAAGAATGCATGCTTGATCTTGTCCAAGAGAACGTAAGCGTTGTGGACAATGCAAGCTCTTCCCCTTTTGCTATTGAGAGGGATTTTTGTGGCGTTGTAAAAGTCGTGCTTGGTATTTTTTCATTGGATGTTTACCGATTGAGGATTTTTTACAGCTTTGTACGATGACTGTTGATTCTTCAATCGTTTGGAGAACAACGCATATCATTCACTTTTTTACTCGACTGATCTTCGGACCTGTATCTACAAATTTCTTACCTGAGAATGAAACGTTTTACGAATCCACCTGAAGTGTGCAGAGTTGCTTCAAACGATCAAATGGTTCAACCCATAGTTCCTGAGGAAGATCCTAAAATAAAGATGGACTCTCTTCCCGATTACATGTTTCATATCGGTGAACCTCTTTTTCTGCTAGTGAACAATTTCAACGGCTCTTCAAGAGCACACATCTGTAGATTTGCTGAGAATGAACAGGGTGCCTTGCACCAACAAAGGATGGTGTTTCGCTACATTCTAAAATTTGGTATCTTCTCATAAAAAAGATGTGCAAGTATAACTCATTTGCTGAACCCTCTAATTTTAAAGTCATAGAGAAAGACGTATGTCTCTCTAAAGCGTGTGTGAATGAAAAAGTGGACTTAATTTTGCAGCGTGTATTTCAAAAACGAGAAAACTCTCTACAGTTCCTGTCCAATTGTGTAAGCCTGAACACAGACCAATATCTTAAAATGTGTGGACGCCATGACGACATTTCAGATATAATGAACCGATCCCTTTCGACGTACTCCATGTGCTACTACGTGAAGTTAGAACTTGAAAAGAACTTTCCTGATGAGTGCTGGAAGCCTTTCCACGGAAGCCCCGATAGTCCTGAGGGGGTGTTGGATATTTCAATATCTCTGTAAGTGCTTGAAGGATAGTGTTGTGAAAAACATTGCCCTAATTATAGATTGCATGCGTTTTAAAAACGATCTGATAAACCAATCCATACACGCTTGTATGAATTCGAGTCCTGACAAATTTTTTTGCGAACTTTTCATCCCTGCTTTGTATGCAATCAATTGGAAGGAGTTTGCAGCAAAGTTTATAAAAGAAACCCTCAGACTTAATTTTTCACTATTTAATATTACAGAGTGGGTTTTTGAGTGTTTAAATGTGACAGGTGTCTTAACAAAGTTAGGTAAATGTACACTCATGTCCAAAATTATCTTTACATGCATAAAATCACTGATTTCTCAGGAACTGTGAACTATAATTTTATGAATTTGTGTGAAATGATACATAACATCATAACACATAAGTACAAAGGAAAAAATTAAGAGCACTACATATGATATAAAACTGTAGCGTGTAACAATAAAAATGGTAATAATATGTAACAAGGAGAATTCAGAAAGAATAAATCAGAAAAAAAGGATTATGAATTTAATATGGAATGTGATCTTCCCTGACGTGTACACACATATCACAACGTGTTTTAATACTAGCAATAATGTTGTTAACCACAGTTTGGTGAATTAAGTTCCACTCCTCCAGCAATGCGGTCTTCAGGACATTTATATCTCTAGGAGGAGTATGTCTCCGTGCAACTGCTTTTACAAGGTACTCCCATGAGTTCTCTATCGGGTTCAGACCAGGAGAATTTGCTGGCCATGGTATTCGCTCAATGGCTTCACTTTCAAGGAATTCGTCAACGAGGTTTGCTCGATGTGGACGAGCATTATCGTCCATAAATAAAAAGTCAGAACCATATGCACCTCTGAAAAGTCTTACATAAGGTTCTAAGACCTCATCCCGATATCTCCGGCCGGTCAGATCCGCTGTTGAAAACGTGTAGGGGCGTACGTCCATCGATCATTATTCCTCCCCATACCATCACACCTGCACTACCGAAATGGTCACGTTCCATAATGTTCAAAGGAAGATTTCGCGTTATTTTCTCCCTGCAGATTTAAACACGTTTAGAATCAGATGTTAAACTAAACCTCGACTCATCAGTAAAGAGAACATGGGTCCATTGGTATTCACTCTAGTTATGATGTTCTTTGCACCAATTAAAGCGATCCCTCTTTTGTTGTGAAAACAGTGAAACACATATCCTTGACTTTCTGGCATAAAGGCCTTTTTCATTAGGCCTTCTGTATACAGTTTGCGTGATACAACAGTTCCAGTGGCGGCTGCAACCTCTGAACTTAACTGCCGAGCAGTAGACTTCCAGTTACGACGGACAGTTATTGCCAGATATCGATCTTGAGAAGCAGTTGTTATTCGTTTACGACCTTGTCCAGGCCTCCTTACAACAGTTCCAGAGTTCTGAAATTGTTTCCACAGCGTAGAGACTGTCTGTCTTCAAATAGTCACACATCTCGCTGCTGACATGATTGTCTGCCCTGCTTCTAAACGGCCAATAATTCGTCACTTCATAGATTCTTCCAAATGATACTTCGGAGCCATAACAAACCGTTTTACACACTGAAATCAAACGCTGTATTGCAGAAATTCTCTCAGATATTCACTTTGGGCCAAGCGCTTGATTCACCGTCGGATGACGTAACGCCTTGATTTGCATATCAGAAACCGTTTGATCACTTTTGATTGGATAATGGTAATTAGGCTTGTCTTGCACACATTCCCTGCAAAAATGGATTACATCGATTGGATATTTCATGGAATATCATTATTTTTGGGTATGTAAAGATAAATTTGGACATGAGTGTATTTCAAGAATCTATTTTGTAGTGAAAAAAAGACAGATATATTCATTACTTTTCGTTCGAAGCTTTTTTTAAAATCTGTTTTAAGATGTATTTCTGGATTTTCAATTTAATATTTTTCGTTCAATAACTGTAGTTGAGCTAAGTGGTTTAATTAGTTTTAAAAACATTTTTAATCATTGTATTATAATTATGGGACACACTTTTATTTTTTTATGACATACAAGGCATTTATATGTATGCCCTGAACTATTCTATGCACTCTGATTAACATTGGCATACTCTAGAGACTTTTCTTTTTTTCTATAAATTTAAATTCTACAAAAATATAGAACGTTAAACATGAAATTTCTATTTGTGAAATTACGTATTTAACAATTGTGCACCTTTATTAGAATGCGGTAGTTGTTACTTGTTATGAATAGGAATTTTAATTTATTAACGAAAGCGGAAGTTAGTTAACCACTTCAACCCGAATAATGCCGGGCAATTCTGCTAGTGTCTGCTAAATCTCGTAACTTCAACCATAGAGGAAATCAGATGCGTGTTTGTGTGTGAATTGAATTACATTTCAATTAATCAGTGTCGTAACATCCGTGTAAACTCGGATGCCTGTCATGAAAAAATCAAAATTCAGAAAGACTGCTTGGGTAAAATCTGAAGCTAAACGCCGACTTTAACGTAAATCTGAGTGGGACATGTGTTTCTATTTTTAACATCCTTAATTTTACAACAAAAGTCGACCAGGAAATGTGTATTGCGGATCATTTCATCTTCTAATGGTTTTTTACTATGATTGGTCGATGGTCATCATGTTGAACGGATACCTTGGGCACCGATCCTTCCTCTCTTCCCCATGCCACCCCGATGAATACTAGCAACCATTTTCCTACCTTTTTAACCGCCGTGGTAGCCCAGTTGGTAGAGCAACTGATTAGCAATCAGAGGGTTGCGAGTTTGAAACTCGGTCCAGCCAAAGACCGTTGTGTTCACGAGGGCTGGTGCATGTTCAATCTGTCGCGGACTCAAATGTCCTCACGTTGGCTTGATGTGGAGTTTGAAGAGTCATATGACCGTGATTCGAAATGACTTGGTGTTGTCCTCGGACTTTCCCTTCGGGTTTGATCCCGGACGTCGCCAATAGCCTGTTGTGTTGCTCGAGTACGACTTAATTAAGTACCAGCTAATTACCTACCTTTTTAAAAGGTAGGTTAGTAGGTAGGTAATTAGGACGTTAATAACTACCTACCTAACTATTAATGTTGCACTGGAGCAAGACAAAGGCCTATTCATTTTTAAAAGTATGTTTTGACAGCGTGATCGTCCATAGATTTTCAATATTGGGGCTCCTTTTTAAACTTACGAATGAAAAAATTTTGTACTGTAATGTCTGCGGAAGAGAAACAACTGTGAAGAGAGATAGTTGACTTTCAAGGTCATCGGATTTGTATTGCTTCCCATCGAATCTCGACAATCAACCTGTTACTTCCAATGCAATACTACGCTACTGATAATATGCATGGTTTACTGCCATGTACTTCACTTATTCAGAATACAACATCAACACCGCCATCTACTGGCGAAAATAGTAACCAAACTGTAAAAATAACAGACTTCTACAAATACCACATACTTATTAGAGGGACCAAATCGGACTAGGACGATTACTTTTCGCACCTCGAAATATTGAAATGTGGACACTTTTTCGAAAATTCACGTTCACTCAAATTGAGAAACAATTTTCAAGCAAAATACCTGTACTTGAGGGACAAATTTTCTGAACAGTCTAATGAACAGTATGACTTGATTACTGATACAACTCCTAGAACAAGAAATATTCTCGACATTACAAAATGCTGTCATCTTTCAGTTCTTCACACAAAAGTAATGTGAGCAAATCCTGTAAAACCTCGATGCATTCAGAATGAAGAATTTGCTAAATTAGCAGCAAAAGGTTTTTGTAGCTATGCAAAAAATCGTAACGTTGCGCAATAGTACAGATATCAAAAATGGACGTTAACAAAACAAAAGTATTCTTTATCAACAGCCATTCATGCTTCGGAATGCCACGATGGATACAAAATAAGATGGTTGGTTGGTTGATTGGTTGTTCGAGGTTTATAGAGCAATGGCCATATTTAGCCAAATCAAAATAAGAAACACAATTGTAATGACAGTTAAAAACTTGTCTGCGTTTTCTGTATCCACTTGTGACCGCCTTAAAAGGTTATGAAAATTATGAAGCATATGATGCTCACAAATGACGTATAAGCGCGGATTAAACTTTCTTTTCAGAGTTTTCCTTATAGACAGCTGGCGCCATCTGTTGATTTCATATACAAATAACTTTTAACAGAATCTTAATATTATGACTTCGTGTTGTCTGATATCGTTTCAACTATCATAAAAAATGCAAATAATTATAAATTTGATACAGTAATCTAAATTCGCGAAACAGACAAACGTTTTCAACTTCTGTTCAATTTATTCGGGAAAAGGATCTAAAAGTTTAGGCAAAATATTTTTCAGTTATGAGAGGGCTTTTTAGTGTAATCAAACGAACCGATCGGTAGTTAATACATAGATAGTTAAATGAAAATGTAGCTTATCACCACTTTGGTGACGTTAGACGTTGAATCTAATTAATGTTGAGAGTGAGAGACCAATCAAACAACATATATCATTTCATAGTTCTTTGTAATCTTTATTGGCTGAGTGCTGAAATCGTATTCGATCGATAGGTAGTTGAATTTACATCACTCAAGCAAAACAACAGACTATTGACGACGTTCCGGGATCAATCCCAAAGACAACACCTACTTATTTTGAACCAAGGTCAAATGACGAGGTTAGCACCTGAGCTCGCACCCCATTCTCCAAACGTCCACGCCAAGATATTTGAGACCATGACAGATTTAACTCGTACATTTCTGCGTGAGACATTTTCGTGAATTTTATAGTATTTCTACCTAACTTGCACAGAATTTAAGAAATGCTACTTTGTTTCAATTGGCAATTCTAATACAAAATACGATCTTCAGTCTGTCAAGTCGAAAGATAAACATGCTGAAAATAAAACCGACATGTGAAACCACTTTAGAATCAGGAGATTCCAAACGAAATCGTTAACTCAGGGCATTTTTTTAAGACG
This sequence comes from Meta bourneti, assembly GCA_933210815.1. NCBI lineage: Eukaryota > Metazoa > Arthropoda > Arachnida > Araneae > Tetragnathidae > Meta > Meta bourneti. The sequence continues at coordinate 10,225,442 of OW119924.1, read as the reverse complement.
TTGATGCGTTCACCTTTTTAAAAACGCATAAATAAAATTCGACGGACCACAGCTCTCTTTTCTGCTTTTTATTTAACAGGACGTCACACACATTTTGTACAACATATAAAGACAGCTGGACATTATTGAGTTGATGCAATTGTGGGTGTCGAGATAAACATTAATTACCCACTTCTGGTTATTGCTGCTAACTTTGCAGCGTCTAGTAGTCAACTGGCGATGGGCTCAGTCGGCTCGGGTATTGCGCATGCGTGAACATTTTCGCCTCTCTGGTTGGCGCACGTGCGGCAACATCCCGCCCGGCCTTGCCATGTTCTCATGCAAGAACTTAACAATTCTATTTTTTTTTTTTGTTTAAGTCCAAACATAAATGAATGCTTAAATTTCAGTTATAATCAATGTAAACTAATAAACAATAACTAATCACTATGAATACAATAATCACAATAGTAAGATAAACAGTATACACTTAAGCACTAGAATTTTCATAAAGAACAAATATTATTATTATTATTTGAAAACAATACATTTAATTTTCAATAGGCAGTACACTCAATCTGGAGATGGACCTTTTATAAACTCCCTTACTGGTTTTCACGTCAACAACTCGTACTTTTCTATCCTGTCCGGGATATATGGCTATTATTCGTCCCAATAACCATTTATATGGTGGGAGATTTTCTTCCCTTATCAAAACCATGTCCCCTATTTTTAGATTTTCTTTATCAACTACCCATTTCTTTCTTTGTTGTAGACTATTTAAATATGAAAGGCTCCATCTTTTCCAGATTGTTTGTACCGATTTTGTAATTCTCTGCCAAGCATTAAGGCGATTTGTCTCAATATCAGTTAGAGACGGTTCGATTATGGCCGTCATCGGCCTTCCTATCAGGAAATGTGCCGGCGTCAGCACCTCCAAGTCATCAACATCGGCCGAGAGAGGGGTAAGCGGGCGAGAATTCAAAACAGCTTCTATCTGGGTCACGAGAGTTAGCAACTCTTCATAAGTAAATTTTGAATTCCCAGCAACGCGTTTTAAGTGATATTTAAATGCCTTTATGTTTGCCTCCCAGAGGCCTCCCCAATTCGGACTTCTTGGGGGAATAAAAGACCATTCTATGTTTTCTTCCGCGAAAAAGGCAAATAAAGATTCCTCTTTTTCTTGAACAAATCTAAATAGGGCTCTAAGTTCTCTATTAGCCCCTACCATGTTTGTCCCATTATCCGAGAATATTCTATGGCATTTTCCCCTTCTCGAAATAAATCTTTTCAGTGTGTTTATTAAAGCTTGTGAAGTTAAATCACTGATTATTTCGAGGTGTATGGCTTTTGTCACTAGACATATGAATATACAAACATAAACCTTAATTTCGGGACCTTTTCTCTGATATCAGTTTTTGATTAAGAATGGCCCGCATAAATCAATTCCAGTCGAATTAAAAACTTTATCGGGTGTTATTCTCTGCATTGGCAAATTGCCCATTTTTTGTGAGCACTCATTGGGATTGGCTTTAAAGCAAATGACACAATTGTGCACGATTTTTTTGCACAAATTTCTTCCATGAATGGGCCAATATTTTTGCCTAACCTGAAAAAGTAAATGTTGAGGTCCAAGATGAAAATACTTTTCATGATAATATCTTACGATAATTTCAGTTAACTTACCTTTTGAGGGGAGTAATATAGGGTGTTTACTTGAATATGACAGCTGAGAATTCTCTAGTCTGCCTCCTACCCTTAAGATACCTTTACTGTCTAAAATTGGTGATAAATTTAAAATCTTGCTTTTATTTGGAATACTACCACTGGACTTGAGGGCTGATATTTCTGCAGACAATTCCTCACTTTGAAGTTGTTTGACTAAAAACACCTCAGCTTTAGAGATCTCATCCGATCCCAGGGGACCTTGTCTCTTATTCCTAGGGTTCCTACAATTATTCACAAACCTAAAAAGAAAACTCAAAATTCGAATTATAGTTAAAAATTTGCTGTTACGGTTAACTAGATAATCAAAAATTGTGTTTTCAGAATTTAAAGTCAATAAAGTGTTTTCATTAGAGACTTTAGTTCTGGTAAGTACTCTTCTTCATTCGGTACTGGACACTCATCATCAGTTTCCACGAGTTCATCAGACTGTAAGAAGAAAGGTCCATTCCACCATTTTTCATTATGTAGAAGCGATTCAGCTTTAAGACCCCTGGACAAGAGGTCTGAAGGATTGTCCTTTCCGGCACAGTGATACCACGTATCGGGATTTGTCAACCTTGTGATTTCCTGGACTCGATTCGCCACGAATTGTTTCCACCTTTTTGAAGACCCCTTGATCCAAAATAAAACAATTTTGGAGTCTGTCCAATGAAACACAGTGCAGTGCCTTTTCTGACTGATGATTTCTTGAACATTTGAACTCAAGCGAGCTGCTACCAAAGCACCCAGAAGCTCGAGCCGAGGTAACGTAACACTCTTTAATGGTGCTACTCTGACTTTAGAGGTGACGAGGTTTACAAGTACCTTACTTTGTTTTTTAACTTTCACATAAACTGAAGCTCCATATGCAAGTTTGGAAGCGTCACAAAAGGTATAGATTTCTATGATGTCATTTTCTTCTTTGGTAGAATCTAGTACCAATCTTGGGACTCTGAGCTCTTTTAAGAGCGGCAGCTCCTTGCACCAATTCAACCACTTTTCTTTAATCTCTGGAGGTAAAATTTCATCCCATGTGAATTTCCTCGACCAGAGTTCCTGAATGAGGCATTTCATTCTTATTGTAAAGGGGGTAAGCAAACCCAACGGGTCATAGATTTTCCCAATGGTTTGCAGAAGAAATCTTTTAGTGTTTTCATTGTCTGAAATGAATTCTAATAGACCTTTTGTGTCCACGGTCAGACAATCTTCTTGTGTTTGCCAAGCCAAACCCAATACTTTCGTCTTGCTGGTTCCCAAGCTGACAAAATTTTCAACTGGATATGTCTCGAAACCTTCTGCAGCCCACTGACTCATCAACGTAGCGTCATTGGAGATCCATTTTCGCATCACCATCCCTGCTTCTTTCATGATATTTTTGGCACAGCTGGAAATAAAAAGAGCCTCTTCACGAGTGTCTTGTCCTGTGATCCAATCATCAACGTACATGAAAGAATCTAGATGTTGTACAGCTGTGCAAAACTCATCTTTATACTTATCAATGTGATGTTTAACAGTAGCCGCTAACAGGAACGGGCTAGCGTTGACCCCAAAGGGTACCCTGTTGAACGATATATTTGCAGGTTTGGCCTTTTGTCAATACGAGGATTACTGTCAATCCACAAAAAACGTACAGCATCTTTATGGTTGTCTTCCAGGCAAATTTGAAGGAAGGCTTGACGTATATCAGATGATATTGCAATTCGATTAAGTCTAAAGTTGATAAGCACATCTAGTAGATTTGGATATAAGTTGGGACCCTGCCACAAGCAATCGTTTAAGGACAACTCATTAGTCTGGTGCGATGCTGCGTCAAATACTATACGTGTTGTAGTTGAAACCTGACCTTCCCTTTTTACGGCTTGGTGGGGCAAATAATATGTTGGTTTGTCTTTATTTATTTCAGAATTTTCGACTTTCTCAACTATTCCTTGATTTAAATAATCCTGAATAATTTCTGTGTACTGTGAATAAAGTTCCGAATTTTTTTGAAACCTTCTCCACAAACTATGGAATCGTTGTTTTGCTACCGGAAGATTATCTAATAATTGTTTCCAATCTTTACGAAATGGCAATCCCACTGTATATCGCCCTTTTTTGTATCTGACTGTTCAAAGATTTCCATGGCCTGATCGTCTTCACGAAAGCAAGGATCATCTTTTATGCCAAGAGATTCGAGTTCAAAAAATTGTTTCAAAGTGTCGTCTATAGAACCATCGTCTTTAAGAAGAAAGCACGATGCCACATCATTAGTTTCGATTTCGTCGAGTCTTCCACCCGCGACCCAACCAAATTCGGTTTCCTTAAACAGTAATTCTTCACTCACTTTGTAAAGATTATCTTTCATTATTCGACAAAAAATATCTGCATTTAATAACGCATGAATCTCTTCGGCTTCGAAAAAACAAGGATCCGCTAATTTCAAAAATTCAGGAATTTTTATTTTTGAAATATCTAAATTAACACTAGGCGTCAACCCTGTTATCTTGTCAGTAACTAAGAACTCAATAGGTTCCACAAAACTTTCGTGTTCATTCGAGATGAAAGTCGTCAATTTCCCTTTCAAATTTTGTTTTGTTGAATTTAATCCAGAAACCGAAGTTTGTACCTTTTCTAATCTAATACCAAGGAAATCACTCGTTTTTCTGGACAATATATTAACATTTGACGCGCTATCAAAAATACATCTACATTTTATTAATGTTCCATCTTTATTTTGCAACCACACACAAATTATACCCGTAGATAATAACACACTCTTTTTATTTTGATTAGATATGCTTGTTAAAACAGTGTTTTGGAAAGTGGAAGAATTTATTGCGGCAGATGAGCTTTCGTTTTGAATTTTGATTTCTGAATCCGCTGCGGACACGTGTTTACTTTCGACCGGCGCCTCTTTCACACTAGCGTCAGCATGTCTACAAATTGATTTAGAATGCTTTCCACCGCAGCTACATAAATAATTCGAACGGCACTCATTTTTTCTGTGATTTTTTCGTAAGCACAGTTCACAAAGTTTATGAAACTTAACCAGTTCGAATCTTTTTCCGAGGGAATATTGTAGAAATTTTTGCACATCTGAAAACAGGATGAGGATTCTTTTCAGAACAAATTATACAGCTTTTATTTTCATTGTTTTGATTAACCAATAGAGTTTTGGATTTTCTCATCATCGTTTTTCCTTCGGGAATAAAATTCCTGTCTACAGCTAACAAGACTGCTTCACGTTGTTCTAAAAAGGTCATGAATTGATCAAAGGAAGGGACCTCTTTAGATTTTTGTAACAATTCAAAGTTCTTTCTGGATTCTTTATCCAATTTTTTAAGCATAATATTTAACAGAAAAATGTTAAATAAATCATTTTGTTCATACTTTAGCATCTTTAAAGCGCGTAAATTCTTTTGGATACAATCGATCATTGCACGAATTTCTTGTGCATTCTCACGTTCTATTTTCTTAAAGTTCAAAATAGATTGAATATGAACATCAACAATTAACCGTTGATTGTCATATCGCGATTCAAGGGCTTCGTATAAGGAAGAAAATGAATCGAAAGTAGATGCAAATTCTTTAACTTCTTCTACAAGACAAGAATTTAAATAATATAATTTCTGTGACTGACTAAGTTGATCGTTCGACGTTATCAAATCATCAAATTGATTTTTGAATGCACTAAAATGCTCATATTTTCCCGTAAATGTGTCGTGTAGTGGTTAGCACTTGTAAAATAATCAACTCCTTTTCTTGATATTCATTTATTGGTGGGGTCCAGTTTAAAAACAAATCGGCTTTACCTTGGGGATCCGGATACCTGAATATGGTGAGAGGCCGAGGCCGGGGCAGGCCGGATAAGGAGAGGAGACGATCGCCGGGATTCTGTTGGACTTCTATCAGACTGTCTCGGCATGGACGCTGGCTCGCGTCCGGAGTTTTCGTTTTTTGTCCCCCGAGTCTTATTCTTGCGACCTCACCGATTTGCAGTCCTTCGCACTCTCTGCCTCTCCTCCTCTCTTCCGCTCTGGCAAGTCATTCAGGGGAACAGCACCCCCTTTCGCCTCGACTCTCACCATCCAGCGGACATCCCCAAGTTCGGCTCATACATCGAAGATCATAACATAACATAAATATCCCCCTCCTACGAAGAAAAATTTCACAGAAATTTTTTTTTTCTTCACATCAATATAACAGTTTGAATGATCATGAAAGATATCCAGCCTTGAATTAAAAAAGTCAATTTCTTATGTATTTAACTCGCTTAGGTTGCTCTGCCCAATTTCACATTAAATCACAAATCATATTTGTTACATAAAATAACTAAAATGCATTCAATTTTAATCTTCTGAATTACCTACTGGACGTATATTAAAACATTGGATACCACAGAATAACATTTATACGATATCATTTAAATATACAAGAATTGTACATATATACAAACATCAAATACCACCGAACTACATTAAAAATACAATATAATAGAAATGTACTCTATATTTTTAATCGCATGATGGGAATTGTATGGGAAAAAAAAAAAAAAAAAAAACGTCACAAATTCTATCTCTCTTAATCCCTAATCACAAATCCGCGCCTCCTGGGACGGAGATTATATTGTACACTCCTGGTATTCTGCTGGGCAGGCAGAGAACTTTGAGCGCTTTCTAAAGCAGTAAACTGACCGTTATCTCTTGGAGGAATCTTTTGATCTGGAAGAAACCACCCCTTTACCCCTGCTCGTCCTCTAAAAGTTTCTTCCCCCAACGAGAAGTTGTCAGGACAAACTGGCCCATCGGTTTCACTATCAGCAGGTTTAAACGAGGGTGATAAACCGATTTCATATTCGGGAAAACTTTTTCTTTCAACCATTTTTGTGAGTCTATCAACATGTACAGATTGATTCCTTCCTGGGCTGTCAACAGGGCATATCTGGAAATTCACGGGGGTTAACTTCTTTAAGACCCTGTACGGACCTTTATTTGGTTTAGATAATTTTTTTGATAATCCTTGTTTTATTGAAGGATCATATAGAAAAACAAAATCTCCCACTTGTATATCTTTGTTTGCCGCTATTCTATTTCTATTCCTCTCCTGACTTTCAGCTGCGGCTAATAAATTCTTTCTTACTTTAGAAAATACAGTATTTAGACGACCCAATAGCGAGATAGTGTAATCTTCTGGTTCCGAATAGGATCGAGGAGGAGGATTCAACAGAAATTGATAGGGGAGCCTGAACTCACGCCCATAAGTCAGAAATGCTGGAGTTTCCATAGTGCTTGAGTGGACAGTAGTTCTGTAAGCCAAAAGAGCAAATTCTAGACATCTATCCCAGTCGTTATGATTCTCATTCACTACATGAGAAAGGGCATTTGCTAACGTTGAATGCCAACGTTCTAAGACACCATCGGACTGCGGGTGAAAAGCTGTAGTCGTATGTTTTTGAATACCCAACATTTCGTAAAGTTTAACTATAACCTCGCTAATAAAATTGGACCCTCTGTCGGACACTAAATGTTCTGGGCAACCAAATCGGGCTACAAACTGCAATAACACCCTTGATATGTCCTCACTTTTGATGGATCTCACTGGATATGCTTCGCCCCATCGTGTGAAGTAATCGGTCATAGTTACAATATATCTATTGCCATCCATTGAAATCGGAAAAGGTCCCAAAACATCTATTGCCACTCTCTGATAGGGGAATTCCGGAATTGGCATTCTTTGCAAAGGAGCCAGCTTTTTTGGCTTATGTGCTCGCTTCTGCAAACATTTTGTGCAAGATTGAATCCAATTCCGTACATCTGAGAATATTCCAGGCCAATAATAATTTCTTTTGATTCGGATTAACGTCTTTTGTAAACCCTGGTGACACGCCATTGGGGAATCATGCGATTGTCGAAGTATTTCTGGCACCATAATCGCAGGAACTACCAATTTTGCAACGTTCTCTCTATCCCAATTTCTCGGTACTTTATATTTGCATTTCAAAACTTCATTTTGCACATAAAAACTCAAAAATTGAGGCTTAACTTCCCTGTTACTACGTAATAATTTTCTAATGCTTTGACATTTAGAATCCCTTTCTTGATGTTTTATAATATCGTCCTGTAAGCAACTTAACAAGGATACTTCAGTGCGCGTTTTATTCCTTCTTTCTCCCATCAGCAATTGGTGATCATGACCAATATTAGTATTATCGGGTGGGTAAGCAACTCCTCTTGACAAAAAATCTGCCACCTTGTTGCATTTTCCTGCTATGAATTTAATATCGAAGTCAAAATGCGAAAGAGCCATAATCCACCTAGCTATGCGGTTCATTGGATCACGCAGCTTCAGAACATGAGTTAACGCGGCGTGATCAGAGAAAATTTGAAATTTTCTTCCAATTAAGTAATGTTTGAAGTAACCAGTGGCAAAGACTATGGCCAAAACTTCACGCTCAGTGGTTGAATACCTGGTTTCAGCGTCTTTAAGTTTCCTGCTGGCATAAGTAGTAACCAGTAGTGCATGGGGAATACAATGGAAGGGGGCGTGTCACCTGTCAATCATCCCCGTTCTCCTACAGGGGGGGTTGCCGCCATCTTGTTTTGTGACGTCATCGATTCACATTCCCGTTCTCCTACAGGGGGGGGTTGCCGCCATCTTGTTTTGTGACGTCATCGATAACGTCAGTGTGTTTACGTTTGGGACTTGGATTTTTTTCTTTCTGAGATTTCGATGTGACGTTATGTAGAGTAAAGTGGAGTTGTAGGTGTTCTGCTTGTGGGAGTTTTTTTATAGTTTATCTACTGATGAATGGCAACAGTTCAGTTTATTTCATTGGGAATGGCAACACTCGGTGCGACCTATGTGACGTGATGATTATGTCCGTCGAGCAAGTCTGAACTTGAAAAAAGCCAAGTCTGAACTTGAAAAAAGCCTACTCACAGTATATTTCCTACGCCGTTTACGCGGAGGAATACATGTCCTTTGACCAATAATATTATTGCACGGTGATGTCATTTTATTTTGGCCAATGAGTGGTTATGTTAGCCAAATAAACTTTAGAACTCCTGAAGTACTCAGAAGTCGCAGCATTCAGTTTTGTCGTCTATCACGAGCATCGTTCCCTTAACGTGAATTTGTTTTTTCCTTGTCGAGCAAGATGGAGAAAGCTAATGATAATACGAAACGAAAATTTGTGGAAGATATGCATGGTCCAGGAAATGTCAAGAGGATTCACAGTAACCCAAGAGTAAGTATTTGTCTTATTTGAATTATTTTTTGTGAATTCATGATACTTAGACACTTAGTATATCCACTGAATATTTTACATGTCCCTTATACCTTTTCTAAATTTCTTTTCAGGGTGGATGCTTTGAAGAAGATAAAATTCCAGATGGGATGTTTGATATCGGCGATTCTACATTCGTATACTCTAATATTTTCCGAGGAGATGCATTGGTACACATTCGACGTTTTAAGAAGTACGGAAAGACTTTTTATCCAACGAAAGATGGTGTGACACTCTACCCTGGATGGGTGGAATTTATCATGAAACCTAGGGCGTTACCGCAAAAACCCAGTGATTTGAAGGGCTCTTTTTTCTTGCCAGAAGAAGAGTTCAAAGTCGATAGTGCGGACTTCGAGAACTTTACATTCACTCGATTCCAAACCATACAAAGTGGTGACACAATTAGAAGGAGTATAACTCTCTCTTTTTCTCAGTGGACTGAAATGCAGACGCAGTACAACTCTATTGCTGCGTGTGTTTTGGATGACGTTTATGGCGCAATGGATCTATTAGGTGCCTACAAGTGTTTTGAGGACTGTTTAAACATCAACAATTATCTACCGGAATCTTTAGATGTAAGCCTTGGGACTGAATGCCTATTAGAGCTCCTCAAAAACGCGTTAAGTGACTGTCTAAAAGAACGAGGATTGAGAGATCCCGAAATAATAGCCGAGGAACTATGGGCGAATCGGATTGAGAATTTTAATTCTGCAGCCTTTGCTGTGGAGTTAATAGAAATAGCTGATACGTTTTACGGGAGATTGTGGGATCATAAGGACTATTTGTGCCTTTCAAAACCTGCAATGTATGTCACCTCGCGATTTTTAAAAAGCATTAAGTTACAAGATGTGCTGAGAGAGGTAAGAGATGTGTTCTGTCCACCAGATACCTATGAATATTTTGAAGATTGTAGCTAAACATTGTCTTGTACTTTTTCAATGCGTTTAATAAATTCTTTGTTAATTCTTATTTTCTTTTAGTCTTTATTTTCATCATACCTTTTTGTTTTTCATAGTTTGCTATTTTTTCTAAATTCTCCCAACAAAAATGAATCTTAAGTGTTACATGTTGTGATTTAATATATATATATATATATATATATATATATATGTATTTCCTTCGTTTATTCATTGGTGACGATTGCCTAGAACATAACTCCTCTCAAGAGTATATAATTAGCATATTTCTTAATCTTCTAACAGTCACCATGAATGTCGCCATTCGGTTAGATCATAACCGCTGTTGCAATGGAAGAAATTCTGAATCAGACATATCGGACTCCCAAACTTCCCGGCAGCTTCGGTGGTATCAATGCTTTACAGCGTGCTTTAAAAGGTCGCGTGAAAAGAAAACAGATAAAGAATTGGCTACAAACGAAAGATTCGTATACTTTGCACAAGCCTTTGCGACACAAATTCCAGAGAAATCGTGTAATAGTAGGAGGATTAAACGAACAGTTTCAATCTGATTTAGTTGACATGCAATCTCTCGCCCCTCATAACGACGGGTATAAGTATTTACTTACTTGCATTGATATTTTGTCTAAATATGCATGGGCCCTTCCTCTGTTAGATAAAAAATCTACAACTATAATTCGAGCTTTTGAAAAAATATTTTTGGAACGTACTCCTCAATCTTTACAGACAGATGCTGGGAAAGAATTTACAAATAAACTTGTTCAAAATTTCTTAAAAAAGAAGAAAGTTCATTTCTTTACCACACATAATTCAACAAAAGCTTCAGTCGTTGAACGCTTTAATCGTACCCTTAAAACTAAAATGTGGAAATATTTCACGGAAATAAATACGAAGAGATATGTTGACGTTATAGATCAATTGATGCATAGTTATAACCATACTTGGCATCGTAGTATTAAAACAGAGCCTGTATCAGTGACATTAAAAAATGAAGGAAAAATCTGGTATACGTTATACGGACAGCAACCTACTGTAAAACAGAACAGTTCAGATTTTAAAGTTGACGATACTGTTCGTATTAGTCGTGAAAAAATGATATTTGAAAAAGGATATGAACAAAACTGGACAAAAGAAATTTTTACTATTAACAAAATTTTACATCGGGTACCGGTTGTCTATAAACTGAAAGATTTAGCGGGGGAAGTAATACAAGGAAGTTTTTACAAAGAGGAATTGCAAAAAATTTCAGATTCTGGTTTTTATCCAGTAGAAAAAGTTTTAAAGAAAAGAAAGCGTCAGGGGAAAACGCAATACTTTGTGAAATTTCAGGGTTACCCAGAAAAGTTCAATACATGGGTTGACGATGTCAGAATGATATAAATAGTAACTTTTCATTCAAACTATACATATTGATGTACGACTTCATTCTGAAAAATTAGTGCCATTTGAAAGAGGTAAAGTGTTTGTTACGTTGCATTTTCGTGAAACAAATCATATAAAAGAGCGCTGTTTTTCGAAATAGATCTCATTTTTTATTTTGCATTCAGAAAAGAAGTAACAAAATGTTGCTGCCTTATACATGCTGTACGAAAAAGTTTGAGGATTATTATTCAGGGCAAATCGGAAATGGCATGCCTTACTATAAAGGAGCTGTTTTTCAGAAAGGGCATGGTATAGGAGGATTTTTTGCGAAACTCTTTCGCAGAGCATTACCTTTTTTGATTAGTGGGGCCAAAACGGTTGGAAAAGAAGCTTTACGGACAGGAACAATGGTTGCTAATGACGTGTTATCAGGCGAAAATTTCAAAACATCTGTTAAAGCACGAGCAAAGGAAACCGGGAAGAAATTAGCAAGAAAGGCGGTTAAGAAAGCTGATGAGATGATTGGTCATGGAAAGTTTAAAAGGAAACGCAAGTCCTCAAAAAAGTTCATTTCATCTAAAGTCAGGAAGGTGCAACGACGTGATATTTTCGACTGATATTACTATGGCTTTCCTACTAAAAGATTCTCCAGAATGTGTAAAATCCGAGCTAGAATTATTCTCTTTGCCTCCGACACAAACTGTCATCGAGAGAGGTCAGTGGGTTGAATTTCATCCACTAGCCAATGTTTCTGATGGAAGTCCTGTCGAATTCAATGTCTCTGGAAGCGGAGACGAATACCTCGATTTGTCGCAGACTCAATTATATGTTAAAGTTAAAATTTTAAAAAGTGACGGAAAACCAATCACAGCTGAAAGTAAAGTAGGACCCGTAAATCTCTTTTTACATTCCATGTTTTCTCAAGTGGATATCAGTTTAAACGAAAGACTTGTTTCTTCCAGTAATAACACTTACCCCTATAGAGCTATGATAGAAAAATTATTGAATCATGGTTATGATACTAAAACTTCTCAACTGTCTTCTGAACTGTTTTTTAAAGATACTGCTGGTCGTATGAATGTTTTTGATACGGCAGATGCTCAACCTAACGATGGATTCAATAAACGGGCTGAAATGTTCAAGCTCAGTGCATCGGTTGATATGACTGGCTGTTTACACTTGGACATGTTTCATCAAGAAAGACTCCTTTTAAATATGGTGGATGTGAAAATCAAGCTTATACGCAGTAAGCCGGAATTTTGTTTACTGGGTGATGGTGAATTTAAAGTTTCACTGGAACATGCTTCCTTATTTGTTCGTAAAGTGAGAGTCAGTCCAGGTGTTGTTATAGGACATGCAAAAAGTTTGGAAAAAACAACCGCCAAATATCCTATTAACAGAGTACTGTGTAAAGCTTATTCCATTCCGGCTGGAAATATGAGTTTTGTTCAAGATAACATTTTTACGGGACAGATGCCTAATCGCATTGTGATTGCCTGTGTCGATAACGACGCTTTCAACGGACATTATAAGAAGTCTCCCTTCGATTTCAAACATTACAATATTAATTTTATAGGAGTCTATGTGGATGGTCAACCCGTGCCTCATAATCCACTTCAACCAAATTTTGACAAAAATCATTTTGTTAGAGCTTATCAGAATTTATTCACGAATGCAGAAAATAGAGGCCTGTACCTTTCAAGATCGGAATATTCAAAGGGATATTGTTTATTTTGCTTTGATTTATCACCTGATTTGTGTGACGGTTCACATCTAAATCTTGTTCGTCACAGTAACTTAAGAATAGAAATAAAATTTGGAACAACATTACACCAAACTGTGTCATTATTAGTCTATGCTGAGTTTGAAAATCTAATCGAAATCAACAAAGCTCGCAATATACTTTATGATTTTGGGAACTAATGAATTCATCACAGATTCATAGAATCTTATCTCGTGATTCCACTTCGTCGAGATATTATGGAGGTGTTTATCCCTCAGATAAAATACCAACTATTGAAAAGTTCCCCTCTGCAATAGTGCTCAATACTGATAAACATGATGAAACGGGGACTCATTGGCTAGCAATTTACGTTCAAGATAACAAGACAGTTGATTTTTTCGATTCGTATGGATTGCCTCCCGACGCATTTGGAAAAGACATCGCAAAATTTGTCAAGAAATTTCAACACGTTCAATGGAACAAGGTTCCACTTCAAAGCTTAACGTCCAATGTATGTGGACACTATTGCATTTACTTTATTGTTAAACGATGTCAAGGATTTAGCATGAGATGTATTATTAATCAATTAGCTGGAAAGAAGAATGACTTTAGAATATACCAGTTTGTCAAAAAAAGATACGGTGTAACCATGATTTTTAAAAAGTAATAAAATTTGATTTATATAAGAAAAAATGACTTGGTCTTATTTTTTTGTGTGATTTTTACATGTGCTTGTTATTATTTTTCTGACATGGTTTTTGGGGTTAAAATTCAAGAGTTTAAAAAAGGCTTACTTAGGGAAAAGAGAACACTTTGTTTAAAGTATTCACCAGAGTAGGTCGTACAAAAATGGAAAGCACAAAAAGTCAAATAATATTAGTTACATTACTTATTTTGTCCTATGTTAGTTTTTCTGTTTTTGTTACCTGGAGCTGTTTTTATCGGACTAAAGATCAATCACACAGCTTGTTTCAGAATAAAACGACACTTGACATATATAAAATTTATCAAAGCATTGATTCAGTTGGATACATCAAATGCAACGAATTTTTCAACCTTTACTTCAACAACTCCGATTGTGGGAAAGAAATATGTGATTGTGTTCAAAATTCTGTAAATGTCTTTGAAAACCACTGTTTAGAATTTACTCAAAACATTGTTGATTCGTTCAGCGAGTGTCATCTCGTAGCAAACACAATTAAAGGGTGCACAGACATGTTCTGCAAACTATAAAAGTGGAAACCTCAGTAATAAATTTATTATTATAGAATATGGAACTCCCTAGGTTAGTTCATCCTTCGACATGCCTCCTCAGTGGGCCTACAGGATCAGGGAAAACTGTTTTCGTAAAGAAACTGATAGATCACAAAATGTTCCATCCAATGCCTACACATATTGTCTACTGCTACGGAAGTTACCAATCTATTTTTAATTCTATGAAAAATGTTAATTTTGAAGAAGGTTTGCCCTCCAACCTCAGCTCCATTCGAGATGCTTTAATTATCATAGATGATTTGATGGTAGAGTTATCAAGTGATACTCGCTTAAGCACTCTTTTTACAAAAGGTAGTCATCACCGAAATCTTTCAATCATTTTTATTACGCAAAACTTTTTTCATCAAGGTAAAGAAATGAGAAATGTTCATTTAAATTCGCATTATGTAGTTCTATACAAAAATCCTAGAGATAAAAGTCAAATAACGCATCTAGCTAAACAAATGTTCCCCAGAAAAATCAAGGCTTTTCAAGAAATATTTGACGATGCTACCTCAACGCCCTTTAGTTATTTGCTCATTGACTTAAGACCGGAGACGACTGAACGGTTACGGTTACGTACAGGGATATTTCCTGGTGATAAGCATTTCGTGTATGAACCTCGATAGGGTCATTAAAGCGGGTACCTTCGAAACCTATATAAAACAAAGTGAAAAAGCAGAAAAAAATCATTTCTATTTTAGAATGCCTTCTCAGAAGGATGTGATATGTCTGAAACTCTTACAGAAAAGCAGGAGAAAAACAACTGTATTGAAAAATTGTCCAAACAGTCTCATTAAATCAGTTTGTGAATGTGTACTGAATTTATTAAAGGGGAATCTTCCTATCAGTAAGCGTGCTAAAAATCAACTCATTCCTTTCAAAAAAACTTTGAGAATACTGGCTGCGAAAAGAGTACCTCTCTATAGAAAAAGACGACTTTTAGTACAAAAAGGTGAAGGATTTTTATCCTTTCTTATTCCAGCTGCAATAACCGTCTTATCATCTCTTATACATGGAACACAGTAAAAAGTTTGCACTGGTACCGTTAGACCGTATGCAAGAATTGGAACAGGATCATCTGAGTGAAATAGATGCACAGATTCAATACATCTTGAAAAAGAAATTAAGTGACGATGAAAAAGTGAAGTTGTACAATCAAGTTTTACAAAAATATGTCACGTTCCCAAACGTTAATAGAACTAAACCACTCGACGAGAAGCCTCCCGATAAAGACCTTGAAAACAATTTTGATATAGAAAATGAAGTTCTTGGATCCGTTCCAGTGAAACATAAAGAAACTGCAGTGAAAATTATGGAGTTCTTAAAACACCATAAAATTTCCTGGAGTCAGAACAAAGAAGTCAAAGTGAACGATGAGATTATTCCAGGCTCAAATATTATTCAATTCATCAATTTTCTTTTGAGAAACAGAATTCGAAGACCATCGGCCTTTGAACAGTTTGAGAAAATACTGACATTAAATAATTTTCCTCAAGAATTTGTGAAAAATACTTATTTAACTGATGTGAAAACTATGTATGCCAAACCTAAAAAATCCATAAAGAGACTGTCTTCAAGGAAATGGCTGCAGTTATGAAAAGCAACTTTGTAATTTTTTCTTGAAAGTTATGAATAAAATACTTTTTCCATTACCTACTTGTGAATTTCATTTTAAAGTTAAATATTCATAAAATTTAATAGTTTGGTCAGTTTTATTTTTTACACAATAAATAAACTTTTTACTTTAAAATTTTAACAAAAGAAAAAATATTAGAAAAGGTCATATAAAAGATACTCGTTTTTGAAAAGTGAAAAAACAACATTTATTTGACACGATATGTAACATTTTTTTTACACCATTTTACAAATAATTGCAACACGTATTTACATTAATATCCGTATGGAAGTGTGGAAAAATTGTCTTGCCTTACTCTTTTTTTCTTTTTGTATATGCAGTTTTGTATATTTTATTTTTCTTCCTTATTGATAACTTTTTCGTCGTAATTTTTCTTGCTCCACCGCCGCCCATTTCTCTCCTGACAGTGATGACATCAATATTGAAACCAGAATCTAGGGCAATTTCCTCCTTGGACTGCAGGACTTTCATGACTGAAGTCATTACTTTCTCCACTGTTAAATCGGAAACAGGCATCAAATGCGTGGAGATGGGTTTGTCAAGACCCTCAGCTTGGATGCAAAAGCGTACCAGGTCCGAGGAAGCTAACCCCTCTGTAGTCCGATGAATTAATGTAGCAAAAAAGCTCGCGAACAACATCCACGATCGCCGCTTTCAAGTTCAGACTTGATGGACATAATCGTGACGTCACCATCGAAATCTCAGAAGGAAAAAAAAATCCAAGTCCCAAACGTAAACACACTGCCGTCACGCGTGCGCCAACTCTCAAAAAAAAAAAGGTCTCTAAACATTTAAATCTCTGTAGAATAGGTATTCGTGGCCGAACGGTTATAGTCATTCAACTAACCCTCGACCATGAGTACTTTTGTACTAAGTTCGAGCCCCAACAAAATATCAAATATTTTTTATTTTATTTTCTTAGGATTTTATTCTATTCACTCAAGTAAATGACAATAGATGGTGGTACGAATAACGAAAAAAAATCCAAGTCCCAAACGTAAACACACTGACGTCACTGGTCATGAATAAAGTAAAAACATTAAGAAATCAATTCGTTCCTTAGATTAATTACTTTTAAAATCACTAGATGGCGCCATAAGTCATTTTTTAAAAGCATTTATTAAAACCCCTATGCAATTATTCAAACCATTTTCTAAAAATAACGCATTCGTAATACTAAGAAAAAATACAAGTCCAAGAGAGAGAAACACTACATTAATTCACCATCTTAAGTTAACTCTCTTACAGCCTAACGGATAGCGCGCTTGACTTCGGATCCTATGGTCCTCGGTTCGAATCCAAGAAATTCCTTTTTAATTCAAAATAATAGGGTTTCGAATTTCTCCACCAGATGGCACTACGAGTGAGTCATCACCATGGCAACACAACTCCAACAAAACGACGCCATCTTGAAACAACTCAACAGCATATCAATACGTCACTTCCGCTTTTGGATGACGTCACAAAACAAGATGGCGGCAACCCCACCTGAAGGAGTACGGGGATGTGAAGCGATGACGTCACAAAACAAGATGGCGGCAACCCCCCCTGTAGGAGAACGGGGATGATTGACAGGTGACACGCCCCCTTCCATTGTATTCCCCATGCACTACTGGTTACTACTGTCATAAGCCACAGGCCTAGGAAAGCCCTTTTCATCCAATTGAGCCAAAACACATCCCAGCGCTTCTCTTGTGAAGCATCAGTATATAAATAAAAATCCTTACTCATATCTGGCAATGAAAGACATGGGAATTTAGTTAGGCTCGACTTTAAATCTTCAAATTCTCTTTGAGCTTCCGTACCCCAACAAAACTTTTCCTTTTCCCTTGTAAGCTTCGTTAAATTTAAAGAGCGCTGAGTAAAATCAGGGATGAATTTTCTGTAATAATTAATGCACCCCAAAAACCGGCGTACGTCCTTTCTACTCTGAGGTATCCTAGCATTTTCTATAGCTTCAACATTTTTTGGGTCAGGTTTAACCTCTCCTTTTTCAATTAAAAAACCTAAGTACCGTATCGCTTGCTTCAGGAACACACATTTTGAAGGTTTTAGTTTTAAGTTAAATATTCTCAAACGGTTGAAAACCAACTGAAGTTTGTTCCAGTGAGATTCAACATCTCTTGAGGATATTATAATATCATCAATATAGCAAGAAATATCCAAAGGCTGCAAACCGGATAATACGATCGACATTAATCTTTGGAAAGAAGGAGCACTGGTTGACAAACCAAAGGGTGTCCTGGTGAATTCGAAAAGGCCTCTGTGAGTAATGATAGCAGTTTTGTGAATGTCTTCAGGATGGATGGTTTGTTGAAAGAAACCGCTTGTTAAATCCAAGCTTGAAAAGTATTCAGCCCCAGCCAAAGAATCAATAGCTTCATTAATGTTGGGTATTGGGTATGAATCGGGTATAACTTTAGCATTTAACGCTCTAAAATCTGTCACAAATCTAAATTCTCCAGATGCTTTCCTTATCAGAAGAACGGGAGCAGCAAAAGGGGAGGATGATTCCTGCAAAATCCCCGCTTCCAATAGCACGTTTATTTGCTTATCCATTTCATCTCGGAGATTATATGGAACGCGATAGGCCTTTTTTCTAACTGGTACCTGGTCTGATAAATTGATCCTATGTGGAAGGGCACTACATCCTCCCAGATCCAATACCGATTTGGCAAAAACATCCTTATTTTCCCTCAAAAAATTAATTAATTTTTGCTTAATGCTGTCTTCAATGTGATCAAAATTAAAGTTTGCTTCCCACTCTAAATCAGCTTCATCACAAGCTCCCCAATTTGTATTGACCAAGTCTTCCTGCAAATAATTTATCTCTTCCACGGACGCATTTTGTAGGGGCTCAAGGTGTACCAACTTCAGTCCTTTATTTAACTTTAAACTTTGGTTAGAAGTGTTTAAAATCATGATCGGAATATTGGTTTTGCTATTATTCCAATGAATAGTACGACAAATGGCAATATTTTTAAGTTTTGCCGATTCGGCCAAAAACATTTCAGACACTATCTCTCCCCTTACATTAGCATGTACAACTTTCTGGCTAAAAGGAGGAATCGTTTCTTTTCTATTCAGATACGCGAAAGGTCTGGAAAAGGAATTACGAATTCTCATCCGATCATCTTGTTCAGCGGGTGTTAAGTTATGGACCGATGAGCAGTTATTCGAACTCCTCTTCGTTTCATTTATACATGGGTCAACCGACCATTTAATTAAAAAATTTTCACCACAAACTGTTTTAGTCTGAAAGTTTAGATTGCAATTTTGATTTAATAGGAAAGAATTTCCTAAAATTACCTGAAAATTCGGTGAAATATTCTCCTTGGTTATGAAAAATTCCTCTTTAAATTCGTGGCCTTCAATGTTTACAGTTAAATATGTTTTGTGCTTAATATTCAAATCGGAATCTCTAATTGTGCGCAAAGAAACGTTACAATTTTCCTCCAAATTCCAACCCTTCGGTATCGCACTCCTGTGAATTAGATTGAGAGATGCCCCCGAATCCAACAATGCTCTTACACTATTACCCCCTATAATGCATTGGATGATTGGCAGATCTGTTGCCCTTTCCTCCATCGCATAGTTTCTTTCCACCTGCACATTGGGTTCAATCGGATCAACTACAGGTATGTTGATCGGACCCTCTTTTAGTTTAAAGACCCCCTATAATTTCTTGTGTAAAAAGAATTTCCTTCACTAGTTTCTCCTCTTGGTTGTCTCTGATTTGGTCGCATGTTATTACTGTTTTGCTTCCTAGGTCTCTCTCTGCAAAATCGCGCTATGTGTCCCCTTCTTCCGCAATTAAAACATTCGATATCTGTCTGATTGTTCCGTCTTCCCAATTGAAACCCATGAGGGGCATGCTCGGTGTTCATGAATTCAATTCGCTCGGTTAACTTTTGAATTTGCTTTGCAAGTTTTGAGCAGATGTCGGTCACAGATTTGTTTGCAAGCCTTAATTCATCTAATTCAGCGTCCCGCCTTACCACAGCAAACATTTGTGCCTGTTCCAAAATTTGATCATCCCCCTTACAATCCCTCCAAGCCCGCTCCTCGGCTAAAGCAAACTGCTTAATTTCCTCTATTGTGGAGGGATTCCTGGCAACAACGCCCCTCCTGATTTGAGGATATAAGTTTGACAATAGGACGGCTTTCAACATTTTTTTTCTATAGGCCTCCTCCATCTCATTTGAAAGTTCCCCAGAACAACAAGCTCTGTATGACAATGCAGAGGCCTTCGTGAAAAATTCGGCTACAGTCATGTCCGAGGGTTGACGAAATTCCAACAATTCTCGAACGGAACTGGAGGTATCGGTTTTTATTTCGAACCGCTCCAGCAATGCATCTTTTAACTCCTTAAACCCCCCGATGCTGTGACGGATGTCCCTAAAATACGACGCAGCTTCTCCCCCTAACTTGCACTTGCAGGCAAAGTACAACTCGTCCTGAGTCCAATTCGCAAATTTAGCTACCTCCTCGATCCTTTCGAAAAATTCTAGCACATCATATGATCCTCTTTGCCCCGTGAAAGTGGGTATTAACCCCAGACTCTCGGGGGAAAAACTGTAAGGGAAAAAGGTCCCCCTCGCGCCAACCTCCGATCGCAATTGCGGCAACCCCGTAGCGTTGGTTGCAATTCCCTCAGGCACACCATTTTGAGGACTTGCCATTTTTCCTTTTTTTTTTTATTATAAGATGCTCTTGCTTCTTTTAAACAAACAATTTATAAATAGCCTAATAACATTCACTTGTATAACATAGATACCCTTTATCATCTCACATAAGAATACCACTTCAACAAATTTATAATACCAATCATAAGCAAGCATGCATAATAAAAGCAATCTAAAAGGGAGCAAAGCTTCCGAATAATACACACATAAATCACAAGCTAATTTAGGGAAGCAATATTAATGCTACACAAGAAATACACATATCAATTAATAAACTAATTCACGCAAGTAATATAAATACACAAAAAAAGGCTGGACACCCACTTAATCTGATCATTCGGCATTTAAATCCTTATTAAATTAATAAAATCTCTGAGATCGCAAGTTATGTCCATGAAGACTTAAGACTTTCACTCAGCAAAAGCCGATCCTGGTCACGGCACCATTTGTCGTGTAGTGGTTAGCACTTGTAAAATAATCAACTCCTTTTCTTGATATTCATTTATTGGTGGGGTCCAGTTTAAAAACAAATCGGCTTTACCTTGGGGATCCGGATACCTGAATATGGTGAGAGGCCGAGGCCGGGGCAGGCCGGATAAGGAGAGGAGACGACTCGCCGGGATTCTGTTGGACTTCTATCAGACTGTCTCGGCATGGACGCTGGCTCGCGTCCGGAGTTTTCGTTTTTTGTCCCCCGAGTCTTATTCTTGCGACCTCACCGATTTACAGTCCTTCGCACTCTCTGCCTCTCCTCCTCTTCCGCTCTGGCAAGTCATTCAGGGGAACAGCACCCCCTTTCGCCTCGACTCTCACCATCCAGCGGACATCCCCAAGTTCGGCTCATACATCGAAGATCATAACATAACAAATGTGGGAAGCACAACAGGTGGAATTTTAGTTTTAACTAGCAAAGTTTCAGTTTGTTTTTCGTCAACTTCAGTCACAGACTCACATTTCTTATTAGAATTAATAAAGAGCTTAATCTTTACCTCTAAATCTTCAAGGCGTAGTTCACACTGTTCTATATCATCCTGAAATTCTATTAATTCAGGTGCTGGGGCCTTTTCTATGCAGAAGGAGTATTGTTTCAGTTCATCAACTTTTTGCTGCAGTTGATCTATTTTCTTCAATTTCACATCAAGTTCCGTTTTACTTCTGTCTGTTGACACTTTATCAACAAAGTTTTCAATTCTGGTAATACTTCCTTTTAAGGAAGTTTTCGCTTTTACGAGTTTTTCTATGGTATCCATTTTGCTGAGTTCTGTCTCCCGCTCTGACGGGACCAAGTGATGCGTTCACCTTTTTAAAAACGCATAAATAAAATTCGACGGACCACAGCTGTCTTTTCTGCTTTTTATTTAACAGGACGTCACACACATTTTGTACAACATATAAAGACAGCTGGACATTATTGAGTTGATGCAATTGTGGGTGTCGAGATAAACATTAATTACCCACTTCTGGTTATTGCTGCTAACTTTGCAGCGTCTAGTAGTCAACTGGCGATGGGCTCAGTCGGCTCGGGTATTGCGCATGCGTGAACATTTTCGCCTCTCTGGTTGGCGCACGTGCGGCAACAGACGTGCTAGCAAAAAAGTTGTCAACAAAATCCGGGTCCTGTTTGTAACTGACCCTACAATCTTGATAAATATACACTATTTTAATTGGATTATTGTTTTTAGCCAGGAATACTGATTTGAATTGGTTTTGTGACGTGAATACGTCTTTAAAATCGGTATGGAGGTCATGAGCAGAAACTTGCGCGTCGCGAAAAGTGTTGATATCTCAAAGCTCCATAACTCCAGGGGAATCAGCCTATGGTGATAAAAGACCTACCATCGTGTAGAGGAAGGTGGGCCACGTCGACCAGGTTGTCCACTAATCCACTACTCTGACCTTTGTACCTCGTGGTGGGGGAAATGAGTCACATTTCGGGCATACTTTGGCCTGTTTAACCGCTGTAACTTCAGTTCTAATCGATGGGTCGTGGCGAGTGCTTGCTTAAATTGAAAGGAACTACGAGTTCTACAATTCCATTGGACTAATTGACAGTTTAAACCATTTGTGTGAAAATTGTTTGCAGTGGAAAGTGACGATGTGCCGAAGGTTTCACTATGAAGCCATATCACACTAAATTTCAATTGCGGCATAGGGAACGTAAACAGGTTGAAAAAGCAGTTCAAAACGAACAAAATGATACTATGACAAGTGTGGAGATCTAGAACTTACCGAAGACGCAAGAAGCAGGCGCGCGTACCCGGCGAAGTCGCTGGATCATCTAACGAGCTGCCACCACGCTTGGAAACACCACCATCTTACCTTTGTCAGGAACACCAGCATAGACACCATGCCGTCTGTCTCGTGCTATCACATACCCATCATCCATGAGGTCGCCATAGAATACTAAGCATTGCCCCCACTCTAACACTGTTATGTATCCACCCAAACTGGCTTAATAAATAAATGTGAAACAAATACCCGCCGTCTTCATTTCACCAGCGACCCACTTACCAGGTATTCCGCCCAAAAGTAACCACGAACTAGACCTTACGGTACAGTTGGGACTATTCCTACCTACTGTTTTTTTTCTACTATTAGAATCCGGAAAACAAGCATGTTCTTAACGTGTAAGTTATGAATTTTTATCTTAATTTTATTTACTTAAGGGTTTAGAAAACGTATAACAAAACAATCTTAACTTTCGTCGATCGTAGAATCATAATCGTGCACGTAGAGTTTGCGTGAAACGCGTCCAATGCGTATCACAGCAAGAGAAACACTGCAGATAGCGGGCGGCAGTGTTGCCAAACGAAAAATTCAAGAACCGCGTAACTCCGAGTTCGCGTAAGTCTGGGTATTACTGTATATAGCAGCATGAACTTTCTCCACCATGCAGTACTTTCTGGTTGACAAATTTGCATTGCCTTTCTCTTATCTTGCTGAACTGGTTAATGCTGGACGTGATTATGAACACAAGCACTTTAAAAAACAACCTTGATGACGCTTCTGACTCACATGGCGCTCATAACAATCAGCACGCACTGCGATGAATGGCCCACGGCGAACTGTGAATTGCCAATCACTTCCATCAACTGTCTGCTCTATGATAACAGACGCTGTGAAAACTGTGTTAAGAGACATCGCTTCAATTCCGATCTCGGCTTCACTCTTCGTTGCCGCTCATCCTTCTCTTCACATGCCACCTCACACTCGACTGCTAAAGGCAGAGCAAGACAGTCCACGACCGCAATCATCCAATGCATGACCACGCATACGGAAGTACACCCGTGATGTCAATACAGCTCTATCGCAATTGACAATCAAGAACAGCAATCGGCAATCCAGTGACAGTATCAATAGAATTCAGTCACTGCTAAATTTGGGAGTGAGAGTATTGTTATCACGTAGTCACCACTACAAAAATTAAATTACCATACAATAGTATATATAGCAGTGTAACCTTTTTTCTCTGGAGCAGTGTGGACGAAGTAAAGTTCCTTCTCATCCTGGTTCCTCTATCGGTTTCCCGGGAGATTTTCCCGAAGATGAAATCGAATTCGACGACTCCGAACTACCTATCACCATGGAGACAGAAGATTCATGGAAGGTAAGTGACATTTTACTGCTATAACATTTTCATTTTCACAGACAATTTGTTATTGGGTGAGCCACAAAAAGTTCGATTGGTTTTAAAGTACAAAATTGTTACAAATAACTTTATTGAAAAACGTATTGACCTTCTTGTACCATTATCTTCATAATTCCCTCCTAAAACTCTTTTATCTTCCTGACTAATTAGATAATTATTCTGACTCCTTATTCCATGTGCCTTTGTTATAGCTTGAGTCTTAAGAAATTGAAAGTTTTTCCTTTAACCCTCCTGGTGGTTGTTTCGACGAGGTATCTCGTCATTAGCAAAATCCATCAGATCCTGACGGACGAGATATCCGTCATTAGAAAAACCTGAACAGGTCTTGATCTCGTTATAAAAAAATTGGCACTGTCTTAATGACGATGTATCTCGTCATTAGCAATTTTGGTCAGATCTTGATGGACGAGATATCTCGTTGGAACCACTTGAAGGGGTAATCCATAAATGCCTTTTTATTGAGCATTTTGCCAGCATTTTTTCGATATTCAAATCGTAGCTCCTAGTCAGTAGTATATATACATCCTATAAAAATACCAAAAATCTCATAGAAATATCCAAAGGTAGTCATGATTTTAATAATTAAATCTAAGT
Organism: Meta bourneti; assembly: GCA_933210815.1. NCBI lineage: Eukaryota > Metazoa > Arthropoda > Arachnida > Araneae > Tetragnathidae > Meta > Meta bourneti. The sequence goes on along the minus strand of OW119924.1, from coordinate 10,200,669 downwards.
GAAAAGGTATGGTTTTTGCCTAGGTACGTAAGATACTCCTGGTGGTTGTCTTGCCGATGTATCTCGTCATTTTCAAAACTGAATAGATCCTGATGCACGATATATCACTTCAGTAGAAAAAACTGACCCGACTTTGATCTCGTCTTATAAAAAAATCGGCAATATCTTCTCGTCATCATCAAAATTGATCAGATCTTGATGAACGAGATATCTCGTCGAAACCAGTTGGAGGGTTAAGAAAATTTTGTAAGGATCGGAACAACTGGAAATCCGAAGATGCCATGTTTGATGAATACGCAGATGGCTATACAATAGGCCTCTGGGTAACATTGGCTTCCCTGTCTGGCTATAACAATTTTTGCCTGGTCACCAAAGAAACATCGGTCTTGCGTTATCGTGATGGAAGATAACGCCTTTTCTGTTGACTTATTCCAGACGTTTTCCGTCGAGTGCTAATTTTAATTGGTATAAGGGAGTACTTGTAATGAAGCGATTGGTTTTTGCGGAAGGATACAAGTACTCCCCTTCCAGCGTCGCCATAGACACATCAGCTTCATTGTACGAAGACCAAGGCTTTGGGGTGATTATTGGTGGTTCATTTTTCTTGCTCACCGATTTCTCTCGTTCCATATCATTGTAAAGTATCCACTTTTCATAGCCTGTCACAATTTTTTTTTTGAAACGGAACGTTTTTGTTGTGTTTAAATAACTGAACGAACTTTATGTCAAATCCGATACATTCATTGGATGAAAAAAGTGTTTAGATATCCTTTTTGAAATTGTTGAATATTCAGTTTTTATTTAATTCATGAAAATCTTATCACACACACATGTATAATATTGCTTTCTTATTATTTATAACGGATTGTTTAAATAATTAGAACAGGATCGACCTGGAGATTAATAATCCAGAACAGGATCGGCTATCTATTCTTTGTATCCGTTTTCGTTCTTTTTTTTGGCTTTATTTCAGCAATGAGATTTGTTTAAATCAAAACAAAAGTTCTTGAAAGTTAACAGTACTCCAAGAGAAAATTCACGTTCACAAAAGGATCTGCCATGAAATAAGTTTTGGGGCATTGTTTCCTTTTTACGATTTTGTATTATTACGGAACCCCTATTTTTAATTTCTCGGAAGGTTAGTGTTCTGTGAAACACAGTTCAAAACTGGCTAAGAAGCACATTTTTTAAAATTGACAATTATCATTTATCCTTTTACAGCATTTAATGTTCTATCGAGTTTTTTAAAACTTTTTCATGATTATCTCTGAAAACATTTTGGAATTGCCCCTAAAATAATCTCGTTATACTGTTTTACAGTTTGAGACTTAATAAAGAGTGCATTAGGTAGTTATTGACCCCAATATGCGTCAAGAGGTAATGATCACGATCGAAAGATATAGACAAAAATAAAATAGGGTTGGTAGTTGAATTTACGTCCTGCTGAAGCAACACAAAAAGGCTATTGGCGACAGACCGGGATTTATCCCGAAAGGAAAGATCCGAGGACAACAACTTTCAATTTCGAAACACAATGAGATGAAGAGGTCAACACCAGATCTGGCTCAAAACATTCACACCACACCAACATGAAGACATCTGAGGCCATGACAGATTTAACGTGACCAGCCCCATGTATTCGACGGTCTTTGGTTGGATCGTTTTTCAAACTCGCAACCCTTCGGTTGCTAATCAGCGACTCTAACAACTGGGCTACTGTGGCCCTCCGAAAATAAAATAAATTTGAATATAATATTTTATGATTTTACATCGAAAAGTATACAGTTTGTACAATTGAGATCTTATAGTCAACACAAAATTACTCAAGCATGCTCCATACAAAATTATGTGCCTCAGTAGGTATGCGGCAGCCTGCTAGTTGTAGACGACGCTACTCGATTCCTATTACTACCCTGGATGTGTTTCTCTTTCTTTCCTCGTGTGGGTATATGTCCATTCCCTTTGATGGGAAAACATTGCTTGGTGCAGCTTTGGTCAGATACCCAACCAATCCCACAAATAGTTTGTATGCGGAGCCTGTACAAAATATATATTTACAATATTCTTTCCTATTGTTAATTGTGACTCAAGTGTATTTGTTTTATATAGTTCCGTGAGGAGTTGGTGCTCATCTACAGGCAGCTGCGGCGACTGTGCGGACCTGCGGAGGGAGAACTCTTCGGCGGACAGCGGCATCTCACACTCGCCCGAGGAGATCCGAGCCAGAAAAATACGGCTCGGGATGATGTCCACCATCACCAAAGAGCTCGGACACCTCATAGAGGAGGCGCTCCTCTCAATGGATGACGGAGTGAGTTGGTCCTCCTTCTCAAATGAAAAATGTTTGTTAGTGTGATACTTGTATTTAATGGTTAACAAGATCAAATTGGTTATTTGAATTTGTTTGGAAAATAAAGATACTCCAATGAGCTGTTACAAATAGCTCCCATGGGCTGGTTCAATTAGTCAAGCGAATGTCCGCTATGGACCACAGCACAAACGGGATACAACACGGAAGTTCGCTATGGACCATACCATGATCGTAACAAGGAAGTTTTGTTCGATATCAAATACGTCAGGCACGCTCTCTCTCTCTCTTCGCGACCTGAGAAAGTCGCTAAACCACCTGGTGTCGCCAATTTGCTGCTAGTTCACAACAATGCTGTAAAAAGGTTGTCGGTTTTCGGTCCCAGCTTATGTCGTGAATGGGAAGATAGTGTTAGGCCCCGTTCACATGAGGAGTTTTCCAACGCGCGTTTTACGTCAAAACAAAATGCGGGTAGCCAAAGTACAGAGTTCTACAGGAGTGTTCACATGGAGAAATCGCGTGAATCCAAGCGCTGGATAGTTTCGGCGCTTCAACAATCTACGGCAATACTTCGGCTTACGCTTAGTATAAAAGGAATATCTGCAAAAAGAATTAGTTGCGACAATTGACAAAAATATACTTTTTCAAAGAAAATCATCTTTTTGGTATCGATCTGATGTAAAATTTCACGCTGATTTGAAATCCGTTGAAATTTTGATTCTATCTTTAACCATTCAAAAGATAGAAACTTGGATTAGGGGAATAAAAGACGCAATTTAATGCATAACAGAAACTGAACTTGAAAAACGCCCAAGAGGTGTTCACATGATAGCGCTCGAAAATTCTTATCAAACGCGCGTTGGAAAAAGTCCATGTGAACGGGGCCTTAGGCCGCTTTCACAAGGGCTTTTTTTAAAATTTGATATTTATTTATTTCAAATCTGATTGATATTTAATTTGATATTAAAATTTGATATTAAAATTTGATATTCCTTCGATTTGTAAAACATCCTTTCTCTAATTGCCTGTGAATAAAGTGTTTTTGAACTTCAATATTTATACATAAATAAATGCAATATAATCAATCGACTTGCTGACCAGAAGTGACAACCTAAACAGGTAAATCTTTCGTAACGTATAGTATACGATGCATTCCAGTACAATGCCATCAACCTCGGTTTTAAATTTTTGAACGTTAGCTTTTCGTACGTTTTTCAAAATTTTTCGAATGACGGGATATTTTGGAACTAGGAACCGGTAAGAGCCAGCGGATCACAGAGAAACACTGCTTTATGTAGTTCAAATTGTGCATTATTAAATATTTTCATTAACTCTAAAATCTTAAAGTATTCGTTTTTTACTGTCAAGACTAGAGGAAGAAACCCTACAACCTTCACTCTCCAATGTTGATGATTCACCCACCAATAAAAATAGTAAGAAGGATTTATTTTGTGTTAAGGGGTGATCAAGGAGTTTTTGGGCTCAAGAAGCTAGCAGATGAGTCATTTGGAATCCGTTTTATCGTAAAAGCGAAACTGCGTATGAAAAATTGGAATATATCTGTAAAACTTTGAGTGAAAACGAAACTAACTGGAAAATGACCAAACAATTTCCTTAAAATTTTAAAATTGACAGTGTAAAGTAAAAATATATCCCCCAAAAAACTTTATTCTAGAACCAGAAAATTGGAAACGGAATTTCTGTTTATATGGCATTGTCTACGAAGTACTATCAAAAGATGACACGCAAACAAAATCCGGCACTGGTGATAACCTTTCTTTTTTGTGCTATTTTTGCAGGTTTTATCGTGTTTCCTATGATCTATAGCTAATTTTTATTTAATTTTCCTTCAAATAAATCTCTATACTTTTTTAAAACCTATCTCTAAACATTTTAATGTATCAGCACAAATAACACACATAACAATAATTAGTTTTTAATTTTTAAACACAATTTTCCCTGAGTTCCGACTATCCGAAACGAATACTAACCCTCCAATCTACCCTCTTTCAGGGGTTTTGTAGCACAAATGGAACCACGAATGAAATAATGACTGGGAAATATTTCAACAAAAATTTGATTAAACCCCACGATGAAACGAGAAAATTATGTTAAAACTAAAAAAATCTCAAAGAAAAATAGATAAACAGTACACATATCGAAAACCAGGAAATTGCTAATAGAATTTGCGTCTACACGTATATATAATATAAAATTTCGATTAAAGTAGTAATAACACTGACTGAAAGATTAAAATATAAATTCTATGAAAAATAAGCTCACAGTAAATTAAGTTCATTTTCAAAAGTGATATCGAGTTCAATGTAACACGAGGATGTGAAAAATGAATGAAAGTTGAAAGTGATCTTACGCATTTCACCCGTTGAGGACAAATAAAAAATAACTAAAGTTTAGATTTTAAATTGAATATTTAATTTAAGCTTTATTTTAAAGACGTTTGCCGCACATGAAAACTAGAACGGACAGTTGTCGGTATACGTTATTCTCAGAAATAAAATTACCCACTATCCTTTTTAGTTATAAACTATCACATTTTTGCAAGTTTTGTGTGAAAGCAGGGTAAATATCTTCAATAAATCGAGTACAATTAAATTTTCTCATCCTATTTTTAATGGCCATAAATATAAAGTAGTGGATTAAGACAAAATTCTCCAATCAAGTTATATCTTTTCTATAAAAACGAGATGAATACTCCTTTTTGTGTTCGTAATGAATATATTCGTCAAATCCGTATCTCGAAAATAGTAAAGCTACAGTTGAAAAATTCTTTATTTTAAAAAAATCACATTTCAGGTATCGATCTGGTGTAAAATTTTCCGCAGATTTCAAATCCGTTGAAATTTTCACTCTATCTTTAACGATCGCGAAGATAGAAATTTGGACTTGAGGAATAAAAAAGCCCTAACGCCCGTCAAAACGCGTGTCATGTGAACGGTGCAGAAGAAACGTATGCTTCTCCAAACGCCTTCTAATCGCGAGAACGACCGGAGATTGTTGAAGCGCCGAAGCTGTCTAGCGCTTGGATTCTCGCGATTTCTGCATGTGAACACTCCAGTAGAACTCTATGTACTTTGGCTACCCGCGTTTTGTTTTGACGTAAAACGCGCGTTGGAAAACGCCTCATATGAATGGGGCCTTATAGTGATGAGATTTGGTTTCAGATGGACATTAATGTATTTCTTATTGTTTAGAATAAATATAGAACTTACAAATATTTGTTGGTGGAGAATGACTGTTATGGCAGCATGTGCTCGGAGGGCAATAATAAATAATTAATTAAATTCAATGTAGATATTAAAATGTTTACAAAGAAAAACTGTTTTTATATATTTTGTATTATTTTTTGGTTTTTGATTTTTACGAAAGACAATTATCCTCAACTGATATTTCGTTGGAAACGCTACCAGGGTAGTTACTATTTTAAAAGTGTAAGGGAACAGTTAGTTCTGATTTTGGATTACAGATGGCGGCTCACTAAACAAAGCCTGCTTCTGCAGTTTAAGTGCGAGTACAAGTTTAAGATCATAGTAAGATGAATTTCGAAAATAAACGCTAATTGTAATTTTTAAATATCTATTTGATCATCTTTGGAGTAAGTAATGTTGATAAACATAATTATATTGTATTAAATCACTATGATTAATTTTGTACTTGTTTTGTATTTTTTTAAGTAAGCTCCAATATTTGTATGTTATGATTCACTGTAACCTCTGTGTACAATATAGATGTGTGCTCGACTAGGAACACCAGTTGAGGTATTTACTTGCCTCGATTACTATGTGTAAATTTTTACTTGAGCGTTGTATTTTTTATTTTAAGTAGCGAGCATGTGCAATTGGTATAAAGAGATGTTTCTCTTATAATTAAGTTTTCTTTTCTTTAATTCTCGTCTGAATAAACTACAAATAAGCATCATTTATACAGAGTAATCTCGGACTTTATTTTCTTCCCACGTGGTAGCCGCACGTGATTGAACAAACGTAAAGAAATGAAATATTGTATATTTATAATTTTGTTTTAGTTTTAGTTTTAATACCCTCATGATGGATATATGGCTAAAAATAGGTACACAACGTCCAGAAAAGGAAAAGAATGACAATACAAATGAGAATGATGGACCAACATCCAATGAACTTAGAAAAACTGTGAGTGAATCCAATGGCACTGTTTCTACATCAAAAAATATCGAACGAAATGTGCAATCTAATAAAAAATTGAAAAAATACAAGAGTTCATTAAATATGGATTTACGCTTTGAGTTCATTGCGTTGTATTAACGCGAATATAGATTATTGCGTTGTTAATAGGAAAGAACATCCGTTGCGTGTTAATTGCAGGGATAAATTAGCAAATGAAAGTATGAAACCTGCTAAATTAAAAAGACATTTGGAAACCAAACATAAAGAATTAGAAAATAAATCTGAAACATTTTTTTAAAAAATGAGCTGGAAGTATGAAAAATCAAAGTGTATTTTTGAAAAAAATACACAATTCCTGAGAAGGCTTTACGGGCATCCTTAGAAGTTTCATATTTAATAGGGAAAAATTTGAAACCACATGCAATTGGAGAATCACTCATTTTTCCTTCAGCAATTAAAAGGACATCAATTATACAAGGCGAAAAATATGGTAACGAGATATAATTACCAAGAGATACCGTTTCTCGCCGAATTTCCGCCATATTACGTAATATATTATAGAATAAGTTCTGTTAAATCGATTACCAAACTCTTCTGTATTTGCTCTACAACTTGACGAAACTCCTGACATTTCTAAACTGCCTCAATTAATTGTTTATGTGAGATACGTTTATGAAGAAGACATATCAGAAGATTTTACTTTTAAATTCATGTCTAAAAAGAACAGCAAATGCATCGGTCGGGAATCAAACAAGGTCCCCCCGAATGGCAGGCGAGTATTCTAATACTGAACCACCGAAGCAACACTCGTCAAGCTCTAAATAACAGTTAATTTTGGAGTTACAGATACCTGAATGAACCCAAACACGTAATTCATTCTTGAATAATTGTATTCCTTTTAATGATTGAAGTGTAGTAAGCCAACTATTCCCCTTATTCAACAAAGGATGATCGCTGTACTCTTAATTGAACTATCAAGACTATATAATATCAAAGGCTTTATTAAGCATCAAGAAACGTTTATAAAGTTTTTACAGTCCCCAATTTTCTAACGAGCTGTATATTTAACACTTAATTCTCAAATTCGATCAACGTTTTGAGAATTACGAAAACATTTTGTGCTCCTAAATAACACTACGAACAAGACTATCGTAGTGTTGTAATCGAAAACTAGTAAAAGGGAAGGTTTTGATTTAAAACTAACACAAGATTAACAAGAAATACATTGGCAGGAATCTAACCCGGGCCGCCCGCATGGCAGGCGAGCATTTTACCACTCAGCCAAAGATGCTACAGCAGACATGTTACTGCCGCTCTTTCAATAAAGGTGGTTTCATGTTTTCCTACTGTTGAAATTTCCAAGAATTCAAAGCTATTAACGAACACATCAAAAGTAGTTTCATCCTTCTGCAGGTTAATACTATACAGACCACATATTTCTTATTCAGTTAAGGTTAGATTAGGTTAGGTAGTTAATTAATGAAGCACTTTTGAGCAACACAAAGGGCTATTGGTGACTATCCGGAATCAACCACGAAGGGAAGGATCGAGGATAACACCTCGTCATTTTGAACCACGGTCAGATGATGAGGTCAGAATGAGCTGGCATCTCATTCTCCAAACTTCCACACCAACGTAAGAACAGTTGAGGCCAAGACAGATGTAAAGTGCACCGGCCCCAACTTTCATGACGGTTTTGGGTCGGATCGAGTTTCGAACTCGCAACCCTATAGTTGCAAATCCGCTACTCTTCCAACCGGGCAACCGTAGGCCCTATTCAGCAAAGGAGAATAAAATACTATGTATTAATTGATTAATTCGAGAACCGATTGGAGGATTTTGCATTCTTAACGAATAGTTTTTAAAGAATCCCGTTCGTGTGCTTAAATTTTCCTAATAACTTGAACTTATTTTTCAGAATTTGTCGACATTTAGAAAATACGCTTGTAAAATAATTTTTCTTTGGGGTTTCATCTTCGGAGATATTCGTAGTGGATCTCTGGAACTCTGATTATCATGGTTTTCAATGTAGAAGTTAAAAAGAACGAAAGATGCATCGTCTCTGGGAATGGAACTCGTGCCGCTCATGGGGTATAGGCGAACGTTCTGCAAACTGAACTACCTATGATTTATTTCACGTGTTAGTCTCTTCAAATAAGCAAACATGTAACATATTTGATGCAAGATTTTTTAAAGTTCTTATTTTATAATTTTAGAGGTTGATATATTTTTTGATTTCCAATTTAGTAATTATTCTGTTTCAATGAAATTTTTTGTTTTATCCTCTTGGGGTCCAACTATACTTGTGTATCCCGTTTTTGTTGCTTTGTTTTCGTAATTGGGTATTTTTCTGCGAAGGAAGAATAATTAATTAATTAAAGGACTATTTCTCTTTGCATTTCTATGATAAAGGATGCCTTCCTACTTACTCTACGTAGGCACTTTTGAAACATAAAATTCAGAATAAGTGTTGAAAGTTTCCAGTTTCATGATAAATGTCCGTTTGAACGTGGTATTTGCATGCAAATAGATATAGAGATGGGAAACATGTAAACTATTGATTTTACTTAAAAGAGGTTGGAAACATTCAACACCCAAGATAAAATGGGATGAAATTATTCTACGCTACAAAAATTGATTTATTGAATTTTATGCCAAACGACAAACATGGTTTAGACAGAATTGCTATTTAAAAAACATTAAAAAATAATTTCATCAATAGTAATGGCTTTTTCACCGAACGATTCACGTTACTACACTCACTGCCAAAAGTTAAGCACGAAGCGGTAAAATGCGAAAAAATCGACAAGTGCAGCTTTGATTGACACGAAATTCGACAGGAAAGTAGCAAATATGTTTATGCATGAAACAAAACAAAGAATTACATACAAAGATAAAAACAATATTGAATTTTCATAAATTATAAGATGAAGTCATATTGGAGTCATTAACAAAATGATGTTTAAATCCAAACCAAACAAAACCGACATTAATAGGGTATGTGACCACCCCTCATCCTCATACAAAGTTTACAGCGTATGGCCATGCTTTCTATGGGGTGATCAACCACTCCAGAGTCAAGTAATCGCCATTCTTCCTGTAGAGCAGTTTGCAACTCTGTGAGAGTGACGGGATGGGAAACGTAAAGACACAGCACGGCTGAGGGCATCCCAAAGATTTTCAATGGGATTAAGGTCGGGCGAGTACGCCGATCAATCCATACATTCAATCCCCTCACTCTCCAGGTAGTCGTCGACGATGTTGGCTCGATGGGGAAGCGCATTATCATCCATTAAAACGAAAGCAGGGCCAACTGCTGCAGCGTACAATCTCACAGTGGGTTCTAGGACTTCATCCCAATACCGGACAGCCGTCACAGAACCCCGTCTATAGATATGCAGGTCGGTGCGATATCCCGACGAAATCCCAGCCCACACCATGATGTTTCCACTTAGAAATGCGTGATGCTCGATGACGTTCTGGGGCCGATTGCGTGTGCCTTGTTCTCTCCAGACCCTTACACGCTTGTCATCTGGCTCCAGGGCAAATCTCGACTCATTCGTGAACATAATGTTGTCCCAATCAGACACAGTCCAATTCACATGTTGCGGACACCACTTTAATCGTGCCCCTCTGTATTGAACGGATAGATGAACACAAACTCATGGTACCCGGGCGTGCAGTCCATTCATGTGTAGCCTTCGGCGAACAGTAGTGGCAGATATCGTCTTACCAATGGACGCTGCAACCATAGATGTCTTCCAACCTTTGATTCCGCTTGGCTAAAACAGCAATATATCGATCTTCCTCGGGGGTAGTAACCCTTGGGCGATCAGCCACAGGTCTTCGGACAATTGTTTGGCTTGTTTGGAATTGTTTCTATAATCGTGAAATGACGGAATGATGAACGCCGAAGAAAAGAGTAACATCTGTGATTGATTGTCCTGCTTCAAGGCGTCCCACAGAACGCCAGCGTTCACTATCTACCATTCGTCTTCTGGAAGCCATAGAAACACGTCTGTCTTGAAAATTAGTCGTACGAAAGTTCTAAACACTTTTTATCAGCACTTACATGAAACTCATCTAACCCTTCACAATGCTGGCTTCTTATACGACTGCCTTTTTGCATATTTCTCGACACAAAACCGTGATTGGCTGTTACAGAACATATTTGCATACTTCCATCTACCTCTGCGCGAAATGCATCCTCTCAAATTCAGATTGACTTCCGGAAATTAACATTTCCCTCTCCGTGCTTAACTTTTGGCAGTGAGTGTATTTTGAAGGTAAAGGAGAGTGCATTAAAAGCTTTAAAATTGGAACAGTATTTTTGTTTGTAAGAACCTATGAAAATAAAAGAATTTGTGAGTGTTTGGTGAACCCATGTGTCGAAAATTCGATCCAAACAAGCGAAGATTCTGACAACGCTTAGCCTTTGATCTTTTTCGATACTTTACAGTTTGTTTAAAATGTATTTCTTTTCAATCGAGACAATGCATTTTAAAAGATACATCTTTTGTGCTGTAGGTTTTTGGGGATGAAAAAGGAAATCCGCAAATGTGTTTACGATAACTCTTCATATTTCTATAAGTGACGTTCTAAAAGTTAGAATGAATAGTTTGGTACGGATGGTTAAAATATAAAATAAACCACATGATTATTTAAGTACCTGTCTTATTTTTTTCTAATATAAAAAAATACTTCCTCAGTCTTCTGTTCAATTATTTCAATTGATGTTAAGACTAACTCATTTAAGTAATGCATTATTTTCAAGAAAAGTTTCTAAAGACAAGAGACTTAGCTCTACATTGTTTGAAGAATCCAACACCGCAACAAGCTCCTCCGAATTACAAATCTTCACCAGCAATAAAATGAATCGCATATCTTTTGATTTCAGCTTGCGTGTTTCACACAAAAACCAAGACCAAGCGGCTTAACCTCCTCATATTGTTCCATGCAGTCTGGCTCATAGGTACCCTCAAATCAGCCACATGTGCGTACGCAACCGAAGACAGACAAGACTTGTACGATGGGCAACTTTTCAACAGCTTCCTAACCCTGGTACTTTGGTGGAATCTGTATTCACGAAGAGGCAACATACATAAACTTTCTGTTTTGTAACAGACGGTATCAACAGAGTACGAGAGAGAAGAATGGTTGCGATTGTTTATATACTCTCATTGTTCTTGTACCCACCACTAATGTTACGCTCATTAAAACAGCACAGAACAGTTTCTTCAACAGAACGTCTCAACCATATTCCTGTCGGAATTACTTGTTGCCGACGAATGAAATGAATTACTTGTCACCAGTCGTGTCCTCTCTCGATATAGCTGGGTAGCTTATAGTCCTTTTTACGTCACCGGTGCGATGTTGCTTCTGCTATTTGATCCTGATAATATTTTGTGATATATCGCTTTTGTGATATATCGCTTCAATTAATTATTGAAGAGTGGCAGGGCGTAATAATTCGATTGAACTGGTGAAAGCAATCACGAATCATGTCGTTCATTGCTCTTTGTAAAGTGGGTCTGAATGTGTTCCCTGAGGTTTCGTTGGTCACGTCTTCGAGACATCGCGTGAAGATGACCTTTGCGGCTTTGTCCATCCAAACGGTCGTTTGGCTCGTCTTCATAGTCGTTCTTGCAGACTTGGTTCAAGGACGTTACTTACAGGACCTTGAAATGAACTACTGCGTCAGTGTATTTCAGAAATTCGGTGACTGATTCGAGCTACTTCGACAACAAAACCGCGAAGAAGAGTTGTATCCTGACAGCCTGGAAGTTCTTCCTCATCAACAGAAAACTGATATTGACTTCCGTGGCTACCTTGATAACTTACAGCCTTGTCATTACAGAACTGAAAATGAATGCAGGTGGGACTTCAGATTCCGTAGTCCAATAGAGCTAATTTCGTTTCGAATAGCAACAGTTCTGATATTCAAGTCGTCTATTTACTTACAGAAATCAAGAGTGTTCGCAGGCAAGAAATATCCCAAGTTCCAGTTCGCTGTCTGAGGAAATTTGCAGATTTATTCACGTGATAGCATTTTGCTGCAAGGTTTTCTAGGACAAGCCTTTTCATAGCGACGTTTCAAAAATGTACTGCAAGATCTTGCGTAAGTGTGTCTGTACATAAAGCTTGAAACCATTGTGTGTGGATCATTAAAACCTTGGAAAGCTAAATTTTAACTTAGGAACGTTGAAATATATATATATCTCTTAAAATTTTATAAAACTAGCATAGTATCTGTGCTAAACTTTCTTAATTGATTATATATATTAATGGCAAAGTGTCATTATTTCAATCCATTTATGATGAATTTAGTATCCATATTCACATAAATAAATTTCATATCTCTAAATGAAACAAAATTAACCAAAATATGTAAATAAAACATTTCATTTACTTTACTGATGTCAATTCTTATTTCCAATAAAATGCAAGGGGAAAAGCACATCTCAGTTATGTCACCACAAATAGGTTCTGAACGTCTACTTCAATTCCATCCCACTCCCCTTGTTCAAAAGCGATTCGGCATTTGTTTTGACTCTAAACCTATTTCCGCTCATAATTTCTTTTCTGCGCTGGTTTCTATGATCCAAATTTCTCATTGATTTCTGTACTAAGACTGCTGAAGAATTTCATTAGAGTAGCGAGCTCTTCCAAGTAGTTGCGGTTCCAATCCTTCGATGCAGAAATCGTTTTCGTGAACAATGTAGCTAAATTAATTGTCGGTAATTAAACTGAAATATAGAATGTTATTCGTTGTTTTTAGTGTAATTTGCTTCGGAAATTAATTATTTTTATTTCCAGTGCTACTCGATGTTTACTTTAAGACTCAACCAATGAAGAGCATATTTGGTTCACTGAATCATTGTATTTTGAAGACGAAGATCCCAATTCTTCAAGATAGCATTGGAAAAACTTCCTGTAAAGCTTTTAAGAGGAAGATTTTCAAATCATTTCAATGTCTGGCCAATTTGAACTTGTTACGAAAAGTGCTTTAGTCATCGTAGCACTACAAGGGCGGAATTGTGAACCACTTGGAGTTACCCTAGTGCACTACGGGGGATGGATTCTGGTTGCATCAAACAAACAGACCATACATTCAAGGTACAACTCGTTACACATCCATTCCGAGAGAACACACATCCATGTCTTACTCCGAATTCGAACCAGGAATCTTTCGATCTAGAAAAGCCAGCACTCTGAATATCAGCTCGATTATTCGGCTTTAAGGACAGGTAGTAAATATAAAATTAAACCAGAATCACACATTGAGAATTTTTATCTGGATTTGCTAGAGGGCTCACTACTTCAATTGGTCATTTTTATAGCAACCCCATTATCGACGCTGTCAGGCGTACTTTTGGTGATAGCAACTTTCAGCACCTACTGTAAAAGTATAATTTTTGCCAAGCTGTAAAATTGAGACTAAAATATGTTTGCCTGTCGTTAATTTTTTCACCTTAGTGTACCCTTCAGTGAATCCGAATGGTTCTTGCAGGCATACAAAACTAAGAGAATATATTTTAAATTCACATACGGATTCTGATAGACGCGAAAAATTCAAACTGCTGATTTTATTTAAAAGTGACACGAAACAGTAAAAACAGGAAATTTAAAAATAGTCATAGTCCAATGTATCCGCATGACCGAAAATTTCCAAACTACACTCATGTCCAAAATTATCTTTACATGCATAAAATCACAAATTTCACAGAAACTGAGAACTATAATTTTATGAATTTGTGTGAAATAATACATAACATCATAACACATAAATACAAAGGAAAAAGTTTAAGAGCACTGTATATGATGTAAAACTATACCATGAAACAATACAAATGGCAATAATATGTGACACGGAGTTCGGAAAAAAAAGAATAACTCAGAACAAAATTGAGGCTTATGAATTTAATATGGAATGTTATCTCCCCTGACGTGTACACACATATCACAACATGTTTTAATGCTGGCAATAATGTTGTTAACCACAATTTGGGGAATTTAAAGAGAACATGGGTCCATTGGTGTTCACTGCAGTTCTGATGTTCTTTGCATGAACTAAAGTGATCCCTCTTTTGCTGTGAAGACAGTGAAACACATACCCTTGGCTTTCTGGCGAAAAGGCCTTTTTCATTAAGCCTTCTGTATACAGTTTGCCGTGATACAGCAGTTCCAGTGGCGGTTGCAACCACTGAACTTAACTGCCGAGCAGTAGACTTCCCGTTACGACGGGCAGTTATTGCCAGATATCGATCTTGAGAAGCAGTTGTTACTCGTTTACGACGTTGTCCAGGCCTCCTTACTACATTCTAGAGTTTCGAAATTGTTTCCACAGCGTAGAAATTGTCTTGAAATGTTCACACATCTCGCTGCTTCCATGATTGTCTGCCCTGCTTCTAAACGGCCAATAATTTACCACTTCACAGATTCTTCCAAATGATACTTCGGAGCCATAACAAACCGTTTTGAGTCCTTTCACTCTGAAATCAAATGCTGTATTGCAGAAATTCACTCAAATATTCACTTTGCGCAAAGCGCTTGATTCACCGTCGGATGACGTAATCCTTGATTTGCATATCAGAAACCGTTTGATCACTTTTGATTGGATAATGCTAATTAGGCTTTTCTTTCATACATTCCCTGCAAAAATGGATTACATCGATTGGATATTTCATGGAATACATTATTTTTGTGTATGTAAAGATAAATTTCGACATGAGTGTATTTCCTGTATAAAAGAGAGGCTGCCGAAAATATCCCTACCAAACAAAATCCATATTAACACTTCGTATGGTGCTATTGTAAAGTCTATCATTTAGCCTTTTGTAGTGAGTACGAAAAGGGCTCCTTGTGAAGAAAAAATCGTGAGGAAGGTGCGATAGTGGACGTGTCGCTAAAAGAAAGCTAGTTTCGTCCAAATAGTGTCTGTAATCGCTAACAGATAACAGCAGTTAAAAGCAATCTTTTCCGAGTTGCAGTGTTTGTGATTGCTTCTTCTAAGATTCATATACGTATCATGTATCACAAACAGATAATTGTTTATGTGTGATTCCAATTAAATTTATTTCATTTCTTCCATCAACTGAGGAGAGTTACCGATTGCAAATATAATGGATGAATATTGTTCTAATAGAGTTGATTTTCGAATATATATAAACCCTTTTAGCCAATTTAGAAGTATTCACGGAGCGTGCTATTTACACTAATAGTACATCAGACCCTCCGTGTTCATTTTTGCAAAACAAGGGCTAATTACACCGGGATTTTAATCTTAAAGTGGATTCAGAACGGCTACGAGCAACCATTCATCCCAGAGCCTGTTGAACCGAGGCCAGTGTTAAACAATCGGCTGCCGTTTGTAGGACTGGCAAACATAATTTAATAGATATAAGAATAAAACTATACTGAAAACGTCTCAACAACACGTTTTTATTGATATTTCTCAATGTGTTTTGCATACCTTATGGAGAGAAGCCCGTATCGTTTACAGATTTCAGTTCAAATTGATAACCATAGAGATCGTTCCTTTGTGTTCCATCACAATACAAGAGTGGCACAAAATTTGCTCTTTTAACATTATTGGATTTTGAAAGCGACAAAAATTGAATATTGCGTATTCACAATCTTTTTCTTATAGATACATATATGAAGCATATGGAATCTAGGAAATAATTTCGATTGTTTCTATCAATCTTTGTCTTTTTTTCATTTAGTCGTTGTTTGTCTACAGAAAAATATCAAATTAAAAAGAACACAAAAAATATATTATCCAAAAAATGCCCGAAAAATATACGCAAATACAGTTAGATAACATATAAAACAAAACACTTCATTGAAACAGATTACTTATTGTATTGAAATCATTAAAAAATATATCAACTTCCCATCAGTTTAAAAAATCTATCTTTAGGAAAATTGTTAGAGACATTCCTTTTTAAAGGTTTAACAAAAAATAATTTAGCTTTTGGTTTTAACCTGGGAACGTTAAATCAATACAAGAAACTAAAAAGGGCTCACACCCTATTTGCTGTACGTCATCAATTATTATGTCATCAATTATTATGACATCAATTATTATGTCCTCAATTATCCTGTCATCAATTATTATGTCATCAATTATTGCGACATCGATAGAAAATTAAAGTAATGGTGAGTTTTCCTCAATTGTTTTAACATGTCCTTTTGTTATTAATTTGTTTCACTTTTAGTGGTTAACAGTAAAGTTCGTTGAAAGCCGTTGCTGTAGCAGAAAACACTGAGTTTTGAAAATGGATGAACAGGATAGAAAGTAAGTGGTTTAATTCTCTTTTAAACGGCTCAATATGTTTTAAAAATTACTTCTTAACGATTATTACCATCAATTATGCAATACCTTAAAGGATAGGTACTGAACAGAGAACTTCATTGTAAAGGCTGTATGTTTAGAAAACATTCTGCTACAAGTTGTAACTTACCAATTGGTTATATTTTTTACCAATTATTATAATTATGGTGTAAACCATCCAGTTTGTGCCCACCTACAAGTAATTCACTATTCCTCATATTTCTCATTAAAACGAGCAAACTAGTTTATCTCACAATAAATATAATTTTTATTCTGAAAGCCAATAGACTACTGGAATAAATGGTAATCAATTTGAAGTTCACTTATTTGTCTTTTTATTGGTAACAAATATAAAAACAAATGTCAGATGTCAAATCCAGTATAGTGGACTTATTCTGAGGTGTGATGTCTCAATCTTAATTCATCTCAATTGTATTTCTTATTTTTAGCTAAAATTTTCCATAAAAGTAAATAAAACAAGAAAATTACCATGTATATAAAATTTTTATATACATGGTAATTTTCATATTTAAATAAATTTTTAAATCATAAACATTGTGGCGAATCCACTGATAGAACAAAACTGCATGTGTTCCAGTTATTGATCAAACTGTTTAATTACTGAATTTGGTGCAAACTTTGATATTAAATTTGAAGTTTAATGTCATGATGACTAAGTATTTGGCAATTTAAGATAAATTAATTTTCAAAAATGAATCTATATCCAGTATTTGATCAGGTGATCAATTACTGGAAGAGATAATCAAGCACTAATTCAGTAGCAATTTTTAGTATAGAGTCTTTAAATTAGTCAAATTTACATTAAACTTTTTGTTAGTCCTGCATTCTAATTCTAGATCATGTGCATGTCTAGATCTCTCTCATTCTAGTGAGTCTTATCTCAAAAGAAAGTTTTAAAATGGAAAAGAGATTGTTCCATGTAGTTGTATCTAAAAGGTGGTTATGTTGCGAAAGAAAAGATAAAATGAAAAAAAAAGAGCAAAAAAAAGCAAGACAGGTTACCTCAAACCAAGAGGAAATAATTTCATACCAATAATGGGAAAATAGGATAGGCCTCCAAAGACGTAATCGGTAAAGGTAATGAATTTGTAAAAAACGTTAAGTCAACTGGCAAAACGAAAAAAATATAAAAGCACGTGATATAAATGTGATAGTTGTTGCAAAACATGTAAAATCTATTCCAAAAAGAAAGTTGGGACTGGATGATTTTTGTCTGATGAGAGCGGAGATGATTTTGTTTGTATTATATTTTGGAGAAACTGATAGAATTTGCAGTGGCGGACTTTAGTTTCTGTTTTAATTATTGACAAAGGATTATTGTATATTATTACAACATTTATTTACTAGTTTAATATTAGTTTGTTACAAGTTTAACTAGTTTATTTGTTTTTTGTTAGTACTAACCATTATTATCATGTTTACTTGTTTAATATTCGATACAGTTTTACGAGTTTCAAAGTTATACTTAAAATATCAAGTAACCAATGTTTAGCCTAGCTATATTTCATATAATTTTACTGCTGAATGCTAAAAGAGCTGTTTAAATGTTTCAATTGGAATTTATTAAAAAAAATGAATAGTGGTCAATTACTGGATATGTGTTGTGATTATTTACTGGAATAATCCCTATTCTGAAATTTGAGATAAAAATTCTAAAAACTATCGAATACTAAAAATTGTACTATAGTTAATTGTAATCACCATCTTAACAAGATACTAAGTACAACAAATCTTGAAAGTGCAATTGTAAATTTACTCGAGGGAAATTTTTCATGAAAAAATGAGCACTAACTGGCCAATTACTGGCTGATTCACCCTAGCTAGTTATATCGAAATTTATGTAATCATTTAAGAAACATAAACTATAAATATAATAAACAAAACTATAAACATATTTCATGACGCAAATTGAAAATGTAGCAACGTTATAGGATACTTTATTCACAAATTTTAAATAGAAAATGTGTTGTTTATGAATTGAAAGGATGTATAAATCTGTCGCTAACAGCATATTTCTATTTTCGAAAAATAACAATATGCTTTACTTTCTTATTGTAAGATTATTTTGATGCAATGCTGAAATAGAAAGAGAAATTTTATATGATAAAACTTTAAATTGCAATTTTAACACATCCTTATAAAATTCTAGAAAATAGTAGGAATCCCTTGAAGTGAACGAATACTTTTATGACACATATCATGTTTCACTTATTAGGATGCATCTGCATATATCCGCCAATGCATCGAAATTTTTATTGTAGAAATTTTATTAAGATATAATAATACAATTTTCTATTAAAATTCTAAATGAACTATTCATTAATGTTGAACTAATTGCAAAATATTTAGTGTTTTGTGACTTTATAAGAGAATAATTTCATATTACTTTAGAAACAATAAAACATCAAACACGTAAAAAGGACTATCACACTGACCTAAAGTAATAGAGAATTTATGAGGGTAAAATGACACATAAAATTGTTATTAACATTCTATAGACGTTCACACAAAATATTTTTATATAAAATTAGAGATGTTAAAGACTACAAAAAATATCGTATATACCTGCCTTGAATTAATTGAGAAAACTGGCATACAACACAGTTGAAAGCAAAAAATTTTAGCTTGTACTGCTTTTCTCTTAGCGGGAAATTAAATTCTGAAGGATTGGAAAGAAATTACGATCACGACAGACGACACTTTTTTCGTTCTTAGAATAAACTTAATAATATTATTGCTATTAAAATAAATAAATAATAATTTTTTGTTCTAAAAAAACTAAGTGAGAAATAAAAATGAAGCATAAATAAATACAATTTTAATTGAATGATTTAAATCAATCATACCAATCTAAATATTTAATACTGCAATTTACTGTATCGACACAATAACACAGTAAATTGCAGTCATTAGAATAAAAATTTCACATCAATCCTTACTTGTTAGAGCAAAATAAAGTTCTGAAAGTGTGAAAAAGGAAATACAATCATTTCAGACGATTTTTACTTTTGAAGAGTTGAGAATTACGGCGAGAAACAAAAATAGGAAATAAAACTTTATAAGAAACTGCAATTAGCAGGCGATTTTTATACTTTTGCAGAGTCGCAAATTACGACGAGAAATAAAAATAAAGTATAAAAGTATTTGGAAGATAGGTATCTGGATCTGCAGTGTTGATAAATCTATTCAGATGGTTTTAGGGCTTGATAAAAATATGTATCGCCACAAGAGAGACTTTCTAATTCATAACCTTTGTGATGTAATTCTACAATAATAAAGAGAATCCCCTCGACTTGATATTGCAATCATGTCAGTATATCTTCATTCACAGGGACCACGGAAGTGCGGTTGGAAAAGCAGCGGATTCGAAACAGGGTGTTACGAGTTCGAAAATAGATCCAAGTTGGTGTAGTGGGGAAGTTTGGAGAGTGGAGTATCAGCTCAGGTGTGACCTCGTCATGTTACCGAGGTTCAAAATTAAGTGGTGTCATCTCAATATTATCGCAATAAAATTTCAATTAACGCATCGTCTGACACATTTCATTTCCGCATGCTGGAATTTCAAACAAAATTATAGAGCAAGATCGCGGAATGGAAAAGAGAAGCTTGAACTGATATCAAAATAAAATGACATTATCTAGATAGGCAGGTATTTTAATTAAAGTTGCACTGGAGTAACACAACGGGCTATTGACGACCGTCCGGGATCAAGCACGAAGGGAAATATCCGAGGACAACGTGTAATTTTCAATCGCGGTCAGATGACGAGGTCACATCTGAGTTGGCACTCCAAACTTCCACACCAGGCCAACGTGAGGACGTTTGAGGACGCGGCAGATTTAACGTGCACAGTACCCCTTGTGCATGACGGTCTATGGTTGGATTCGAACTCGCAACTCTCGGTTACTAATCCGTTACTCTTCCAACCGGGCTACCGCGGCCCAAAATGACATTAGCAGTAAACATATTAGATAAAGCATAAAATTATGCTAATCCGGCACTATGCTAAAAAGTAATTTCCTCTAAAAATGATTAAACTTTTTTCATTTAATTCCTAGATTTAAGCCTGTGAAGATATTCTCGACATGCTACACTCCACCAGATGTGGACGTCTCGGGGCGAAATCCGATAATATTGATACATGGTTTTCTTTCAACGAACCGAACATGGAACTCTGTGAAGTTTCAAATAAGCAAGAAAACGGGTCGACAAGTGAGATACTTTGACTGTTATGCAAATGAATTTTGAATATATCCTCAATTCAACAATACACATGCACTTGTAACCAAAACCAAATTTCACATTTCTAATGTCTAACTAAACACGGAGCCCCATCCGTGGTTGAAATCGTCACTATTAGGAAAAGGGAAAGCCGAAGCGCCTAGTTGCGAGTTCCAACCTCATTATGCACCGAAGTCGGGTGGGCTGCTTGAAGTTTCCTAGTTTCTTCAAGGCGATACATAAATAAATCCACAAAGGAATGCAGTGAGACATGCCCCCACTCATGGATTCCGGTGTGGGGAGGTGATCCATGAATTACTGCAAATTGTCCATTGGTGAAAAATCCATGGATTCTCTTCTTTCAACCTTTAGAAAGATTCTCTATTGATCCTTTACTAAGAATGGATTCCTTAGGAACGATTGTATTCTGTAGAATGAAATCATTTGAAAAGATTATATTGCTCAATTTCTTTACAAAAGGATCAATTGGAAAGATTTTCTGTTAACCCTTCAGAGGGTTAACAAAGAAACCAGTGAGCTCCATGGAAAATCTATATTGTTGCTTTCATAGGACTACAAATAGATTAGAAATTAACACAGCATCTTTTCTTTCAGTCAACGTATAAATGCTTCATCGGAAAATAATCTTTCATAGCCATAAGAGCTTGGTCGAATATGGTCCCTACGCCATAAAACACAAACAACCAACAACCATAGACAGACGAACAGATAAAATCGAAGCAAACCTTTGTGGATAATCGCACAGGAAGGTAGAATCACAGAATTTATAAAGTATTTAAAGGAAACAAATACTTCATGGAAACAGATGTGAAAGTCTTAACAGACGAGTTGGAAAAACTTCAAGATTTCCAGTTAATTACACTAATAAGAAAAAGCAAATGTTTCCTGAATTGAAACTTAAATATTTCATGTTAGTTTGAGTAGAAATGAACTCAGTAAACCAAACTTCGTTAAAAAATTTAGTTTATTTGGAATTTGAATTCCGACTATAACAGGCTAAATATTATATACGAGTATATATACATTTATACAGAGGGTGGACGAAATAATATGAACACCTGTGAAATGAGACAAAATCTTTATTAATAGGCTGTTGGCCCTCCTTTTGCATCAATTATAGCTTGTATCCGTCGTGGAATGGACAAATACAAGTCATGCACAACAGTTACGTAGCCACTCCTCCTGCAAAAAGTTCACTAATTCAGAAAGTGTCGTATATATATATATATATATATATACACACATTTATACAGAGGGTGGACAAATACAAGTCATGCACAACAGTTACAGGGTACGTAGCCACTCCTCCTGCAAAAAGGTCACTAATTCAGAAAGTGTCGTTGGAGGTGGAAACCTACTGCACAGTTTGCCCTCCAAAATACCCCAAAGGTTCAATTATATTAAGATAAGGGGACTGAGCGGCCCGCACGAGGTGCTGCAGTTCATCATCGTGTTCATCAAGCCAGTCTCCGACAATTCCAGCAGTGTGAATGGGCGCATTATCATCTTGGTACACAGGTCGAAAATCAGGGAACAAAGTTTGCACCATTGGATGAAGATGGTCGGCCAGAATACTGATATAAACCGGTGCTCTAACCCGCCCTTGCTCTATCGTGTATGTTTGCTGCATGCAATTCACGGCGGATAGTTTTTGTCGATACACCTTCCTGTAGATATGTTTTCATCTCAGATGATATCTGGGATGTTGTTATCTTGTGCTTTCTGACCACAATCCGCTTCAAAACCCTTCTGTCTCTATCATTCAGCTTCGACTTTCGTCCACTGTTATGCTTGGCAGATGTCTTTCCCTGTTTGTGTAGGCTGTCATTACCGTCGACACGGTACTTCTCCCGACACCAACAAGGGTGGCCGTTTTCGTTACTGAGGCTCCGGCAAGACGGGCTTCAACAATCATGCCTCTTTCGAAATCTGTGAGATCAGACATAACGAAGTTTAAACGCCCCAATACATTTCGCATCCGAATGCTATCACTGCTACTAATAGACTGATGTGTGCACATTTTCGCCCGCTAGGTGGCACTCTTCCACACTAGAGTATATATATATATATATATATATATATATATATAAAATTCAAAATTACAAACTATAGCAAAGAGAAAACCAAAAATTTTAAAATTAAGAAATTTAAGAAAATTTCGAAAAAAATGAAGTGTTGGTGGATGAGGGCGTATCAGGTAGGAGCCTCACCCAATCAAAACAATATGGTGTTTTCTGCGTGTGAGCGGCAGTACACCAAAAGTAACCCACACACCCCAAGAAGAAAGGCAAAATTAGAAAATATAAATTAGAAAAACAAAAATTAGTAAATTTTTGTAAGTTTAATTGTTTATATATATATATATATATATATATATATATATATATATATATATATATATATAAGTAAAGCTACCCTAATAGGCTTTCTGCGGCTTTCAGCGCTTTTCATCTAAAGGGTCAATATTATTGTTGTTATTTTGCTCCACTTTTTGTTCTTGTTTTGTTCTTGTTATTACTTGCATTTTGTTTTTGTTTTTATTAGATTTCTCTCTTTAGATTTGTGGTGATGGTCTCTCTCTCTCTCTCTCTCTCTCTCTCTATATATATATATATATATATATATATGTGTGTGTGTGTGTGTTATATATAAATAAAATATGCTTTATTATAATATTTCCGTGAAATCTTGTAATTTCGCGATACCCAATTTCTGGTCAACAATCAAATCGATACAATTTCTTTTTACCTTCTGTTTTCAAATTTTCAGGTTTATTCCATTGATATGAGAAATCACTGTAAAAGCGAGTGGACTGATGAGTTTTCATTGACGTGTGTAGTAGATGATTTGGAGAACTTCATGGAGACTCAAAATATCACGAAGGCAATACTGGTAGGACACAGCCTAGGTGGCCGAGCTGCACTTGGCCTCTCCCTCAGAAGGGTTTGTAAGCTTCTTATCTCCATTGGGTATGCTCACACATTTGTAAACTTCAGTACTTTCTTTATATCTTTAGTTTCTACTATTTCACTGTTTCCGAAACAAATCTGCGGATTCCTGAAAGTTAATTAATTTGAGTGGGTTATGATTTTTCTGCAATTGGGTATTGAAAGTCTGAAGAAAGCAAGACAGATAGGTAGTTAATTAACGTCGCAATGGAGCAACGCAACGGCTAGTGGCGACGGTCCGGGATCAATCCCGAATGATAAGCTAGAAGACTAGTGAAGTTTGCTAGTTTGAGTTTTAGCTAGTCTAGTGTGTGTTTGTCTAGGAAGACTAGGAAGTAAGTTAGTTGAGTAAGTCTGATTGGGATTTTTCTAAGATTGAAATCGAAAGAGTCTCAGAGAAGTCAGATAGGAAAGTTTGAAAGATCATGGAAATAAGCTAGTTTGAGTTGGCTGAGATTTTTCTGCGATTGAAATAGTATAAAAATTCAAGGTAGTAAGTCGAAGTAAGCACTCAAAGGAAAGGTGGAGGACTCGTGGTGGTAAAAGCCTGGAAGCATTATCGTGTTTCTAAGTAGAAAGAATAATAGCATCCTATAGCAGTAATTTTTAAGATTATCGCAATGAAACATATATACTTTTAAATATAAATTCAAGATTTATTTTAAAGATAATCTAAAATTGCAAGTTATCTCGTTGTAAGGACGTCTTAATTTTCGCAAGAGGTTATGTAACTGTAATTTTAACTATTTCTCTAAACAGCCGGGGATGGTGGAAAAACTGGTGGTCGAAGATATTGGTCTGGAAGACACAGATAAAAGTATAAACTCGTTGGAAAAGTTGGCAGTGTGCGGAGACATGGTTCAGCAGGTTATGCAGCTTCTGCCAAGCACCATGACAGAATCGGAAGCACAAAAGAAGGTCCAGGTTTTCGTGGCAAATGCTTTTCCTCAGGTAAGAAATAAAGAATTTCGATATCCTTAAAGGTATTTGGAGGACGGATTACAGGAAGGGACATGCCGGAGATATTTACATCATGACTCAGATCACAGTTTTCAGTACTTGCTATTTGCATGATATAACACATGAGCTTAAATTCTACTCATATAAGTCAGCCTAAATTCTAATGGGGGAAAGTTCCACTCTTCCACAGTAGATTAATTTCAGTGGCTAGCGATATATTTTCGCTTTGTTGAAATGTTCGACCGCAGGTAAATGGAACATAAAATTTGACTTGAGAGGGAAAATCATTCCCATAGGTCATCCTCTATAATCACCCAAAGTTCTAGTAGGTGGAAATTCAACCCTTACACATCAGATTAGTTTCAGTACCTAAGTTGTTTTCAGTTTCCCGGACGGCAGCACGGCTGTCAGACGAACGTCTACCGAGTTACGCTGCCAACTCAAATCTCGTATAAAATGCCTGTATGTAGGCAATCGCGTATTTTTGAATAGGAATTTCTCGAAAAGTGCTGGACATTGCGTCCTACCTCCTTGCACTTGTATTCCTTATTGGAGTACTATCCTACTATCTTCCGTAATATTGTCTTCAATTTGATGACCCCAAGTTCGTTCCCTTTCATTGCAAGTCAAAGGAGTAGTTGTAAGGCACACATATGGTCACACTTATTTAATTTTCTATTAACCCAAGATACATCATTATTAGAGGACAATTTAGTTATATATATTCTAATAATTCTGTGTTTCTTCATTCTAGTGGTTTGAAAATACCTCTGCTAAGCAATCGGTAGCTTTTCCATTTCACAAGGAAAAATCAGGTAAATTCGAGTGGGATATCAACGTAGCTGCGTTTTCAAAGCTGAAGCCAAGTGAATCTAATTTGTTTTGGGTAGACTTGAAAAGCGATCCTCTTTATCGGGGTGAGATGATGGTGTTGATTGCAGAAAATTCCGCCGTAGTCTCGTAAGTGGTTTTTAAATAGTTATCAGACCATACCGTAATTCTGAATAATGTAACATCATTCTCAATAATGTCTATCCTGCATATTTATTCATAATTAAAATTATATGATATATGTTCCGAATAATTTATAATGCATCATGTATAGCATATTTCTAACATCTATGTTTCTCTTGCAATCCAAGAAATTCAAACTTAATTCTTTTAGTCTTGCAATGTTCAACACAGTGGTCAAAATTGCTAGTTAGAAATTATTATTCTAAGACAAAATTTTAGTTACTGAGCCTTTGGTGGGCACTAATAAATTCGTTTTTTTACAGACAAAAAGCTGCGGACTTATACTATACATACTTTCCCCAATGCCAAGTACACTATTTCAAAGACGGATATCATACTCTGCACGTAGAGTTTCCACAAAAGTATATCGAAATGGTATCAAACTTCATCAATGAGAAATAGTTTTTCTTCTGATATTTATCTTTATGCACAGTTGTTTTTCTGACTCCTCCTTTATTATTTATATTAGACTGATATATGTATATATGATTCTTTTTGTACAAACTGAAAAGCTTATCAATAAAAAGAATTTTCATAAACATAAAAGTCTCCTTACACAGATCTCACATAGCCCAGCGTTAGTCTCACCGTACACAGACAAGGTTATCCAGCAGATGTGTAGAAAACAAGACTTGGAATTGACATATACTTTGAGAAAGATGGTATTTTCTGATCCCCTGCCGACCAATCGGGCTGGTGGTATGGGTGCTGGCTCCTAGATCAAAAGGTTCCTGGTTCGAATCCGGGATAAGGCATGGATGTTTGTCCGTCTGGAGTGAATGTGTAGAGGTTATAAACAGGTTGTGCGTTGAATGTATAGTTGTACGTGAGATGCAACGTGAATCCAGGCCCTGTGGTGCGCCAGGTGCTTCACTATTCACAAGTGCTTCACTATTCCACCCTTTTAGTGCCATGATGACTAAAGTACTTCTACTAAAATTCGGTGCCGTCGTGGTTCGTGTTATGCCCACTGTGCTAGCGACCTGCGAGTTTTAGGCGGCTCAGTCGATACCTCCTAGGGTGTATTTCTCTCTTCCGTATTGGGAAAACTTGTACTTTATGATCATTTTTTGATGTTGCCTGTCATAAATTTGCACAGCATGGCCAAATATGGCTCTTACTCCATAAACTTCAAATAAGTTATTTTATTGAATCCCTTAAAACACTGTTTTCTGTCCTTTCTGAATTTTTCAAGGCCAGAGGAACTCGGCTAGATATTTTTTCTATTGAAATGTTTTGTCACATTTGTTTTACTCAGTAGTCGATTCAATTTTTAAAAAATTCAGCTCCCCTAATATACACTAGCCTTCAACTTCTTATTAATAGTTATTGTGATTGAGAATGAGCTTTTCGTAAAAACAATCCCCATTATGAATGATATGTGTGTTATTTATTACACAATCAATTAAACGTCCTTGTCGACACTAATTTCCTTTCCTCTCCAAGCTTATTAACGTGATACGACAAGTAACACGAAACGGAGAAATCCGTGTACCAACTCATCCAGCCATTCGTTTTACAAGGAAAAAATGATAATGGTCTGATCATTTAGTTCATTGCGCATTCTCATCAAATCCCCATTTCAAAAGACTACTGTGGTTGATATTTTATCTGTGAGAAAATAGCTGTTTCCATTTTCGTTAGATTTATACAAAAAAACATAAAATGGAATCAGCCATTGAGAATTACAGGTAAGTTTCAAACATTTGACTTTTGTGTATTAGAAACGAAAACCAGTTTGTATAAATATTCTTTAAATTCCTAGAATTAAAATTGGAATTGTATACTCAACAAAATAGTGATATATTGACGATAAATCTGTTGTGAGAGACAGTACCCTAATGATGACCAAACGTATCGAAGCTTTGTTATTATTTATATTAGTTTTACAGCTTTGTAGAATATGGGTGAAAATCTTTTTAGTAGCAGTTACGTTATTCAGTGATGAAAGTTTTTCCATCTAATATACATATACTAGGTCATTCCATGTGAAACCGCACAGAAAAGGGTCATTTTCAACCCGATCTACTACAATTTTTTTAAACTCGATTAATTTTGGTCCCAGTCCATGTAAGCAATTCGGGAAACTTTTTGCTTCCAACTTGCAATATTTCTTTATGTATATTAATTTCAAGTTTGAAAAATTGGGCTCCTAATTGTCCAATCATACTGAATTACTATGTAGAAAAATGTACAGCCTTTCCAAAATGACATATCATATGACTTTATAAGTAATATTTTCAATTTCAGTCATTCAACTTGACTTTTGATCTACAATTACAAAAAAGTATATTTTTTATATTTTTCTAAAAAATATGAGTTAAAGGTACACTCTTTATCTTTGCTTTCTAAAAGTTTCATAGTGGAAATGTGTGGGTTCAAGTTACAAAATATTCGAAATAAATATGAGTAAGTAATCAGTACCCATAGACACCTCTATCTTTTGACCTGTTTGTCCAAATTGAGATGAAAGAGTGCTTATTTCGTGTGACCTTTCCTGATGATTGATTACGTGATGATATATTTGAGCAAGGGACAATTTCCTAATTGGTTTTCCTTAGTTGGATCTTAATTCCCCTTGGAGTAATAGGGTTATTTTGTCTCGACGAGATATCTCGCTCTTAGGAAAATTGACCAGATCTTCGACAATATATCTCGTGGAAACACTTGGAAGTTAAGCGAAATTCTATCCTTTTTTCTAAAAATTCACTTTTTACTGAGTGTAATTGATGGGATAATGTGGTTGATACTATACGTAGGTAAGCAAGACGGCTGAGAAAGCGTACAAAATCAAAATGTCCATAGTCATTTCTTTCTTACTTCCGTAATGAATGCTTAGTCAAAAAACCATCTTTTTCTCTCCCCCCAAATAAATGTCACATCTAACCCTTGAATTTTGCTCCGAAATAGTTGTCACATTTGTAGGTAGGCAGTTGCATTTCCGTCGCACTGGAGCAACACAGGGTAATTGCCGACTGTCTGGGATCAATCCCTAAGGGAAGGACCCCAGACCGTTGATAAATCGTTGTCTCATAATTTTGAACCATAGTCAGATGACGAGGGCAACACCTTATCTGGCATCCCACTCTCCAAACTTCCACACCACGCCAACGGGAGGACACTTGAGACCACGACAGATTTAACGTCCACCAGTCCCCAACTACACGACCGTCCTCGGTCGGATCAAGTTTCGAACTAGCAGCCCTTCGGTTTGCTATTCCGCCACTCTTGCATGGAATGGCTGAGCAACCGCCCCCCCTTTGAACACGCTCTGCAAAACTAACATGTGCGGTAAAAATTAAGTCTTATATAACTGATATAAGTGATAAAAAGAAAAGAAAGGTATGGTGGTTTATCATTGCAATTCGAATTCCGTAATTAGCGATAAATTTCGAAAACAGACTAATAGGCTTTTCGGTTGCATGCATGGAGACTGAACACTGGCTACATTCCCTGTTAAAAGTGATTATTATCGATTTCCTCAAATAACGATTTCCTCAAAATATGTTAGAAAATCAAATCTTTCCAATACGAAAACTAAAATTTAAAAATCATGATATGTAAAATCAAAATAAAAAATACTTGACACATATTTATAATTGCAGAAAATATATGCCTGACCAGAAAATTCAGCAATTTGCACATGAGATTAATTTTTGTTGTGTTCTTCAATATACACTGCTGGCCACCGTAAATGCAACACCCTGAAGGAAGCATGCAAATAATATGAAATTTACAACATGCATTAGCGGAGGTGAGATAAGCAAATGATTAGAATTTCAGCGCAGACGCACATCACGCGCGCCTGTGGCGCCACTTCAAAGCGCTATTTAAGGCTTGGAGATTTCGACGATTTCAAGTACGGCAATTGTGTTTTTCTTGTGGTTTTTTAAAAAAAAAAACGATCAATTATGCCTCGTAGAAAACAGAGATCATCTTTTGATCAAGTATCCGAGTTCGACAGAGGAAGGATAGTGGCCTACCGAGATTGTGGATTATCTTTCAGGGAAATCGGTAGTCGTGTTGGACGAAACCAAACAACTGTAATGCGGATATGTGATCGTTGGATGCAGGAGGGTACGACGGACCGACGTGTTCGATCGCATCCACCTCAGTGCACCACTTCACGTGATGACAGGCATATTGTGCGTATGGCAGTGACGGATCGCTCAGCCACATCACGAACCATAGCACAGCACATTCAGTCTGTACCGCATCATCCAGTGTCTGCGCGTACCATTCGACGCCGTTTACAGCAGAGTGGTCTGTCCGCAAGACGTCCATTGCTTCGTCTACCCTTGACGCAGAACCACAGACGTTTCCGCCGCCAATGGTGCGATGAAAGAAGGATGTGGACGGCAGAATGGAATGAAATTGTCTTTACTGACGAGTCACGCTTCTGTCTGCAACACCACGATGGTCGGATTCGAGTCTGGAGACACCGTGGAGAGAGGGTGCTGAACAGCTGCGTTATGCACCGCCACACTGGTCCTGCACCGGGTATTATGGTATGGGGCGGTATTGGATATCACTCTCGCACTCCTCTAGTACGCATTGCCGGTACTTTAAACAGCCAGCGCTACATCTCCAAGGTGTTGGAGCCAGTTGTCCTTCCTTACCTTCAGGGCTTGCCCACAGCCATATTTCAACAGGATAATGCGCGACCACACGTGGCACGCATTGTCCAAGGGTTCTTCGTCAATCGCCAGATTGAATTGCTTCCCTGGCCAGCTCGCTCTCCGGATCTTTCGCGGATAGAAAACATGTGGTCCATGGTTGCTCAACGATTGACCCAGAATACATCCCCAGCTGCCACACCAGATCAACTTTGGCAACGTGTGGAAGCTGCTTGGTCTGCTGTACCCCAAGAATACATCCAAAGTCTCTTTGAATCAATGCCGAGGCGTGTGGCAGCGGTGATCTCCAACAATGGCGGCTACTCTGGCTACTGATTTTGGCAGGAACCACACTTCACAGAAGTCTATAAATTGAATCATTTGATACTTGGTCAACATGTTATCTACAAAATAAATTTTGTTGTGATATCTCTTGTGTTTCTTGGTGTTGCAATTTGGGTGGCCAGCAGTGTACAATTTGTCTAGTTCAAATAGATTGATAATAGTAGTTATACGTAAATCTTTTTTAAAAAAATATATAAATAATTAGGAAAAAAAAATTAAATATAATTCAGAAAAAAATTTGAGTTTTGTGAAAAATAAATTTCTTTTTTAATCACAGCTTGACCAAAATATTAAAAAAATAGAATCAATTCCATTGTTAAAAATTAAATTCCTCTGGTAGCGGATTCGAGCCGTGAAACGGTATGTTGCATATCCAGTGTTCTAACCACTATACCACGATCGACACAATAATTGGCTGTTATTTTTAAATAAGTACCATATATTGTAGTTCTCTGATTCGTACTATCGATTAATCGTTTTTGTATATGTATTTGAATACTTACTCGATACTTGAAAGTACTCGAATACAAAGTATTCGATTCTCAAAAGTACTCGATTCTGCCCATCACTAAAAAATGTGATAAATGGTATCACTTACAGATTTATATCCTCAAATATCTGGCTTTAGGCCTTGGGTTTGTTAGCTCATATATTTAGCACGTAAAGCAAGTTACGATCCAGACCAAAAAATGGCTAAATTGGCGACAAATAGCGATATCGCCAGACGCAAGTATGTATATTGATTGGCGACAAAACACGCTTGTTTCAGTCGTGGTATTTTGACGGCGCAATCATAGGGTCCGAAATTTTGTATGTTGTGGTGGTGCTTATAAAGCATCTTTGAATCTAAGAGTGAGTTTGAAAATGAGTGAGGTGGGGGGTATTTCAATTAACGTCACACTGGAGCAACACAACGGGCTATTGGTGACGGTCCGGGATCAATCCCAAAGGGAAAGATCCGAATATTTGTGAGGGGCTCTGTATGGCTACTATTTCTATTATACGGCTGCCACATTTTCCGTTTTAGTTATTGTTTTCTGATTGAAATGTAGTTCAAGAGGTTGTGAGGAAGACAGATACTATAGACGCGAAATCATTCGATTGAGTACTAAATTGTGGTTCTCCGATCGCCATTAGGTAGGTAGGTATTTAATTAACGTCGCACTGGAGCAATACACCGGGCTATTGGTGACGGACCGCCAACAATACCGAAGGGAAAGATCGATTCAAAGACAACGCCTCGTAATTTCGAACCACGGTCAGATGACAAGATAACACCTGAGCTGGCACCCCACTCTCCAAACTTCCACACCATGCCAACGTGAGGACATTTGCGGCCACGACGGATTTAACGTGCACCAGCCCCCCTTGTACACGACGGTATCTCGCTGGATTCGAACTCGCAACCCTCTGGTTGCTAATTCCAACTGGGCTACCGCGAACAATTAGCAAGTTGGATTCGTTTCTTTTATATAATTAAGATTGGTTGGTTTGTTTTGATGTTTATACAGAGTGATTCTACGGTCATTTGACAAACTTCAGGGGGTGATAGAACACAACGAAATAAGCACTTTTCCCCATAGAATGTATGGTCGCAAGTGCAGCGGTTGGCCGCTAGAGAGCGCAGTCAAACGCTTGTATAAAAGCCCATAGAATGTCTATTGGGTGAGTCTAAACTAATACGACAAACTTCGGGGGGTGATAGAACACAACGAAACAAACACTTTTCACCATAGAATGTTGTGTCGCTAGAGGGCGCTTTCCATTTCGGCACAAACACACGGTCCGACGCCAGTTAGAAAGAGGCATGAAATATGGAAACAACGCTTTAATGTCAAATAAACATGAATAACTGCTTGACTAAACGAAATAATACAATTAGATTTGCATAAATTAAAGATAAGTACAAGGAACAACAGGTAAGAAAGAAATGACATGAGAAACTTTTCACATGGAAATGAAACGACGTGTACAAACATCAGTCGGTAAGTACAACGCAAATGCACAATTACAAAAGCTGTTCAAAATGTCGACCACCACACCTGATGCAGGCCTCGCGCTTCGCCCACGTAACGCTTTTATACAAGCGTTTGACTGCGCTCTCTAGCGGCCAACCGCTGCACTTGGGACCATACATTCTATGGTGAAAAGTGTCTGTTTCGTTGTGTTCTATCACCCCCTGAAGTTTGTCCCATGACCGTAGAATCACCCTGTATGGTTAAGGGGAATTTTTAAGCTGTGCATAATCCAATGAGTTTATCCCTCTGTGCGCGTGAGTCGCGAGATTTCCTATTAAGGCAAGGTTATTTTTACCACAACGCACTTAATGACTAAATATCAACATCTCTTAGTTGAATAAATCCATGGATTCTTTCAACCTTTGGAAATATATTGATACTTTCCTTGAATAGAATTCTTTAGACAGGTCCTCTTGGTTCTTAACTTAGGAAAGTATCCTTTGGAAAGATACTATTGGTCCTTTCCTTGGAGTGTAAGGAGCCGCGGTACCCAGTTGGAAGTGCACCGGATTACCAACCACAGTGTTGCGGATTGGATAGTCCGTCCAGCCAAAGACCTCTCGTGTGCACGGGGGCTGGTGCACGTTAAATCTATCGTGGCCCCAAATGTCATCACTTTGCACGATGTGGAAGTTTGGAGAGTGGGGTGCCAGCTCAGGTGTTATCTCGCCAACTGATCGTGGTTCGAAATTAAAAGGCGTTGTCTTTGGATCGATCCTTCCCTTCGGTATTGATTGCGGTCCGTCGCCAATAGTCCGTGTTGCTCCAGTGCGACGTTAATTAATTACCTACCTACCTTGGAATAATAATGTTGGTGCTTTCCTATGAATCAGAATCCTTTTGAAGGATTATGTTGCTCCTTTTCTGGGAATATAATCCTTTGGATAGATTTTACTGCGCATTTCCTTATGATAGAAAATCCTTTGGAAAAATGATATGGGTGAAGGTCAAAATTGTTAGAAATCATTGAGGGTACAAGATAAAGTTATGAATGTAAACTCCTCAGAGGGTTAAAGTAGTACATTTTATTTACAAAATTTTTATAAGGTTTCTTTTCTACCTCTTCTAATCTCAGAAAACTAGAGGTAGAACTTTTCCTCGAGATAACTACAATTGTATGTCGGTGAACTAAGAGCTCAAAAACTACAAAATTAAATTATGTAATCGATTGGATCGGCACGTTTTTACTGCTGTAATAACCAATGGAAATCTTGGTACTAATAGCGAAAATAAAGTTATAAGGTTGTCTTAGATGGAGATGTTTTTGAGTCATTGTATTAGCTGTGAGGGGATGAGATTGTAGAAGACGAATCATTTGGAAACTTTCTTCTGCAAAGTTTTTTACTGAAAGCTATTCATGATTCTACTTTTAGTTCTTGAAATTACTTTGATACTTATTTTCACTTCAATTCATTTGTTGTGAAATAATAGCCAGACGTTCATGGCATCAGTGTATTTACTCAACAAAGATGTGCATTTTTCCAAACTCTCAGTTACCAGATACATTATCTAATTGTTTCTTCCAGTGTTTTTCAAATACACCACCTATGTTCGTAAAAACTGACGCAGATACGTCTTTAGAAACTCATAATGAATAAAACATTCCAATATTTATTGTCGGATTTTGATCCCGGACCGTCGCCAATAGCTCGCAGTGTTGCTCCAGTGCGACATTAATTAAAATACCTCCCTATCAAATATTTATTGAAAGCTTTTTAAGAACATACGTGTCAACAATTTTATTTTTCTGTGTGTTGCTACCTCCATTCTCGAGTTAATGGGTGTATCGATTAATGCATTTAATAGCGATATAATTGTGTCCATTATATATGAACTTTTTGAAAATATGTCACCATACAATGTAAATTAAAACAACATTATAGAATAATATGGCGCAATATGATAGTAACTAATCAATATATTGGAATCGATATATTCCCGTTTGCCAATAGATTCACATTTTGGAAATTGCTTGAAACTTAATACATAAATAATATGCGAGGCATTTCTCCATGTGTCTGATAAATTGACTACAACATAAATATATACTAAATAATTGCTCAATAATTTGAAAACTATTTTTTCTGCTTGCAACTTTGATTGTTATCTAAAGAGTTGTCTAGAATACGAATCATCGACTTACAAGTGGAACACACTTAAGTCAAAAATTTCAAGCTGTTTGTAGGTTTTCAAGACCAGATTGGGGTGATTTTTGTACTGAAGTGCATTTGGGTCATTTGTTCTATGCATGAAGATTACATTTTTTTCTTGAGAAACATTCTTGGTGATTTTAGCATAGTTTTAAGAACATTTTCCCATTTGTTTCCTATTTGTTTTGTTTTACTGACTTAGTGTATATCCTTGTAAGCTGGCGAAATATTCTTAAGATCGAAACGAAAAATAGAAAACAGTGCATCTTAGGTCTATATTATTTTTCGTTGAGTCCAAATTCACAAAAACAATACATTGGGTTGGCAACTAAGTTCCCGCCGTTTTGAGTCGTTCCATCTGTTGAACATAGAGTTCCGCGTTGACCATTTGGTTCCGTTCAAGCAATTCGTAATGGATAATCCCTTCCCAGTCCCACCGTACGCACATCGTTTTACGCGGATGAAGATCTTGTTTCACGCGCGGTGTCGCTTGTTTACCGGGGCTAAGTGTTGGGTTTTATCGATTGAAGACAGAGTTTTATACATTAAAAATAAATTTTATTACGTAGCCAAGTCTTATAGTTTAAAACATACATTTTAGAAAACAAGAAGTCTGATCAGCTCATGATCCCCAAATATTTCACTTTTATACATTCAAAGATTTATATACATACATTCAAATTTATGTGCCCCACACGGCACTATATTTGGAGGTTTGAGACCGATTCCAACATGCGGCCCCATCGGTTGTAAAACCTCAGCAGATGTATTACAATTCAATATATATATATAAATCTAACAATAGAAAAATTCACAACTGGTGAAAAAATATCTTTAAAATCAATGCCGGGTTTTTGCTTAAAACCTTGAGCAACAAGACGAGCTTTATACCTTTTAGGTATATTGTTTTCGTCCATTTTTATGCTGTACACCCACTTACTTCCAATTATGGTTGTATTTGGGGGGGTGTCCACTAATTTCCATACTTGCCTATCCTTCATTATCTGAATTTCTTCATTCATGGCAGTATTCCATTTAATTTTATCCTTATTTGCTTGCGTTTCTTCATAACTTTTGGGGATTTCGACATTGTAACACTGATCATACATGTCGTACATCTGTGGTCTAAAAAATTAGATTCATCACTAGAAGTAGATGGCACATTAGAAATATCCACATTAGGATGTTCAGTTTCTGGCTTAAAATTGAAATTTACAGGATCAAACCTAATCTTATTTTTAGTACAGTACTTTTTAATATCATTTAAAGATCTCATTCTCAAATTTTCAGGAGAATAATAGTATACATCTATCCTATTGCTTTTATTTCTAGGTTTTTCGATTCTTCGCCAATTTGAAATGTTAAGACATTTTAAGTTCTCAGTTTTAATTAAATCTTTAGAATCTAAAACTCGAGTTTCACTTTCCGATTTTACTTTTATATTTTCATTTGATTGATAAATAGGAATATTAGAATTAAGATCGAAAGAAACGTACTCAAAGTTTTTACCAAATAGTACATCAACAGCTTTCTTACTTTCGTCGATATGAACATGGACTGTTTCAACTATTCTCTTCTCGTTTGGTACATATATTCTATAACCTTTAGTTTTCAAACCATATCCTGTCAAAATACCAAGTTTAGCTCTGGGTTGTAATTTATTTCTCTGTATTTTAGGAATATGAACATATGCCAAAGAGCCAAAAATTCTAAAATGTTTTACTGATGGTTTGAAACCAGTCCATATTTCGTTAGGAGATATACCCTCAGTTAATTTGTGTTCGCATCTATTTTTAGTATGAATAAATGCTAAAAGTGCTTCTGACCAAAATTGTGGTTGTAAACCACTGTCTTGAAGCATAGCTCTGACACAATCCATGGCTGTTCTATTGAACCTTTCTGCAATGCCATTTTGTTCAGGGGTATAAGTTGAAGTTCTTTCGATTTTTATTCCTAGATCATTTAAAAACTTTTTAAATTCTTTGTGACAAAATTCTAAACCATTGTCAGTTCGGACACATTTTAACTTAACATTTAGCTGTCTTTCAGCTTTAACCAAGTATTTTTTAAAGTAATCAAAAACTTCATTCTTATTTCGAATAATATAAATAGTTACTTTTCGTGAAAAATCATCAATAATAGATAAAAAGTATTTGTTTCCACCTAGAGAGTTAACTGGAGCAGGACCCCACAAATCCATATGGATCCTTTCCAAAACATTTTTAGTTTTCCTTTCGTACATATAGTTTCTTTTTAAGGATATTCTAGTGGATTTAGCAATAGCACAAATCTTACAATTTTTATCTATATTCTTACAATTAAGTTTTTCAATTCCTTTTACACAATTAATTTTACTCATATTTTCAATTAAGGGCATGTTAACATGACAAAACCTACGGTGGGCTTTTTCTAGATCTAAACCAGTTACATATGTATAATTTTTAATCTTGGGATAACCTTTCAAGATATACAATTTTCCAATTCTGGGAACAGTAAACAAATATTTATTATAACTATTATAAATAATCATTTTGTTATTTCCCCATTTAATTTGGTTTCCCACAAGGTCAATACGAGCACCACTAATTAAATTTTTTCTCATATTAGGCGAGTATAACACATCTTTTAAAGTTATATCATAATTTCTGTTTCTATCTAAAACTGTAAATTGAATATCACCCATACCTAATACTTCCGAGGTGCTGTCCTTGTCTCCGACTAGGATCTTCTGTGGTGGTAGTTTTCTGAATGTCGTAAACATATCACGTTCTTTGCAGAAGTGAGCAGTTGCAGCAGAATCAATGAGAAATTCCCTCGGTCTTTCATTTGGAAAATTTGAAACTGCATAGGCACGTTGAAGATCAGTTTTTGGATTGTCCTCCATATAAAATAATTCACCACCAGGTTTCTGCCGATTGCATTTCTTGAAGTACTTCGATTCGTAATGTCCCGACTTTTTGCAGTAGTTGCAGAATGGTCGCGGCCCCATACGACAAACTGTCGACTTTCTTGGGCTTGAAGGAATTAATTCAGGGTCCAGTACGCATCTGCTGTGATCAGGAGTAGACGCCCGTGTCTCCTTGTATCTAGATGACTTGTTTCTTGTAGCATAAGCATCGGCCACGATACTTAATTTTGTGCCTTCGTCTTTCCGCTTCAGCTCGATCCGGCTGGATTCTGTTATTAAATGTTTAGACAATTTGTCTAGCGTGAACTCGTTGTCATCCATCCTGTATAGCAGTTGTACCAGATTATCGTATTCGTGAGGCAAATGTCTTATTAGTTGAAAGCAAACTAAAAGGTCTGGGATTTCGAATCCACCTTCTTTTATCTGTAACAGCTTCTCATGCACTCGTTTGCAGAAGAGTCCAATGGATTCGTCCTCCGGCTGGTAGCGGATTGAAAAGAACTCGTCCACAAGGCCTGCCAATCGTGCTCTAGATGCTGGTTCAAAGTTGGTCTTTAATATATCCCAGGCTTCCTTACCGTCTTCAGTAGATGAAATTAAGACTTGATATTTTCTGTCTATGCCCTGGTAGATAGTTGTATATGTCCTCTGCTTCCTATAACGATAGTCTCTTTTTTCTTGTTCTGGAGCATCTTCCAATAATAGAGGTTCCGTTTTAGTGATAAATTCCCAGCAGTTCCGGTCCATTAGCAATATCTTCATGTCCGTCTTCCACGTGGCATAGTTGAAATCCGATAACTTCGGGAAGGAAAACATGGACATTTCTTGAATCCCCATCATACTGGATACCGGTAGTGGCAGAATTCAGGTTCAGCTTAAGGTCTGGGGCCCATAACCAATTGTTGGGTTTTATCGATTGAAGACAGAGTTTTATACATTAAAAATAAATTTTATTACGTAGCCAAGTCTTATAGTTTAAAACATACATTTTAGAAAACAAGAAGTCTGATCAGCTCATGATCCCCAAATATTTCACTTTTATACATTCAAAGATTTATATACATACATTCAAATTTATGTGCCCCACACGGCACTATAT
The DNA here is from genome assembly GCA_933210815.1 of Meta bourneti. Classification (NCBI taxonomy): domain Eukaryota; kingdom Metazoa; phylum Arthropoda; class Arachnida; order Araneae; family Tetragnathidae; genus Meta; species Meta bourneti. The sequence continues at coordinate 10,161,544 of OW119924.1, read as the reverse complement.
TTGGAGGTTTGAGACCGATTCCAACACTAAGCCATTCCTTGCGCAGCTTCATATTAATGTACAGTCACCATTTTTCGTCGCCAGTAACGATTCGGTAAAGAAATCGTTGCTTGCGTCCATGAGCTGAGCGGTGACGAGCAAGCAAACCAGCGGAGATTGTGGTTCGTTGATTTTTGTTGTTGTCACTTAAAGCATGCGGAACCCATTCTCCACACTTCTGAACCTTTCCCATTGAGTGAAGATGCTTCTCTATAGCAGTGTGGGAGCATTCCATTTTCTCTGCCAGTTCCCTTGTCGTTTGACGCGAATTTTCGTGTAAAAGTTGGTTTAAACGCTCTTCATCGAACTCAACTGACGGCCAGAACGAGGCGCGTCTTTAAGGTCAAAATTTCCATTTTTGAACTTGGCATACCAATCACGAGCGGTTCTTTCAGCTATGACACCCTCTCCATACACAGCACAAATGTCGCGAGCAGCTTTTGCGACCTTAGAACCTTGATTAAAAGCAAAAAGAAGGAGGTGTCGAAAATGCTCATTTTTCTCAACTTGACATTCCATTTTAATGATCTGAAAATTAACATAAATTAACTCGAACATAAAAAAACATAGATTCCGGAAGAACATAACATCGCCTTTCGAATAATTTAAAACATTATGCCAAAAACATTTAATGACATGCGGAATGTTAAAATTTAAAAAACCGGCGGGAACTTAGTTGCCAATCTGATACAAAGAAACTAAACGTGATTTGGTTTATATCTGGGAACCTTTATCGACGCACACTTATTGCAACACTTTTGACTAGCAGCTAATCAGCTTTAAATTTTCGAACTTGAAGTTCTACCACAATAGTTATATAACTTAATTAAGCATTGACACGGAATATGTTAGTGATGCTCTTTCAAGAATAGAATTGTACATCCAGATACAAAGGGTATTCAAATCAGGGTATTCGTTTTACAAAGAGCCATACGTAAGAAATGCGAAATTTGACTTTTAATATCTTCTAGTCAATGTACGTCGATGATAGAAGAATTCCTGTTTTCTTATGGAATATACCATGAACCATCTTTAGCTTCTACACGTCTTTGATTCTCGCTACGACTGATTTACTGCATCTTGAGTTATCTAACCAACCCACTACACAATTTAATCCTGGCTCTTATGATCACCTGTTGAGGAATAAACCCTCCTGTATACCGCTGCAAAAAATGCAGTGACTCGAATAAATATACCCATTCAATACGATGATCTACGACAAAATGTTTTCAAAATTACGAGGTGTTGTCCTTGGATCTTTCCTTTCGGGATTTATCCCGGATATTCGCCAATACCCCGTTGTGTTGACCCCGTGTGATGTTAATTAGCTAACTACCTACCCATAAATTGTAGATCGTCTGGAACAATTGGGGCAAGGGCCAGAGCATGCAGTGTCAAAACATACTTCGCAGCATTCTACCAGTTATTTCATTATGGGATGCCCTACCAATACGACACTCCGATGTACTTTTAGCTCGTCTTCGTATTGGACACGTTTTACTCATAGGCATCTTTTATAAGGAGACAGTGCCGCGGCGGGTAACACATGTGCGTGATCCCTTTTTACCATTCACCATGATTTAATTGTCTGTTTTTAATCATTATCGCCAGTATTTTATAATAATACAATTTTAAACTTGCAAGAAAAAAATCCCCACCGAAACCTATTTAAATTTTTAAAATCCCATCTCATATTTTTCTCTTTCATATCTTTTAAGCTTCTTCGCTTCATCAATTTTTTTAACTATCCCTCATAACTTTTAAGTTCATGGCGAGGATAATCCTATGCTTGTGTTTTTATTTATGTTGTAATGTTTAAATATTATTGTTCTATGTTCAATAAAGTAATGAACGTATTTATTTTTTGAATCTACTTTTATTGCGGGATAGAATATCAATTTGAGTACTTTACACATTTTCTGGATGGAACTCTATCTTACGTTTGGCGTAGCTTGTCTGCCATCGGACCTAGCGTTGTAAACAGAACCATCCAATCTTACGGTATTTCCAACTTATATAATCCCTAAACATAACGATATTTCCATATATAGTTATACTTCATTTCAAGTTTTATATATAAATATTGTTTTCAACTGAGAACGTGTATTAGTCTCATTCGCCATAAGAGTCAAAACTAGCCTCGCGTCTGATATCAGTGAATCAGTAAGGGATACACAAAAGAACTAATACACTTTTAATATGTTAATGATGATCACATAGGTGAAGATAACGCCCAAAGTGAAGATGGCAAAAAGTCTCTTGATTAGCACGAATTTTCAAACCGTGAAGGAGATTTTTTCCTCGACAGAAGACAGGAAACGCTGCTGTGCGGCACTCATAAAGTAAGGATTGTGCTCTGGTATCTCCTGGGCAACGCATACATTCATAATATGCGAAGCATGTCTCCATGTGTATTGGTAAATTGATTGCAGAATAAATATTCACTAAATAATTGCTCATTAATTTCAAAACTATTTTTTCTGTTTCCAACTTTCCATAATTTTAATCTACAGAGAATTGACTTGAATACGAATCGTCGATTTACAAGTGGAACACACTTAAGTCCAAAATTTCAAGTTAGATTTTTTAATTTTTCTAGACCAGAATGCGATGATTTTTAGACTGAAGTTCATTTGGTCCTTTTTTCTATGCATGAATGTTAATTGTTTTCTTGAGAAACACTTCTGGTGATTTTAGCCGTAATAAGAAATATTTCCCCTTCGTTTTTTCGTAATTGCTTTCTGACTGACTAAAGAATATCTCATCTGCTTAAAAATGAAATACACTAAGTTCAACGAATTGATGTAGACTTAAGAGCCAGTGTTTTATGTTATATAGTTTTGAAGACCAATCACTCAAAAACAATTTAGAATGAAAATTAATATGATTTGGTTTATATCTGAAATATTCTGCCACGTACACTTATTGCAATACTTTTTGACTAACAGATAATCAGGTTAAAATTTTGGTACTTCAAGTTATACCACAATAGTTAATAACTTTATTCTGCATTGACTCGGAACATGTTAGTAATCTTTTTTTAGGCATGGAAACGTATATCCAGTTTCAAAGGGTATTGAAATCACATGTGAAATTTGTTTTACAAAGAACCATACATAAGAAATACGAAATTTAACTTTTAATACCTTTTAGGCTAATATAAGTCGATGATAGAAGAAATCCTGCTCCTTACGGTATTTCCGACTTATGTATATGAAAGGACACATCTATATTGTTATACTTGATTTTATGTTTGTAAACATTGTTTTCAACTGAGGACGTGTATTAGTCTCGTTCACCCCAGGTGTCAAATTTAGCTTCGCATCCGATATCAGTGAAAAGGTAGGAGATCCATAAAAGACTAATTTACTTTTAATCCATCAATAAGGATCACATAAGTGAATATAGCGCCCAAAGTGCCGATTGCAAAATGTCTCTTGATCGGCACAAATTTCCAAACAGTGAAGGTGATTTCTTTCTCAACAGAGGACTGAAAGCGCTGTTGTGCGGCGCTCATGCAGTAGTGCTGATTGGTCACTGGCATCTTCTAGGCCTCGGTTGCAATTTTGGCGGAAGATTCGCTCACCAAAGACGTTGACGTTGTCATGATCACAAAAGAGGCCAACGTGTTGATAAAAAAGCTGTAGACCCTCACTCGATTTAAAAATTCGCTAAAATTAATCGCATGTAACGTGAACGACACGGTGAAGTACATCGTCGACGAACTGAAGATAGTGTCACATAGCATCAGGAGAGACAGTTCGTCGTCCAAGAACTCGACAGTCGATTTGATGGAACCATAAGAAATCAACAATTTTCTGAAGTCGATACCGGATCCCTTGGACTTTTGGATCCTCCTTGCGAAATCTCTGATGATGTGTATAATTCTGTGGCACACAAATACATAAAAGATCACAAATGTATTTATTGGTAACATCTGGGATACGATACACATTGTGGAATACGCTATTCCGACTACAGTTCTGATGAGAGGATCATTAATCACAAAGCCAAGATCCCCTCTCTGTGAATTCGTATCCATTGATAGGACACTTAAAACTAGTAAAGGAATGTGGATCACGGAGCTTGTAACTGCCCATATGTATATCCACCTGTTCTTTTTTATGCCTTGAGTTTGCAGATTTTCCATGAGATACGCAATGTTTTGTAAACGATCGAATTTCCTCACCAGCACGTAACGATAAACTAATGTTACGATATTCATAACTGCGTGAGCAACAGTTATTGGTGATATCTCCATGTAGGAAATGATGGTCATAGTCATAAAACCGTGAGCTGCTAATACGAGAACATTATACACCATTAGAAATTTTGTTCTTAAGTCACCACCTGATTTGAACGATAACTGGAATATTGAGCTGATTCTAAACATTGCGAAGATAAAGTTGTACGGTTGTCTAGGTTTGTGATATTTTGGACTCGTATTTGTTGAAAGATGATGCAATTGTAGTCGACGAATCATTCTGAAACTTCCCACTTCAATGGTTTGATTCTACTTTTAATCCTTGAAAATTTATAATTTCTCTTATTATCACATCAATACTTATTTTCACTGCAATACATTTGATTAAAATTTCCAATCGTCCATCACATCATTTGGCATTTACTCAACAAAGATGTGCATTTTGTCTAGGTGAACGATCATCTAATTTTTTTTCTTCCAGTTTTTCATGAGAATCAAGTGAGCTCATAAAATCTAATATCGACACACATCTTTAGAAAGCCTTACTATTGTGAGACATTCAAATAATTCTTGAAAGCTTTTAATAACACTTGTCAATATCTTCAATTTCTGTATTAGTACCTTCATTCTCGAGTCAATGGAACCACCTATGCTCGTAAAAACTAACGTAGATACAGCTTTCGAAACCGATAATGAATAAAACATTCAAATATTTATTGTAGGATTTTGATCTTGGACCGTCACGAATAGCCCGCAGTGTTGTTTAAGTGCGACGTTAATTATAAAATACCACCCTATCAAGTACTTATTGAAAGCTTTTTAAGAACATACGTGTCCACAATTTTATTTTTATGTATTACTACCTCCACTCTCGATTTTATGGATGTATCGATTAATGCATTTAATAGCGAGAGAGTTATGTCCATTACATACAAACCTTTCGAGAAAAACCACCATACAAAGTGAATGAAAACAGCATTATTGAATAATATGATACAGTATGGTAGTAACTAATCAATATATTGGAATCGATATATTCCTACTTTCAATAGTTTAGGCTTTTGGAATTGAAATTTAATGCAATCATAATATTCTAGGCATTTCTCTTTGTGTATTGGTTAATTGATTACAGCATAAATATACACTAAATAATCGCTCATTAACTTCAAATCTATTTTTGTTTGTAACTTTTTCTGATTTTAATCTACAGAGAATTGTCTTGAGTACTAATCGTCGACTTACAAGTGGAACACACTTAAGTCAAAAATTTCAAGATACGTTTTTTTAGTTTTTCTAGACCAGACTGGAAGTTCACTTGGTCATTTTTCCTATGCAAGAAAGTATAATTTTTTTCTTAAGAAACACTTGTTTCTAGCATAGTGATCAAAATTTTTCCCCTTTGTTTTCTAATAATTGTTTTTTTTTTGACTGACTTAGTGTATTTCATTTGTAAGCTAATGAAATATTCTTAAAATTGAAACGAAGTAACATAAAACACTGCCTCTTAGATCCACATTATTTCGTTGAAATCCAATCCCTAAAAAACAATTTAGAATGAAAATTAATATGATTTGATTTATATATGTGAAACTATTCTGTCATAACCTGTTGAAACACTTTTTGTCTAAAAGCTTGGAACTTAAAGTTCTACCACAAATAGTTAATAACTTAATTTTACATTGACACGGGATATGTTAATGATCCTCTTTTAAGCATAGAAACGTACATCCAGCTACAAAGGATATTCAAATCACATGAGATTTGTTTTACAAAAAACCATACGTAAGATATACGGAATTTAACTTTTAATACCTTCTAGCCATTGTATGTCGCTGATAGAAGAAATCCTATATTTCTTATAATATTTCCCCACGGTTCATCTTTGGATTCTACACGTTTTTTGTTATCGCTACGACTATTACAGTATCTTGAGTCATCTAACCAATCCATCACACAATTTACTACTGGGCAGCTCTTATGATCATCAGTTCGGGAATAAACCCTCCTGTATTCCATCTTTCGGATTGCCCATGAAGTTTGTACATGAGGATTTCCCTGAGGGATACCTCTATTTACTCCATATCAGTGGCGAAACGACCTCTTTTCACTATTTTCTTCGGAAACAAACTCAATTTTAAAAGTATTCTGGAATTATGCGAGATCTTCAACTAATGCAGTCATCTGTCGACTTTTTATCGTTCATCGTCACTATTTTAGAGATCTCAGTTATATATACTGATGGATCGAAATCTGATAATTATGCCAGTTGCGCATTTTTGCGACTCAAATACTTTTAGCTTTTCATTACCACCATTCGTTTCGGTTTTTACTTCTGAATTTTTAGCGACCACATGCAAAGCTTTAAAACATATTTTACTCTTTCAATTAAAAATTATATCATATACAGATTCGGGGAATGGTTTGTAATCTTTCACATCGGAGTGTCTTCCCCTGCCCAAGCCGTTCATAAAATTTATGAAAAGCTCAACCGAGGTGGTTTTGGTATCATTTTGCTTGGATACCGGGACACGTCGAACTTCTTGCTAATGAACTGGCGGACTCTGCTGCGAAAAAATGCAGTGACTCGAATAAATATACCCATTCCATACGATGATCTCCGACAAATTGATTTCAAAATTACGAAGTGTCCTTGGATCTTTCCTTTCGGGATTGATCTCGGATATTCGTCAGTAGCCTGCTGTGTTGCTCCAGTGCGATGTTAATTAACGAACTACCTACCGACAAATTGTTCGGTACATCGTATGGTACAATTGGGGCAATGGCTAGGGCATGCAGAGTCAAAACAAACTTTACAGCATCTGACCAGTTATTTCATTATGACATGCCCTACCAATACGACATTCCGATTTACTTTTAACTCGTCTTCGTATCATACACACGTTTTACTCAAAGGCATCTTTTATAAGGAGACAGTGCCCCTGTGTATTACTCGCGGGTGATCCCTTTTACCATTCACCATATCTTAATTAATTGAGCTGTTTTTAATCGTTATCGCCAAGTATTCTTTAAGTAATAACATTTTAAATTTGCAAGATTTTTTGGGGAAATCCCCACCGAAACCTATTTAAATTTTTACAAATCCTAAATTTTATTGTATAATTCCATCTCATCTTTTTATTTTTCATATCTTTTAAGTTACTTCGTTTCAACTCGACTTTTTAACTATCACTCATTCCTTTTATATTCGGGGGCCGCGGTGGCCCGGTTGGAAGAGCAATGGACTTGCAACCGAAAGGTTGCGAGTTCGAATCCAGCCAAAAACCATCGTGTACAAAGGGGGCTGGTGCACGTTAAATCTGTCGTGGCCTCAAATGTCCTCACATTGGCGTGGTGTGGAAGTTTGGAGAGTGGGGTGCCAGCTCAGGTGTTGCCTCGTCATCTGACCGTGGTTCCAAATGACGCGGTGTTGTATCTTTCCCTTTGGGATTGATACCCGACCGTCACAAATAGCCCGTTGTGTTGCTCTAGTGTGACGTTAATTGAAACACCCCCCCCCCCGAAGTTTTGAGCATTTTTGATCTTCAAATGACATGCTATGTAACATCGTTTTTGTATCAGTAGAATGAACTTCTGAGAGGTGAAGTGCATAAAAATATTATATTCCATACATCATATCGTTTATGAATATATTTTTTTCAATTGTCATCAACACACTGATTGCATAATACTGTTGGATATAAGAAGGCGTTTCTCGTAGAGGTAAACATAGAGGGCGCTAGTGTGTTTGTGGTAGTACGTAATTCCTGTTCTATCCCGGAAGTGACGTTGCATTGCTTATTTCTAAGCATATAGCTTAAAGATCATGAATTTGTGAATTAAAAATATGTCTAACATACGGGTCATTCCATGGGAAATGATCAAAAATAAGAAAAAGCCCGTGGTCAAATGGATTTTCATTCGACGCAACGGTTTAGTTTATGCATCTACAACGATATCGAGAATGTTTTAGTTCAAAATTAAATACTTTGAAAGTTTCAGACATTTTAGTCTTGCAACTTTGAAGTGTAGTTGTAAAATCGCCTTAATGATGCATGATTGAAGCCACTGAGGTTAATGGGGGTCCTGAGGGTTAAATGGCCATAAACCTTCCTCAGGGTACTTATTGTAATGTACTGTACAAAGCAGAATTCAAATAGCAAACGCAAGGCGCAAAGCGACACGCGCAGACCAATCAGAGGTGCCGGCGCTAGCTGTGAAAACGCTTCGATTGGTCCGCGCGTGTCGCTTTGCGCTTCCTATCTGAACTCAGTTTAACTGACAAATCCGTAAAGGATGGCGTCTTCCTATATTTTATAGTGGTTGATGGGAGATCCTTGTTACGTTTTCACGGGTGTATGTTTACTTAACCAATCTAAATTGAATTATACCGTGAAATTCATTTGCGATAATACGATAGGTAGGAATTTTAATTAATGTCTCTAGAGCAACACTAAATTTTCGATATGTCACGATGTTTAAAAAAAAAGTAGAAGTGGTTATTGACTGGCAAAAGTGTTTCCGGGTATGATATAATGGTTGATATGACCTAAAGTAATTCAACTACACTGCTGGCCACCCAAATTGCAACACCAAGAAAGACAAGAGATATCACAACAAAATTTATTTTGTAGATAACATGTTGACCAAGTATCAAATGATTAAATTTATAGACTTCTGTGAAGTGTGGTTCCTGCCAAAATCAGTAGCCAGAGTAGCCGCCATTGTTGGAGATCACCGCTGCCACACGCCTCGGCATTGATTCAAAGAGACTTTGGATGTGTTCTTGGGGTACAGCAGACCAAGCAGCTTCCACGCGATGCCAAAGTTGATCTGGTGTGGCAGCTGGGGATGTATTCTGGGTCAATCGTTGAGCAACCATGGACCACATGTTTTCTATCGGCGAAAGATCCGGAGAGCGAGCTGGCCAGCGAAGCAATTCAATCTGGCGATTGACGAAGAACCCTTGGACAATGCGTGCCACGTGTGGTCGCGCATTATCCTGTTGAAATATGGCTGTGGGCAAGCCCTGAAGGTAAGGAAGGACAACTGGCTCCAACACCTCGGAGATGTAGCGCTGGCTGTTTAAAGTACCGGCAATGCGTACTAGAGGAGTGCGAGAGTGATATCCAATACCACCCCATACCATAATACCCGGTGCAGGACCAGTGTGGTGGTGCATAACGCAGCTGTTCAGCATCCTCTCTCCACGGTGTCTCCAGACTCGAATCCGACCATCGTGGTGTTGCAGACAGAAGCGTGACTCGTCAGTAAAGACAATTTCATTCCATTCTGCCGTCCACATCCTTCTTTCATCGCACCATTGGCGGCGGAAACGTCTGTGGTTCTGCGTCAAGGGTAGACGAAGCAATGGACGTCTTGCGGACAGACCACTCTGTTGTAAACGGCGTCGAATGGTACGCGCAGACACTGGATGATGCGGTACAGACTGAATGTGCTGTGCTATGGTTCGTGATGTGGCTGAGCGATCCGTCACTGCCATACGCACAATATGCCTGTCATCACGTGAAGTGGTGCACTGAGGTGGATGCGATCGAACACGTCGGTCCGTCGTACCCTCCTGCATCCAACGATCACATATCCGCATTACAGTTGTTTGGTTTCGTCCAACACGACTACCGATTTCCCTGAAAGATAATCCACAATCTCGGTAGGCCACTATCCTTCCTCTGTCGAACTCGGATACTTGATCAAAAGATAATCGCTGTTTTCTACGAGGCATAATTGATCGTTTTTTTTTTTTTAAAACCACAAGAAAAACACAATTGCCGTACTTGAAATCGTCGAAATCTCCAAGCCTTAAATAGCGCTTTGAAGTGGCGCCACAGGCGCGCGTGATGTGCGTCTGCGCTGAAATTCTAATCATTTGCATATCTCACCTCCGCTAATGCATGTTGTAAATTTCATATTATTTGCATGCTTCCTTCAGGGTGTTGCATTTACGGTGGCCAGCAGTGTAATTAAATGGACTGTACTTTATTTACATCGGAACATAGTTCCCAAGAAAAGGAAGTGCTTTCCATGAAGCGTGTAGAGAATAACAAGAGTTCAATACCAAGTGCGTATTAACTACGTTTTACAAGAGAGCGTATCGCACAGATACGCGAGCATGCGCAGCTTCGATACATCAAACGGCTGCCAAGGCGCATGCATCGAAAGATCGCCAAGGTGCCAACATTGGTTCTTGAGAACATATCACGGCCGGTGGCCCAAATAGGTGGGATTAGACGGGTGAATTAATCCACTTGTTCAGTTTTCCTCGACGAAAAATTTCCCACTAAGTGCTTATTTGTTTAATGTAAGTTTTTACAGAAAATACTTTGGTAGAAAACTGGATAACATTAGTAAGTTTGAGCGAAAATCTTTATTAAAAGCTTGACATGTTACATCAGGAAACGCATAGATATACTAAACACGTTCAATAACTGCGCGCGAGGACCCCAAGGGGAGATGAAGACACTACAGGACACTCATGTGAGTTACTTCCTCTACTTCCCCATTGCCAGCCGAGAGACGGTGTCGAAGTTAACGGTCTCCTTGGAGATGCAGGTTTTCTTGACCACTTCGGGCATTCCCATCTCGACAGGAACCTTGACATCTTCACGGCACTTTTCGACCATCCTTTGTAACTTTGGATTGTTTGGAGTTAAGACTGCGTAAGAAATGTCATTCAAAAGCTACCAAACTATACTACAATCAAATATCCCTTTAATCAATAAAATTATCCTTCACTATAATATCCACTTAAATCGTTCAAATTGTAAATTAGTTGTTGAATATTCGCAATAAACAATCGTCCAAGCTTCCTATATCTGCTTGTTGAGTATTTTCCTACGAGATGGCGCACGGACAACCCGACCACACGGGGATGTCACCGCACCTGCATGTTTATGTTCAAAGGGGCTGCTTAACCACCCCCTGTTTTCTTGTTTATCTGTCACTTGCGAGGGGACTGCCTGCCGAGAACCAACCTCGCAGCTTCGCTCTCCGTTGTTACTTGTTAATAAACACCTGTTATTTGTTAATCCTGAGTTCTATTCTGTTAACTCATCAAGCACAGAATAGGATCGATTGACGTGTCCAAACACTGCTTCATTCATTCCACAATCAAGCCCCAGTATTCACGTCAAAACTACTATTTGTGTCCTCGACTCAACCTACAGCGGTGGTCAAAATTGTAAGGACGGGAAAAATCGCTAAATCTTGGCTACAGCTGGCCGGAAAATTATGCAAATTTTATGGCTGGAAACCAATGATAAATGAAGCATATTTTATTAGTTTTTATGGAAATATATGGGAAATCCATATTAATAAAATGTATTTTGGATTTAGACAGCCATGCGATATGGACAAAATTATAAGGACAACTGTATTTGTGTGTTCTAAAAAGCAAAATTTGCATGTTTTTTTTCTGCACACGGCACTCCCAGACGATATAAATGCTTAGTAAGCGATTGGGAACGTCGTATTCTATTTTTTCAGTCATGCCGCTAGGTACGAAACTTTCGGAGTTTGAGGAAGGGAAAGTGGTTGCTTTTAAAAGTTCAGGACTTACTGTACGTCAAATTGCGACAAAGCTGAATAGATCGAGAACGATCATTTATAATTTTCTTAAAAATCCCGGCAACTATGGACGGCAAAGACATACAGGTAGGCCATCTTCTGTTTTGTGCGTGTGGAAAGAATGATAATAAGGCGAGCTTGCTCCAAAAAACAAACATCGACGGAAATTAAACGGGAATTAAACTTACGATGCAGTGCTCGAACTGTTCGACATGTTTTACAAAAAGAAAAAATAAAGGTTCGTTATGGAAAACTTATGTCACGACCGCCTCTTACAAAAGTTCATAAGAGACTGAGGGTGGAGTTTGCCAAAAAAATGCATTACTATGGGAAAAAAGTGGGATGATGTTATCTTTTCCGATGAGAAAAAGTTTGATTTGGATGCACCAGATGTTTTTCGCTACTTCTGGTATGATCTCCGTAAAGAAAAAGAAATTTTCGCAAAGCGTACATTTGGAGGTGGCTCATTAATGGTCTGGGGAGGTTTCGCAACTGGCGGAACTACTCCAATAGTTTTTGTGCAGGACAGAATGAATTCTGAGAGTTATGTTGATATATTGGGAGATAATCTTTTACCAGAAGCACCGTTAATTACGAGTGGAGACTATTTGTTCCAGCAAGACAATGCCTCAGTACATGTTTCTCAAACTTCAAAATCATGGTTTGATGCTAATTTCGTGAAATTACTTGACTTGCCAGCCAGAAGACCCGATCTAAATCCAATGGAAAATATGTGGGGTATTTCTGGCACCCGAAGTATACAAAAATGGTATTCAATATCAAAACAAGCAAGAACCCATGTCCTCCATCGAAAAAGCCTGGATGAAATTTTCCAAGAACGTTCTGAAGGAACTGTCAAACTCCATGACGTCAAGACTGATAAAAGTGATTGAGAAGAAGGGGGAGATTATTAATTATTAGTGTGTTTCAGGCCAAAACATTCATTGTCCTTATAATTTTGTCCAGTTTTTACAATGACATTTTTTGTTAATTATGGCAAAACATTCGTATTTTGCATTTTCCAATGTTTTGCATTCTACAATGATTTCTAGCATAAAAAAGCATTTTATGTATATGTTACAGTGAAAGACCGAAATCTGGAGAATGTCGACTTTCACCGGTGAATGTCAACATTCACATAGTCGCTTGGTGTATGTCCGAAATATTTGCTAAATACTCTTATTTCTGACTTACACCGGCAATTGTCGACATTCACCATGCACTAATGGAGAATGTTGAACATGTCGGAGATTTATATTTTCTTCTCCGTATTTCAGTCGCGATAAAACGTCACAAGGGTGACGTAACTTTTTCGCCTCTCTTTCTGAGAGGAGTGACCTTGAACTTAAAACAAACAGTGCATTCTAAATGAGAAAAGAAAATAATAGTAATAAAAAACTTACTTAATTATGTGATTCAAATTTATTGCAACAACTTAAACTATTATGACACTTTGAATTGCACAAGAGTCCCTTGCTTTTACAACTGCATTTATTTGTGGAACACTTCCTTTTGCAATGACAGCGTGTATAGCCTTGCCCCCCGCTTCTCGAATTAGCTGCAGCTGCTTCTCTCAGCGACATTTCTTGAAAAGAAATCTCATCTATGGAAAGTAACTTTTCTTTACAAATTACGAACTGATTACGTGTATAAAACTGCTTGAGGGTACCATTTTTATTTGCCAGTTTATAGAAGTCGGAGTCTTCTATTCCAACAACAACCGCTAACACATTTCGGCTATCTGTACGACCACGGTCGACATCAGGGACTTGTATTCGTACAGTATCACCAATTTGAGCAGGAGGAAATTGTTTTTGTGAGGTTCGTAACATTTCAGAAAGTATTTTAGAGTACTTTTCTTGAGAAAAATAAAAACAATTGTCTTCTCGTTTACCCGCAATTAATGCATTTAACTTTTCAAGAAAAAGATCACGATTCACTGCAGTATCCATTCAGTATAAATTAGGGTATCGGAAAAGAAACCTCGGCCTCCACCAGAGCATATTTGTGATTGTCGACATACACCGGTGAGGGTCCGAATGTACAAGAATGTAATGAAATATTCGATCTTTCACCGACGTATTTGGTATGTGTCGACATTCACCGGTGAAAGTCGACATTCTCCAATTTCGTCTTTCACGGTTACATATACATTTCACTTTATTTACTTCGGAAATAAATTTTTCTATGCAATTTTCAGTTGTCCTTATAATTCTGACCACCACTGTACTAATTATTTTTAACTAAAGGTGGACGGAAAAAAATATTTTTCGGATTTTCCTTTGGGAAAACTTTTTTCTTAGACTCCAGTGTCGAAGTTTTGGCACCAAGCTGAGACAACCGTAAAAGAAAAGTATCGGAGTTTCTTGGCTAGATTGTCATGAAAACCTTATTAAGAAAATATTTAGTTTTTTAGTTTTAAAATTTTAATTTCTTGGCACGATCTTTGTATCTTTGCAATTAAAATAGGGTTTAAGAGGAGACTTGCTACTACGTACTTTTAAAAATTTATTATATTTCTCAAGTCCATGAGTATGACAGTCCTTTTCCTGTTTTGTTAGTTTATATTCTAAAAGGGTTCTCTTCCTTTTCAAGGCCGTTTAGAGAAGGGACTACAGGTCCTCAAGCCATTCGAAAAAAATAAATGTCGTATTGTGATCATGTTTTATGTTAATAACTTCGAATTAGTCGTACACCAAAGAACGTCGTACTTTTATGTATTTTAATTCGCGGTCGCATTATTGCTTTCTAAGAATTTCAAATTGTGAACAACATTGTGAAAATATGAAAGCGTTAAAACCTTTTTCTTACCCTAGTTCTCTCAGTCGCGTCTATAAAGTTTGCTGTGAAACCTACTATTTTAAACCTTGCGTTGTTCATCGCAATGTATTTGAACTAAGGTATGACTGCACTAAGCTAAAAAACTTTATGAGAGGAATTCTCAGTGTAAACAAATAAACCAGATGATCTGCGAAGATTTTACTTCTGCTGTTCCAAATGTTCTCGCATGATATATATCGGGGTTACCTTAAAATATAGTTTGTCGCAGTTTTGCAATATTTGGCTTTTAATCTAATTGGCATTGACCAATAAACTATCATATATTGATTCGGAATACCCTTATCTGTATCGTACCACAAGACGTCAAAAGGACAGTCTAGAAAACTTTGAAATGGGAAAACAAACGCATCATGACAATTGCTAGACATTCTATCTAATTAAAATAATCTAAAAAATTCTTGTATAATTTCTAAAGAACAAATTGGAATGAAAATTCTGTACGTTTCTGTGCAACAAGCTTTTTAGATTAATTATGGTATTTATGATGCAAGGCTCATATTTGGCCAAGCTGCTTCTGCTTTTTAAATTGGACTAAAAATTTTAGTATAATTATTTATGAGTATAGTGGTGTGTAAAAATTTACATAGCATGTATTACGGAACTAAAGAAAACTCCCATAGCTAATGTTTACCAGATTTTTATTTAAAAAATCATGAATTGATCATGAGTAGGATCTTCCAAAAGGTGTATTTGTTCTAACATTTTATTGTTAGTCTGTTCTGTTATGCAGATATCATTTATTATAAGTACAAACAAAACACTTTAATGAATCAGAAACAATAAATCTTGTGAACCAACAGTGCCGATTGAAACAGCTGAAATTGTTTTGCTTCGGAAACAATGGCTAAATTCAACAATGATCTTAACAAGAAAATGTGAATAATTAAAAAGCTTCACAATGAAAGTTTTTATCTTGAATGCGAGTTTGCGACTATTTTATGCGTACTTAATTCAGTGATAAAGTGATTTATAATTTTGTCACCCACAGTGTGGCGATATATAATTGTCACCAATGATGTGGCGATTTATTTTATTTTTATTTTTAGAAGTTATGTTGCAAAAAGCAGCATCGGCTCCGATCAGAATGGATTCTAATATCAGGAGCCTAACTTCGTCTCCGATCCGAATGGATTCGAACATCAGGAGCATAACTGCGGCTCCTATCCCAATGGACTCTAACACCAGGCGCATAACTTCGGCTCCGATCCGAATGGATTCGAACATCAGGAGCATAATTTCAGCTCCGATCCGAATGGATTCTTACATCAGGAGCATAACTGCGGCTTCGATCCGAATGGATTCGAACATCAGGAGCATAATTTCGGCTCCGATCCGAATGGACTCTAACATCAGGAGCATAACTGCGGCTCCGATCCGAATGGATTCTATCATCAGGAGCATATCTTCGGGTCCGATCCGAATGGATTCTAACATCAGGAGCATAACTTCGTCTCCGATCCGAATGGATTCTAACATCGGGGGCATATCATCAACTCCGATCCAAATGGATTCTAACATCGGGACTATAGCATCTGGTCCAATCCGAATGGATTCTAACATCAGGAGCATGGTAAAGTTCTGTTGAAATATATTTGATTATCACACTAAATTAATCTGAAATTATAAATCTTACCTTAATGATGTTTAACTCGAAAAGAGCATGATTCTGCCTGTGCTCAACTTCAACTATTTAATCTACTCATTCTATTCTAATTTGATGTTTTACATTCATCTGCCATTAGTCTAGTGCTTAACATTCATCTTTAATTCATGATATATTTAAAATTTATTTAATCAAACAAAATTTATCAATTGCGCTGCTCACATACATTTTTATAGATATTTAGCTGTCACGAATAGTAATTTAATTTATGGGTAAATTTTCCATTTAAAGTATGGAGAAATTTGCTATACGTTCAATTATAAATTTCGTTAATGAAATTTTAAATTTAATCTAGGAAACTGTTTTGGTAACTATCTTGTATTAGCTATTATATCCCTAGATGAAAGTCTAAGGAATTTAAATTTTATGTCATTGAAAATACTAAATTTTGAATAAATCGAAACATGTTGGCTATAATAAAAATGTAAATGAGTTTAGGAGATCGAAATACTTACAAATGTGAGAATATTTGAATTTACAAATATATAGATCTATAGAATTAATTTTTAACATTATAAAATTCTAGCATATGTTGTTCCTTTTGAATAAAAATTATGTTCTAATAATGCAAACCCTCCTGACACATTTTCCCCTGAAGTTGTACTATGTTTGTAAAGTAAAGGTAAAAATGAATTTGATGCATTATCATTTGTAGGTTAATGATTATGGAAACGGATTTGTTCGAGAAGTAACAAAGAATATCTGGAACAAGGGAAAGATCCGAAGAAACTTGATTGGATATTTATTTACCTTAAATATATTGGAACATCTCCAGGATAAGGAAAGTTTGCACAACAGCTTTGATGATCCCGCAAACAGCGATACTATCGTCAAAGAATTCAGAACAAATAAAGTGTCGACCATGGAACAATCTCAAAAAGGTTTCACCAATATTCAAACAGAAGACTCTCTACAAGTCAATTTCCAACTATCTGAAGAATATTGCTTTGAAACGCCAACAAGGTACAGAGAGATTACATCACAGTTTTGATGATGACGGAAACAGAAACACTGTCCTCGGAAAATTGAGACTAAATGAAGTGTCGGAAACAGAACAACCTCAAAGAGACATAAGGCGAAATTCCCAAAAGATCTTTGCCAGTCAATTTGCTGAACCAGAGGTAGAATATGGGAAAACCAAAGAAAAAGAACCATTCAAAAGACGCACTAAGAAATACCGGTATTTGTCAACAGAGAAACCGGACATTGGAATGTATGAGGAAAATTTACGTGAAGTTAAGGTAAAAGGATCACCAGTTATAAAACAAAAGAGCTTCTTCAAGTCAATTCCCAACTATCTGAGGAGTATTGTTTTGAAACACCAACAAGGCGAGGAGAGTTTATATCACAGTTTTGATGACGATGGAAACCGAGACACTATCCTCAGAAAATCAAGACCAAATGCAGTGTCGACTATGCAAAAATTTCAAAAAGACATAAAACAAAATCCCCAAAAGGTCTTTGCCATTCAATTTGCTGAATCAGTGGAAGAATATGGGAAAACCAAAGAAAGAGAACCATTGAAAAGATGCACTAAGAAATATCGGTATTTATCAACCGAGAAATCGGATTTTGGAAAGAATGAGGAAAACAAACCTGAAATAAAGAAAAAAGTATCATCTATTCTCAAACAGAACTATGTGAAGAGTACTCTTGTAGAAAGCGGAGAAAGGACAGTACCAGTCTTAACACAGATAAATATATTCAAAGTCAACACACTACGCCCATTGCATGGTCCTGTAAAAAGAGATCGTCTTTTGAAAGGGCAATTTCACTTGAAAAGAGAAAAGGGCATGCTCTCTCATCGCACTCAAAGAAGGAAGGAAATCTTGAAAAATTCTGCAAGCAACTATCCAGAATCCAGAAAGGAAGGGAGTAGAGTTGCAACTTCTAGTCGGTCTTTTGAGGAAGTTCTTGAGTATCCTAAAACTCACTCAAAGGACACGATTAGGCCGGAAGAATCTACATCAATTAAATCAACAAGGAATAAAATCAAACATCCATCGAGACTTTTTACAAGTCAAGGAACAACAGCAAAAGCTATACAATTGACATAAGTTGAAGTACCAATTTCGGAAAAGTCAACTTGGATAAACACAGAACGTCCAACGATTATTTATACAAGTCAAGGCGCAAGTGTTGCAGGAATAAAAGAAACCGGAACAGTTCTTTTAGAAAAGTCAGATGCGACAAGCCCCAAACATCAAACGATTCTTTTTACAAGTGAAAGAGCAACATCAAAAGTTCCAGAAATTAAAGAAGCTGAAGCAGGGATTTTAGTAAAATCATGTAAGACGAACACCAAACATCCAACGAGACTTTTTACAAGTCAAAGAACGACAGCTAAAGCTCCAGAATTGGAAGAAGTTGGCTCAGCGAATTTAGAAAAGTTAATTGGGACGCATACAAAGCACCCAAAAAAAATTTTTACAAGTCGTGGAACAACAGTCAAAGTTCCTAAAGTGAAAGTTCAATCAGTGATTTTAGTGAAATCAACTAGGAAGAAAACGAAACATACATCGACACTTTTTACGAGGCAAACAACCCAAGTTCCAAAATTAGAAACTGGAGCAGTGAATTTAGAAAATTCAACTGGGACGAACTCCAAGCGTCCAACTTTTTATTTTACCCCAAGTCAAGGAACAAGAGTTCCACAATTAGAAGAAACTGAAACAACGATTTTAAAAATGTTAACTGGGACGAGTACCAAACATACAACGAAACTTGTTACACATCAGAGCGCAAAAGGAAAAGTTCCGGAAGGGGAAGAAGTTGAAGCAGTTAATTTTGAAAAGTCAACTGGTACGAACACCAAACATCCAACGAAATTTTTTACAATTCGAGCAAAAGTTCCAAAATTGAAAGTTCAAGCAACAATTTTAGTGAAGTCAACTAGCAAGAAAATCAAACATACATCGAAACTTTTTAAAAGTCAAGGAGCAACAGACAAAGTTCCAGAATTGGAAGAAGTGTTAGCAATGAGTTTAGAAAAGTCAACTGGAACGAATACTAAACATCCAACTGTTGGTTTTACAGGTCAAGAAACGACAAGAGTTCCAGAATTGAAGGAAGTTAAAACAACGATTTTAATAAAATTAACTGGCACTAGTACCAAACATCCAACTAGACTTCTTACAAGTCAAAGCCCAACGGAAAAAACTCCAAAATTGAAAGGAGTTGAAGCAGCAATTTTAGAAAAGTTAACTGAGACGAGCACCAAACATCCAACGAGTCTTACAAATCAAAGCAGAACAGCAAATGTTCCCGGATTGAAAGAAGTTAAAATGTCGATTTTAGAAAAGTTAACTAGGACGAACACCAAACGTCCAACGATTATTTTTACAAGTCAAGGAACAACAGTAAGAATTCCTAAATTGGAAGAAGTTGAAACAAAGATTTTAGAAAAATTAACTGGGACGAGTACCAAACATCCAACGAGACTTCTTACTAATCAAAGCAGAACAGTAAATATTCCAGGGTTGAAAGAAGTTGAAGAAACGAAATTAGAAAAGTTAACTGGGACGACCACCAAACAACCAACGAGACTTACAAGTCAAAGCAGAAAATCAAATGTTCCAGGATTGAAAGATATTGAAGCAACAATTTTAAAAAAGTTATCTGGAAGGAATACCAAACTTCCAAAGATTATTTTTACTAGTCAAAGAGCAACGACAAGAATTCCGAAATTGGAAACGGTTGGAGCAACAAGTAACCAAACGAAAAATCCATTACACGAATTGATTGCAAAGGTCATCAAAGTCTTAAAGAACGAAGAAATGCAGTTGTCTGATGAGTCAACCTCCGCAAAAAATACAGACTCTAAATTATGATCATGTTGGTTATGTATTTGTAGGTGGCCTTGCACTGTTTACGATATTTATTTCTTTGCTTTTATGGTACATTTATTATGCTTTATCTAAGATTTGGGGTCTGAAACATCAGTATAGTCGTATGTCAACCACTGAGGAAGAAAGCAATACAAATTAAGCGAGGGGTAAATAGGTTTAGCAAAATGTGCAAAAAGGCGCTGTTTGAGATACAATGTGTCCTACTATATCCTGAACGGATGTAACGACAACGAAGGGTGTCGAATCAGAGCATATCAATAAAAAATATGGAATTGATTCAAGACGGAGTGTACATGAAGAAATGCTGAAAATAAAAAATTATCTGAAATAGCAATGGATTACAGGGTGGATCAACGACAAAAATAAGTGTCGCGAAGTAAAAAATGGCGAATATTAATGTTGACAACGAGACGGAGTGAACTAAGTAAACCGAAGCCAGAGGGAAAACAACGATATATATTAGTGGTGACAAACAGAAAATGGCAAGTATTAATTTAGACAACGAAGAAACAATTCCATAGAAGAACATAGGAATAAACAACAGGAAAACAATAACTAATATTTATATAAGACAGAAATTTTATTCTTCTTAAAGGACCAAACCAATTCTTTGAGTGTTTGGAAAAGCAAACGGACTTTTAAAGTCACGAACATCGAAACTAGAAGTAGCTTAATTGGAAGTGAACTAGAAAAACCTATGACAGCGAGAAAACGATATATATTTGTGATGACAGTAGGAAATGGCAAATATTGAAGTTGACAACGATGAAACATCAATCTACGAAGGAACACACACACAGAGAGTAGAATCAATAATTAATATTTTTAGAAGACAACGAGAGAAAACAGCAAAGAAATTTTATTCTTTTTAAAAGACAAACCAATTCTACGAGTGTTTGGAAAAGCAAATGAACGTTAAGTTACGAACATCGAAACTAGAAGTAGCTTAACTGGAAGTGAACCAGGAAAACCTTTGTAAACCTTGAACTATAAAAACTTTTGTGCAAACATTTAGTGATTTTCGACATGGCTTTCGCATCATAACAAAAAGCAATTGGTAAAACAAAGGATGTAAAATGGAGTGCCTAGAACATGAAATTTCGCTTTGGACATAAAATATCACTGACCTCATTCAGATGGAAGGAAAATCAAGGTTCTGATACCAAAGATTGCTTATGGTATATCAAACGAAGAGAAAATGTTCATAAGTAACTGAAATATAAATACATCTTATCTGATTTCATAAGCATTTCGAATTCTATTCCGATACAATAAATATTATGACAAGAGACATAAAAATAATATACAGATATTGAACCGATCTATATTTATTCAAAAGAACTCATCCGGTATAATTTTTTATTTATTTTTAGGAAAACTAGATCTTATAAAATATTGTGTTATACTTAAAATATCAATAAAAAAACAATATACAACCCCCCAAATGGTTGTTTCCTTATTTAATTTTTTTCTAAAATATTGCTGAAGTTTTAATTCAAAATTTTTTTCATTTTAGCAAAATTCTTATACAAAGATTGCATTATTAGATAAAGAATTATAGATTGATAAAAATATAAGATATGAAACAATACGTACGAAAATGCACATCCTGTATTTATTAGATAATAAAAGGCACTTAGTAAACAGAGATAGTATACAGTTTAGATAAGAATCAATTTTCAGTGCAAGAAAAGTTTTGAATTCGCAACTTTCCTATTTCAAGGGAAGCATTTAATAAAGAGTTTTATATCCATACCATATCACAACACTAGTTTTTCGTTTTAACATACTGGCGTGGTGTGGAAGTTTCGAGAGTAGGGTGCCAGCTCAGGTGTTGACCTCTTCATCCCGAAATGGAATTCACGAACTATCTCTCATGAATTCCATTTTGAACTTTTAAATGAAACTCTTCATTCGTTTTATCAACTAATTGTAAAAAGTGTAAATAAAAGTCGTTAATCTAGAAACGGATCACTTTTCAATGGTAGCTAGTCTAAGCTACCCTGACTAAGATATTACAATACACAATAAGTATTCTCCAAACAATTAAGTCATAAAATAGCATATTCAATTCAATGGTAAGGGTGTCATAAGTGGCACATACGTCTTTCTCGTGTTAAAAGAAATAGCATGTTTAATATAATTATCTTAGAAAACAAAATGTACTTAGGAGGAAACACCCAATTTTTTATAAAATTTACGAATGATTCTTTCCTGTATTATTAACCCTTTATTGTCAACACGTTATGTGCCAAATAAGTTCAATTTAGCTGAGGGGCTGTCGTTGCTAAGTAGGTTTGCTCACTGCACTAGTGTCCTGCAAGCTGTAGACGGCACACGTTCGATTCCTGTGACTACCCTGGGTGTATTTCTCTTTTTTGGTATCAAACTTTCCTTGTGTGTGTTTTTACATTCAGTTGACACAAAAAGGTATGTGATCTTATTTGAATTGTACTCTTTTTTGATGTGCACTCTTTATATTTTTAGGTTCCTCATACATCAGATTTCTGACTGGCCGTTTGTGATGCAATGTGTTTATGTAATTTCTATTTTCAAAATGTTTGCTTCAATATGGTTTTGTTTTTATTTCTGTAGGCAGGTATTATTCCGATAGCAGTTTATATAAGTTATTGCAAATCAGTTACCGACTATGTTTAAAAATTAATAGAAAACGACTGATGTTTTTCCAAAGGAGTGAAAACTGTTGAACAAATCAAATATATTTATCGTAAAATAAGTTTGCCCTTCTGTCTGTTAACAAATGGGCTGTTATTTTTGTAGCTGTTAAATTAAGTGTTATTTGTGTAGCTGTTAAATTAAGTGTTATTTTGGCAACTGTTATTGAAAATATTACCAGTTATCACCAAATTGTTAAGTAATTTTTAAAATTACCAAACTTTACAAAAATAAATAGTCCCTTTAATTTTTTGAAAAATGAAATTTTTTAAGATATCGAGAAACTTCTACTCTTTTATTTTTTTATTTCTACTCTTTTATTAAAAAAATCATTTAATGGTCATTAATTGTTAAGTTTTGCCATGCATAATTTTCTCGAGTTTTGGAATAATTTTTAAAAATTAATCATTAAAGAAAAATAAATTTTTGCACAGTATGACTGAATTATTTTATATTTCAAGTTACATTGTATATTTGATTGAAAATAAAGTTTCTCTGTGCCAATTCTTTGTTTGGTTTTCTTTTATAATGAATTGAAGTACGTCACTGTAACATTTGTTTACCTTCATGTGTTTGTGTACGAAAATATCTATTACAATGTCAGAATAATCAATGTCAGTCTCAAAACACAAAACAATCTTCTGAAAATATTAAATGTTGCTGCTTACAATTTGCATTAAAAGATTTATCTTGATATATTTAGTATACTCAATTTCATAATTGTTCAAGTTTGCCAATGCTGTTTGTCTATGGTATACGTAAGTATTGATAAAATCAAGAGTTGTTAACTTCAAGTAGTTTTTCTGGATTGAACTGTTTTGAAATGTATTTTAAATTGAATTTTGTTTACTGAACTAATTACATATTTATGACAGATCAAGTGACTGCATGGATAAAGAGGTGATTTGGATTTGCATTTTCTTGCAGTTGTATTAATTGGCGATGAAAATCCAACTATTTCCCATGCTGTGTTCGGAGAAAGCCTACTTGTGTACGATGTCAACAGAGACCCCTCGAATTTTCAATAACACTTTATCATACAGTATCAATGGTTTCTTGAGAACTTGCTGTAAGAGGTCAGCCAGGCTTTTTCATATCTTGCAGAGAACAGTGTTTCCAAATTTTTTGTTACGTCATATTTGCTTTGAAGGCACATGATGCAATATAAAGGAATTTTGTAATTTTCTTGGAGTCTCCACCATAGATAATGCATTTTGATAAAATGCTTTAATTGCTAAAACATGCTGAAGATTCAAACTCGCCATCCAGAATCATCAGCTTCCAAAATAAATGACACTCAAATCCAGTAAATGCTTGAGAGGAAAATGGTCAGAAGAAATCATGTGATCGAAAGAGGCTGAATTTGCAGCACTGTCAGTCATTTGGCCGAATTGAGAAAACAAAATGAAACTAGAAATGTTTTATTTAAAAGTTTTTCCAAAACAAAATGGTGTCCTTACACAAGCATCCTGCATAACAACTGAGGAAATTGAAAACCAATTTTTAGTTTGGTAAATATTTAAGTCAAAATTTTCTGTAGCTTCTGTGCAATCTGATGGGACAATTCTTGTAACTTTAGAAACCTTTAGTAATATTGGCTTTGGTCAAATTTGCATTCAAAGCTAATCTAGTTTCTCTTCAGCACCATTTAAGAGAAAATAAATTTAAATAAGCTTATTCAGATGCATGTTTAAAATAATTGAAGAGAAAAAGCTTTCGTTGAAAATTTAGTTTTTCTTACTACTCTATAAATAAATATTATAACTCTAGTAATATCTTAATTAAATTTATATTATACTATCATAATATTCGAAACTATCAGTCAGCCATACTTGTTTAAAGTAGTCTGTTATTAAATGTTTAGACAAATTGTCTAGCGTGAACTCGTTGTCATCCATCCTGTATAGCAGTTGTACCAGATTATCGTATTCGTGAGGCAAATGTCTTATTAGTTGAAAGCAAACTAAGAGGTCTGGGATTTCGAATCCACCTTCTTTTATCTGTAACAGCTTCTCATGCACTCGTTTGCAGAAGAGTCCAATGGATTCGTCCTCCGGCTGGTAGCGGATTGAAAAGAACTCGTCCACAAGGCCTGCCAATCGTGCTCTAGATGCTGGTTCAAAGTTGGTCTTTAATATATCCCAGGCTTCCTTACCGTCCTCAGTAGATGAAATTAAGACTTGATATTTTCTGTCTATGCCCTGGTAGATAGTTGTGTATGTCCTCTGCTTCCTATAACGATAGTCTCTTTTTTCTTGTTCTGGAGCATCTTCCAATAATAGAGGTTCCGTTTTAGTGATAAATTCCCAGCAGTTCCGGTCAATTAGCAATACCTTCATGTCCGTCTTCCACGTGGCATAGTTGAAATCCGATAACTTCGGGAAGGGAAACATGGACATTTCTTGAATACCCGTCATACTGGATACCGGTAGTGGCAGAATTCAGGTTCAGCTTAAGGTCTGCGGCCCATAACCAATTGTTGGGTTTTATCGATTGAAGACAGAGTTTTATACATTAAAAATAAATTTTATTACGTGACCAAGTCTTATGGTTTAAAAACATACTATTAGAAAACAACAAGAAGTCTGATCAGATCATGATCCCCAATCTTTCTTCACTTTTATACATTCAAAGATTTACATTCTTCAAATTTATGTGCCCCACACGGCACTATAATTAGAGGTTTGAGACCGATTCCAACAAAATCACAACTAATGCGCATGCGCTAACCATCGAAATTTTGTCTTAAGATTTAACGTTAGGATTCTTGCTGTGTCCATCCGCTTGTTCTTAAAATGAAATTACATAAAATAAATTGCATCAAGCACTACATAAATTATAAATTTAAACAATCACTAATGTCTATATCCCTGCAGCATCCCCAAATCTCCAGTGAACTATTTGCAATCGATTCCTCTTTTCAATTAAGACTCATTTCCATTCTAAACACACATTCAACTAAACAGAATGACGGAAATGCAGTCAAAAATTTAAATCGGAAGTGCGCACGAATACATATAGTACGGTGTCTAGGTTGTGCAGCTGGATGACACGATGAGGACTAACACAACATTTGATAGTTCTACAAACTATGTACAGATACAGTTACATGGATCATGGCACAGCCTACACGCTGGCACATGTATGAGTTGTATAAACGACGGTCCATCAGCGCATGGAAGCGTATACAGTCACTGTCACAAGTCCAACTCTAACTCTGAGTTAGGAAAATAAAGTTACATTTCTATTCTCCGTGCTGGACGCGACATCTGTTGGAGGTGTGGGGCTGGTTTCCACATACTATATACATGCATGCTAAGGCTTGCTACTTACGAATTTTCGTCTTGTATTTAGTCCAATCATTTGCATTATGCAACGACCCCCTATTTCTCCCGATGACTTCTCAAGATTTATTCATCTCCCACAAGAAGACAACAGCGTCCCCTTTGGTAGTGATCCGCATTCGGAGTAGTTTTAACTGGTTCTCAAGACAAGAATTACGAAATGAAAAATCGATTAAAATAACAGATTAGTTGGAAAAACGAAAACAACTTGAGCTGATAATGAGAAATAATAATTTCGATATGGATCAGGAAAAATAAAATAATCTTAATCTGACCGCTACCATTTCGTTTCAAATGAAAATCGCGTAAGCATTCGGTTTGTCCGTCACTGTGCATGTGACAAAAACTAATATACCTATCTGGTACAGCTTTATTATACGCAATGTTCGATAGCAACGCTCTTTGCGCGTTTTTTGGCACACTTTTATGACCCCCAGGAAGAAATTCTTAGAAAAAATTGTCTTTTTTTAACTGAAAATAAAGTTGAGCGCAAACTAATTAATGGTAACAGAAACAAAACTTTGATAAAACATATTTTTTAAATATTTTTTCATACATGTAAGCAAAATAAAGGATTAGCCACTCCCTCACTTCCTAAAGTTTGCCTACCACCAGAAAAATCAAACTTCAAATTTGGCGAAGGAATACCTAGAAACTTTTCTACAACACCCAATACAGAAGGCATGTTCAAATAGCAAATGATAACGATTTTCTAAAGGAAATAGCATGAAACAGTACAGCCCGATGCCACTGCACTGAACCGTGACTAAAATTAAACTGTGAACGCTTTAATTCTTCCAATTTACATGAAACGGAAGATAATTGAGGAAAAAAAATTAATAATAAAAAAAACCCCTGAAATCAAAGGACAATTTAACGGAAATGAAAAGAATATTCGAAATGAAAATTTAAATTTTCCGCTTGCCATGGTTGACATAAAACGGGAATAACACTGATAGAGATGAGTTGCCTTCACCTGCCATAACCAGTGACGGATTAATGCAATTTTGTGGATGGGGACGGTTGGTTGGAAGATGCAACAAACCGGAGGGCCTGGGGTATGGGATACGGGCCCCCAGAGAAACGGGGGTCCTCCCCTGAAAATTTTGAAAAATACCTTCAAAAACTAGCATTTTTAAGCTGTTTTGAGACTTAAAACTGATATAAAATAAGTGTAAAAATGTACTTTATTTTAGACAATTACTTTAAATTTCTTGAAATGCGTGGCTTTTAAAACCTTTGCAAAACCGCCTCCATTTACATAACTGTTAACACAAAAACCTCAAATTCTGTAAGCCTTTTGTCAACATAGAACTGCTAAGAAAATTAAAAGATAAACATTGTAATTAGCATGAAAATACTTTAATACTTTTAAAATAGTATTGTGTAGGTTGTTGAAAGGTTACGTTTTTGTTAGCCTTTTAATTCCTAAATATGCATACTTTTATTTAAAACATAGTATGAATGTAATAAATGGAAACTTAAATATTCCTTACAAATTCTTTTATTTTTTCATTACAATTTACAATGATACTCATTTTGAAACAAAAGTTGTATGAATAAAAAAAATGATATCCAAATTAATTGTATTATTACAAGAATGTATTTTAGACTAATGTCTCATTAGTCATTACCTCCAAAGAAGTACAATGTAAACTAAGAATAATGTTACGACGTTACAGTAACTCAAAAACGTACTTAAGATGCATAAAACTAGTTTTGAATGTAATATTGTTTTTTTTATATTCTGAGTCATTTTGAAATAAAAATTCTGTGTACAAAAAATTATTGAGTTTGTATTGTATATATTAGCACTATACTCTTAGAGTACATATTTGATCTGCTTCGTGCATATTGGCAGGCGGTTTGTACTTTTTACAGTTTTGATATAAAATTAAGAGTAACCTCATTGTATGAATGCTGAGTTCAGTTACTTAAACTTTTTGACATCACAAAAGAACAACTGATTTTAAACTACTTGTACATAAGGAAACGTTTTTTTCTCTTCTTTTCCCCTTTTCAATATATCTATCTATAATTTTCTCTTTGTAAATAAGGTGTCTCTATGAACATATAGCAAAGAAGTCCAGTTAAGCGGTTTTGCCCACACATACATTCACATGAAGGACCATCTCATGTTCTTTGGAATAACGAAAGCTGTGTGTCAGCATGGTTCGTATGACACACTGCCTAAAAATAAGAGTGGCACGAAGAAACAACTATAGCATACTTTCAGACCAGCTATATAAAAATGAAATCTCAGGACGAGACTCAACATTTATTTACAGACAAGAAAAGAAAACGGTACACATCTCCAAACGGACAACAGAACGATTGCTCTCTCGCTTCTAAACATTAACGATGCTTTCGCTTTCAAAACGGAACAGAAAGCAGACGCTAGCACTTTCAAACTGG
Organism: Meta bourneti; assembly: GCA_933210815.1. NCBI lineage: Eukaryota > Metazoa > Arthropoda > Arachnida > Araneae > Tetragnathidae > Meta > Meta bourneti. The sequence continues at coordinate 10,132,933 of OW119924.1, read as the reverse complement.
ACACTTGCGCAGAAGAGAGCACGAACATGCGTCCTTGGAAACAGCTGATGTTCCAGTTCCTCGTTCCGATTGGAGAGAAGAAAAGCACTGGTGTTCTGCTACACAACTTTTTTAACACCAGTGCTGAAAAATTGACATAGGGTCACATAGAAATGACGCAGAATTTAGCAATGAAACAAATATCTATATGGGAACCTCTAACTTTGAAAAAAAATCAAAATTTAGATTTTAATTCTTTACCAATTGTTCAAATTAAAATTTTAAACAATTGGTAAAGAATTACTAATAATTGATTAAAAGGCGGAATGGTTGGAGAATCTGACGCCTAAGAGCACAAACGATTTCGGCGATCTACGTCAATATCTACCCGGGCCCCTCAAGTCAAGATATAATCGAAAGTTATAAGAAAGAGTTTCTTATGCAAGCTGATGGAAACGAAATGCTCCATTATTTTTAACTAGCAAAATTACCTGACGATACTCTGGTTGAATTAGTGAACTATAGATTGAAAAGTGATCAGAATAATCACTTTTCTTGTAGAAAAATGCCAGATCATTTAAGTGCTCAGGAAAATATTTTTAACACCTTTTCGACACTTATAATTTCTGCTGCTTACTTCAGACTTAAATTCTATACATATCCATCCATATAATACGTTTCACATACATTGCACCCCACGACAAATCTATGAAAGATGACTACTACAAAAGTCGATTTTGAGGTTTTTTAGGAGGATTAAGAATACCATTTCTTCAGTTCGTTTCCTGTAAGCTGCCGTAACTCAATTCGTAAAAATGACTTATGTACAGTGAACACTTTAGCACTCATAGTTTTCCAACCAATACATTTTTACTTGTGGCATTCTTGCACCATACATGCGACATTTTCGAATTTCGTCATCTTTAAGGGAAGGATGACAAAGCCATTAGATTAGGATAATCATCACTAATTTTCTTTAAAGTGAATACATTTTTTAAGTGTCATTTAGTGGTACGCGCATTCACAACAGAATTTGTTTTAAAATTGAATGTCTTCAGTACAGCAAAGTCATTATTACGATTACCATTAAAAAATTTAAATCTATTCGACAGCTATAGAAACTTATCAAGTCAGCTATATAAAAAATCAAATCAAATCTCAGGACGAGATACAACATTTATTTACAGACAAGACACGAAACACACGTCTCCAAACGGACAACAGAAAGACGGCACTCTCGCTTCTTAGCAGAACAGACGCTAGCACTTTCAAACGGGGCACATGCGCAGAAGAAAGCAGGAGCATGCGCCCTTGGGAACAGTTGATGAACAGTTCCTCGTTCCGATTCGGGAGAAGAAAAACAATTGTGTTCTGATACACAGCCTTTTATTTTAAAGAAAATCACTGTTTTTAACAAACTTTTAACAGATATAGTAAGTTTTTTAAATATACTTTTAACTCGTAAAATAAGCAACCTTCATTTTCTGTCCATATGACAAAGACTAATATTTTCAGTGTCTGTGTGTTCAGTGTTCAGATTCTTTTAACATTAACATTTTTTCAATAACGGCAAAGATTCATCTGAAAATTGCTTTAGTCTAAATTACTTGCATAAATCGAATCCTTTCTGGCGTTGTTGCCGTGTGATGAATAAGAATTACAATTTATTAAAAAAATAAATATTTAAAAAATTTAAACAGCGAAATAAAACTAAAGTCTCGGAGGGAAAAAAGTCGTTCAGAAGATATTAATTCATGACTAGTGGTCGCCCAGTGGTCGAAATTCGACCATAATTCATTTAATTTTTAAGTTTGAACCTTAATAAGGTCCTCTTGTCAAAGAGTATACCTCTATATTCATTGCATATAATTTTTTTGAATTTTGTTCCATTACTAAGCTGCGAGCATGTACAAATACGTCATAGGAAAAATGCGGTATAGCTTGGTTAAGGCATATCTAATAAACAATAACGCGTTGTTTGACATTTTCTTGGGTTTTCTTTATTGCTATACTGGCCACAGGTTTCGCCAAGGCTACACAGTTAATTTGCCTATCTTTTTCAAATTATATAAAATTTAAATAAAAAATAAATCCAAAAAATGAAAAATGAAATAAGGAATACGTGCTTCGTATTTTTTTTATATATTTTTATTGAAACAAAAAAACCCGGGTTGTTAAAAAAAAATAAATGTTGTCCATTGAACTTGAAATAGTTCGATAATGAATTTAATGATTCAAAACTTCTGTGTAGACGATGTTTTTTGTAAAAACTCTTTCATCGTTTGCTAAATGCCCTTGATCGTTATATTCTGAAATATTAAATCTCAAATCGTCGAATGATCGAACTCTACTTGCTGCGACGTACAATTGACCATGTGTAAAAACTGGCTGCCTCAATAAAATTCCAATTTTTTCGAATGCTTGTCCTTGAGACTTATTTGTTGTCATCGAAAATGCAGGTAAAATTAGAAATTGAGTTCTTTGAAAGATGAATGGTAAAATAATTCCTGAATATGTTAAATTTATACATGGAATCAAAATTCTCTTATTGCGTGCGGTTCCAGTTAAAACTTCGCAATCAATAGTATTTCGATGCATAAATTTGATGCGCATTCTTGTTCCATTGACTAATGCTTCCTTTGTATTTAAGTTTCTGATCAGCAAAACGATGCAATTAACTTTCAATACTAACTTATGTGGTGGCAAATTATGCCAAATATCATACTCTTCCGTGCGCTCAAAGTGCTTAAAAAGGGGTACAAAGTTTTTTCTTCACGTATTAATATATAGATTACAGTATATGAACGTAAACAATGAATGTTTTATTTTGTTTAATTTAATATATTTGTAACGCATATTATACATTAATTTTATCTTTCTGCACTCCTCCTCCATATGAACTTTAATTATGCCAAATTTCATACTCCTCCGTGCGCGCAATGTGCTTAAAAAGGGGTACAAAGTTTTTTCTTCACGTATTAATATATAGATTACCATCATTTCCTACATGGAGATATCACCAATAACTGTTGCCCACGCAGTTACGAATATCGTAACATTAGTTTATCGTTACGTGCTGGTGAGGAAATTCGATCGTTTAAAAAACATTGCGTATCTCATGGAAAATCTGCAAACTCAAGGCATAAAAAAGAACAGGTGGATATACATATGAGCAGTTACAAGCTCCGTGATCCTCATCCCTTTACTAGTTTTAAGTGTCCTATCAATGGATATGAATTCACAGAGAGGGGATCTTGGCTTTGTGATTAATGATCCTCTCATCAGAACCTTAGTCGGAATAGCGTATTCCACAATGTCGATCGTATCCCAGATGTTACCAATAAATACATTTGCGATCTTTTATGTATTTGTGTGCCACAGAATTAGACACGTCATTAGATATTTAGCAAGGAGGATCCAAAAGTCCAAGGGATCCGAGATATCGACTTCAGAAAATTGTTGATTTCTTATTGTTCCATCAAATCGACTGTCGAGTTCATGGACGACGAACTGTCTCTCCTGATGCTGTGTGACACTATATTCAGTTCGTCGACGATGTACTTCACCGTGTCGTTAACGTTACATGCGATTAATTTTAGCGAATTTTTAAATCGAGTGAGGGTCTACAGCTTTTTTATCAACACGTTGGCCTCTTTTGTGATCATGACAACGTCAACGTCTTTGGTGAGCGAATCTTCCGCCAAAATTGCAACCGAGGCCTAGAAGATGCCAGTGACCAATCAGCACTACTGCATGAGCGCCGCACAACAGCGTTTTCTGTCCTCTGTTGAGAAAGAAATCACCTTCACTGTTTGGAAATTTGTGCCGATCAAGAGACATTTTGCAATCGGCACTTTGGGCGATATATTCACTTATGTGATCCTTATTGATGGATTAAAAGTAAATTAATCTTTTATGGATACCCTACCTTTTCACTGATATCTGATACGAAGCTAAATTTGACACCTGGGGTGAACGAGACTAATACACGTCCTCAGTTGAAAAAAATGTTTACAAACTTAAAATGAAGTATAACTAACTATGTAGATGTGTCCTTTGGTTTAGGGATCATATGAGTCGGAAATACCATAAAGAGCAGGATTTCTTCTATCATCGGCTTACATTAGCCTAAAAGGTATTAAAAGTTAAATTTCGTATTTCTTATGTATGGTTCTTTGTAAAACAAATTTCACATGTGATTTCAATACCCTTTGAAGCTGGATGTACGTTTCAATGCCTAAAAAAGAATCACTAACATATTCCGAGTCAATGCAGAATTAAGTTATTAACTATTGTGGTATAACTTGAAGTACCAAAATTTTAACCTGATTAGCTGCTAGTCAAAAAGTATTGCAATAAGTGTACGTCACAAAATATTTCAGATATGAACCAAATCATGTTAATTTTCATCCTAAATTGTTTTTGATTGATTGGACTTCAAAACTATATAACATAAAACACTGGCTCTTAAGTCTACATAATTTCGTTGAACTTAAGAATATTTCATGTGATTAAAAATGAAATACACTAAGTCAGTCAAAAAACAATTACGAAAAAACGAAGGGGAAAAATTTCTAATTACGTCTAAAATCACGAAAAGTGTTTCTCAAGAAAACAATTAACATCCATGCTTAGAAAAAAATGACCAAGTGAACTTCAGTCTAAAAATCATCGCATTCTGGTCTAGAAAAATTAAAAAAATCTAACTTGAAATTTTGGACTTAAGTGTGTTTCACTTGTAAGTCGACGATTCGTATTCAAGTCAATTCTCTGTAGATTAAAATCATGGAAAGCTGGAAACAGAAAAAATAGTTTTGAAATTACTGAGCAATTACTTAGTGTATATTTATGCTGCAATCAATTTACCAATACACGTGGAGAAATGCTTCACATATTATGAATGTATTAAGTTTCAAGCAATTTCAAAAAAGTTAAACCATTGTCAAAAAGGAATATATCGATTCCAATATATGGATTAGTTATTATCATACTGTACCATACTATTCTATAATGGTGTTTTAGTTTGATTTGCATGGTGTCATGTTTTCAAAAAATTCGTATATAATGGACACAATTATCTGGTTATTACATGCATTAATCGATACTCGAGAATGGAGGTAAGTAATAAAAAATAGTTTTCGACACGTATGTTCTTAAAAATGTTTCAATGAATATCTGAATGTCTTATTGTATTATGTGTTTCTAAAGATGTATCGACGTCAGTTATGAGCATAGGTGGTGTACTTGAAAAACACTGGAAGGAACAATTACATGATCATTTATCTGGAAACTGAGAATTTGGCAAAATACACATCGTTGTTAAGTAAATACACCGATGCCATGGACGTCTGGCTATAATTTGATAACAAATGAAATCAAGTGAAAGTAAGCATTCCGTTAATTTTCAAAATATAGAAGTAGAATCATGAATATCTTTCATTAAAAACGTTACCATAGCAAGTTTCCAAATGATTCGTCCTCTACAATGGCATCCCCTCTCAGTTAATACAGTGACTCAAAAATACAAGAATCTAAGATAAGATTGTGAAGATAATATAACTTTATCTTCACAATGTTTGGAATCCGCTCAATATTCCAGTTATCGTTCAAATCAGATGGTAACTTGGGAAAAAATTTGGAATGGTGTATAATAATTTTGTATTAGCAGCTCACGCTTTTATGACTATGACCATCATTTCCACCAAGGAGATATCACCAATATCTGTTTCCAACGCAGCTGTAAATATTGTACCATTAGTTTATCGCTATGTGCTGGTGAGGAAATTCGATCGCTTCTAAATCATTGCATATCTCATGGAAAACCTGCAAACTTATGAAGACGTAATAAAGAACCGGTGGGTATACATATGGGCAGTTACAAGCTCCACGATCCACATTCCTTTACTAGTTTTAAGCATCGTATCAATGGATTGGATCTCAGACATGTGCTCTTGGCTTTATAATCAATGATCCTGTCATCAGAACTGTAGTCGGAATAGCGTATTCAACAATGATTGCCGTATTCCAGATGTTACGAATAAATACATTTGCGATCTTTTACGTGTTTGCGTGCCACAGAATTGGACATGTCATCAGAGATTTTACAAATATCCAAAAGTCCGAGATCACAATATCGACTACGGAAAACTATTGGTTTCTTATAGATCCATTAAATCTTCTGTCGAGTTCGTTGACGACGAAATGTCTTTCCTGATGCTATGCGACATTATCTTCAGTTCTTCGTCGATGTTACTTAACCGTGGCCTTAATGTTACATTCGAGATAGTTAAGCGAATTTTTCAATCGAGTTTGTGTCTACAACTTATTTATCAACACGTTGGCCTCTTTTGTGATCATGATAGCGTCAGCGTGTTTGGTGAGCGAATCTTCCGCCAAACTCGCAACCGTGTCCCAGAAGATGCCAGAGAACAATCCGTACTGTATGAGTGGCGCACAGCAGTGTTTCGTGTCTTCTGTCGAGAAAGAAATCACCTTCACAGTTTGGAAATTCGTGCCAATCAAGAGATATTTTTCCGTCGGCACTTTGGGCGTTATCTTCACTTATGTGACTCTCATTGATGGATTAAAAGTGTATTAGTCTTTTGTGTATCCCTTACCGATTCACTGATATCAGATGCAAGGCTAGATTTGACTCTTATGGCGAATGAGACTAATACAAGTTCTCAGTAGAAAATAATATTTATAAATATAAACATTAAACGAAGTATAACTATTTATATACACTGCTGGCCACCGTAAATGCAACACCCTGAAGGAAGCATGCAAATAATATGAAATTTACAACATGCATTAGCGGAGGTGAGATATGCAAATGATTAGAATTTCAGCGCAGACGCACATCACGCGCGCCTGTGGCGCCACTTCAAAGCGCTATTTAAGGCTTGGAGATTTCGACGATTTCAAGTACGGCAATTGTGTTTTTCTTGTGGTTTTTTCAAAAAAACGATCAATTATGCCTCGTAGAAAACAGCGATCATCTTTTGATCAAGTATCCGAGTTCGACAGAGGAAGGATAGTGGCCTACCGAGATTGTGGATTATCTTTCAGGGAAATCGGTAGTCGTGTTGGACGAAACCAAACAACTGTAATGCGGATATGTGATCGTTGGATGCAGGAGGGTACGACGGACCGACGTGTTCGATCGCATCCACCTCAGTGCACCACTTCACGTGATGACAGGCATATTGTGCGTATGGCAGTGACGGATCGCTCAGCCACATCACGAACCATAGCACAGCACATTCAGTCTGTACCGCATCATCCAGTGTCTGCGCGTACCATTCGACGCCGTTTACAGCAGAGTGGTCTGTCCGCAAGACGTCCATTGCTTCGTCTACCCTTGACGCAGAACCACAGACGTTTCCGCCGCCAATGGTGCGATGAAAGAAGGATGTGGACGGCAGAATGGAATGAAATTGTCTTTACTGACGAGTCACGCTTCTGTCTGCAACACCACGATGGTCGGATTCGAGTCTGGAGACACCGTGGAGAGAGGATGCTGAACAGCTGCGTTATGCACCGCCACACTGGTCCTGCACCGGGTATTATGGTATGGGGCGGTATTGGATATCACTCTCGCACTCCTCTAGTACGCATTGCCGGTACTTTAAACAGCCAGCGCTACATCTCCGAGGTGTTGGAGCCAGTTGTCCTTCCTTACCTTCAGGGCTTGCCCACAGCCATATTTCAACAGGATAATGCGCGACCACACGTGGCACGCATTGTCCAAGGGTTCTTCGTCAATCGCCAGATTGAATTGCTTCGCTGGCCAGCTCGCTCTCCGGATCTTTCGCCGATAGAAAACATGTGGTCCATGGTTGCTCAACGATTGACCCAGAATACATCCCCAGCTGCCACACCAGATCAACTTTGGCAACGTGTGGAAGCTGCTTGGTCTGCTGTACCCCAAGAACACATCCAAAGTCTCTTTGAATCAATGCCGAGGCGTGTGGCAGTGGTGATCTCCAACAATGGCGGCTACTCTGGCTACTGATTTTGGCAGGAACCACACTTCACAGAAGTCTATAAATTTAATCATTTGATACTTGGTCAACATGTTATCTACAAAATAAATTTTGTTGTGATATCTCTTGTCTTTCTTGGTGTTGCAATTTGGGTGGCCAGCAGTGTAGATATGTCGTTAGGGTTAGGGATTATATAAGTCGGAAATACCATAAGATTGGTTTATACCGCAAAGTTCGATAGTAGAGAAGCTGCGCAAAACGTAAGATAGAATTCGATCCCGTAAAATGTATAAAATACTCAAATTAATAATCTATCGCACAATTAAAATAGATTGAATAAGTACCTTTATTGCCTTTTTAGAACCCAGAATAAAAACATTTAAACATTACAACATGAATAAACACAAAAGTATAGGATTATCCTCGTCATGAATACATATAAAAGGAATGAATGATAGTTAAAAAGTCGAGTTGAAACGAAATAGCTTAAAAGATATGAAAGATAAAAAGATGAGATGGAATTATAAAATTGGTGATTTGTAAAAATTTAAATAGGTTTCGGTGGGGATTTTTCCCCCAAAATCTTGCAAGTTTAAAATGTTATTACTTAAAGAATACTTGGCGATAACGATTAAAAACAGCTCAATTAATTAAGATATGGTGAATGGTAAAAGGGATCACTCTCGAGTAACACACAGGGGCACTGTCTCCTTATAAAAGATGCCTTTGAGTAAAACGTGTGTATGATACGAAGACGAGTTAAAAGTAAATCGGAATGTCGTATTGGTAGGGCATGTCATAATGAAATAACTGGTCAGATGCTGTAAAGTTTGTTTTGACTTTGCATGCCCTAGCCATTGCCCCAATTGTACCATACGATGTACCGAACAATTTGTCAGTAGGTAGTTCGTTAATTAACATCGCACTGGAGGAACACAGCAGGCTACTGACGAATATCCGAGATCAATCCCGAAAGGAAAGATCCAAGGACACTTCGTAAATTTGAAATCAATTTGTCGGAGATCATCGTATGGAATGGGTATATTTATTCGAGTCACTGCATTTTTTTGCAGCAGAGTCCGCCAGTTCATTTCCAAGAAGTCCGACGTGTCCCGGTATTCAAGCAAAATGATACCAAAACCACCTCGGTTGAGCTTTTCATGAATTTTATGAACGGCTTGGGCAGGGGAAGACACTCCGATGTGAAAGATTCCAATACATTCCCCGAATCTGTATATGATATAATTTTTAATTGAAAGAGCAAAATATGTTTTAAAGCTTTGTATGTGGTGGCTAAAAATTCAGAAGTAAAAACCGAAATGAATGGTGGTAATGAAAAGCTAAAAGTATTTGAGTCGCACAAATGCGCAACTGGCATAATTATCAGATTTCGATCCATCAGTATATATAACTGAGATCTCTAAAATAGTGACGATGAACGATAAAAAGTCGACAGATGACTGCATTAGTGGAAGATCTCGCATAACCTCAGAATACTTTTAAAATTGAGTTTGTTTCCGAAAAAAATAGCGAAAAGAGGTCGTTTCGCCACTGATATGGAGTAAATAGAGGTTTCCCTCAGGGAAATCCTCATGTACGAACTTCATGGGCAATCCGAAAGATGGAATACAGGAGGGTTTATTCTTGAACTGGTGATCATAAGAGCTGCCCAGTAGTAAATTGTGTGATGGATTGGTTAGATGACTCAAGATACGGTAATAGTCGTAGCGATAACAAGTAGAATCCAAAGATGAACCGTGGTGAAATACTATAAGAAATATAGGATTTCTTCTATCATCGACGTACATTGGCTAGAAGGTATTAAAAGTTAAATTTCATATATCTTACGTATGGTTCTTTGTAAAACAAATCTTATGTGATTTGAATATCCTTTGTAGCTGGATGTACGTTTCTATGCTTAAAAGGGGATCACTAACATATCCCGTGTCAATGGATAATTAAGTTATTAACTATTTGTGGTAGAACTTTAAGTTCCCAGGTGTTAGCCAAAAAGTGTTTCAACAGGTTATGACGGAATAGTTTCACTTATACAGGGTGCAACGCAAAGTCCGTGCCCGGCCTTTACTTTCGCAACCGTTGGTCGTAGACATATACTTCCAATTACAAAAATGTTTCAAATGAAGTAAAAATTCATGTTATGGTATTTTGAAATTTAAAAAATCAATTTTGTAAAAATTACAAAATCTAACTTTTTATACAGTCCCCCGTTCCTTATAGTGATATTTAGTAAAAGTTTACACTCATCCTAACAAACGTAACACAAAAGGTTTCACTTTTGTGTGACAAAAATTGACCGAGATATTCAATTTCAAATTTGGGATTTTTTCAGATTTGTTTTGCCTTCATTGAGGGGTCGGTTAAAATATAACTTAGAATAATTCAAAATTGAAATCAGAGTACCACGCCCATTTTACGGCGAAAGGGGGTTCCCTGACCATAAAAGATGGGTACATGTATAGTAAAATGGACATGCCCGATTCACTGAAAGCGGTCGCAGCGCCCCCAGTGGGGAAAGTTTGAAAATCTAACTCCGAAACTAAGCAAGATAGACAAAAGATGTTAATTCGAAAGTTGTAGACCATCGTCGAATTATGTAGAATCGACACCCTTAAAATGAAAAATGAGCAAACAGAACCGGATAAATGGCAGCAGAATGCAAACTACCAGCGGGGCTATACCCCCCATGCTAATCATGATTATGCAAATAGGGTAGTACCGCAGCCACATGCTCGGGTTAAAAGACGAGCCATCCAGTAGTGGGCAAACTAGTCCGCGCTGAAATCGTGATGGTGTTCTACACATCCGCGTAATATGCCGAAATGATAGTGATTTATGGCGAATGTCAAGGAAATGCCAGAGCCGCTGCGAGGCTTTATGGCGAACGTTTTCTTATGGATCGACGTACATCGCATCGAGCTATAGCTACTGTACTTTGCCGTTTCAGAGAGACCGGCGGCTTCACACCACCACCCAGATCAGGCAGACTGACAAGAACGGGCATTCGAGTGACACCGGAGGAAGTGCTGGGATACGCCCTTGCAAATCCACATTTAGGGGGCCGAAATAAGCGAGGCATGTGGATACACGCGTCAACATATTTGACGATTGTTACATGCGCATGGTGCACATCCATACCGTCCGCTACTGCTGCAAGCATTGATGCCGGGTGACGACGCATGAAGATTTGACTTTTGTAATTTCTTGCTCAACACGTTGCACGACATTTCCTCGTTGTTTTCAGACATACCATGGACAGATGAGTCGCAATTCACACGGGATGGCATCGTCAACACCCACAATGTGCATTACTGGGCTCTGGACAACCCTCACATGGGACGCACAGCACGACACCAGGTACTCTGGTCAACGAATGTATGGTGCGGTTTATGGGGAACCCAGATTGTTGGACCCATCTTCTACGACGGGACCTTAACGGGCAATCGTTACCTGCACCTGTTACAAGACACGGTACGTGACTGGTATGAACAGCTGCCTCTCCGAGATGCATGTCGTGTGTGGTTCCAACATGAAGGTGCCCCTCCGCATAAAGTAGCAAACGTTCGTGCGTATCTAGCCACCGAATTCGGCCAACAGATCATCGGATATGGTGGTCGGGTAGAGTGGCCACCGCGTTCGCCATAATTAACTCCCATGAACTTCTACCTCTGGGGTTACGTCAAGGAACATATCTATGCGACAGAGCCAACCTCTCTGGATGATCTGAAACAGCGTATCAGCCTTGCTTGTCGCACAGTTACAGCTATGCTCCAACGCGTCCACGATTCAGTACAGTCACGCATTCAATTTTGCATTGCCACCCACCAATGGGAATCATTTTGAGCAGTATCTCCAGTAGATTTCTCCACTTTATAAATTGTTTTCCGCTGTATGCTTGTCTGTAACTTGTGCGAGTTAGATTTCCAAACTTTCCATGTTTCGCCACTGGGGGCGCTGCGACCGCTTTCAGTGAATCGGGCATGTCCACTTTACTATACATGTACCCATCGTTTATGGTCGGGGAACCCCCCCTTTCGCCGTAAAATGGGCGTTGCACTCTGATTTCAATCTCGAATTATTCTAAGTTATATTTTAACCGACCCCTCAATGAAGGCAAAATAAATCTGAATAAATCCCAAACTTTGAAATTGAATATCTCGGTCAATTTTTGTCACACAGAAGTGAAACTTTATGTGTTACGTTTGTTAAGCTGATTGTAAACTTTTACTAAATATCACTATAAGGAACGGGGAACTGTATAAAAAGTTAGAGTTAGTAATTTTTACAAAATTAATTTTTTAAATTTCAAAATGTCATAACATGAATGTTTACCTCATTTGAAACATTTTTATAATTCAAAGTATATGTCTACGACCAACGGTTCCGAAAGTAAAGGCCGGGTACGGACTTTGCGTTGCACCCTGTATAAATCAAATCATATTAACTTTCATTCTAAATTGCTTTTGAGGGATTGGATTTCAACGAAATAATGTGGATCTAAGAGGCAGTGTTTTATGTTACTTCGTTTCAATTTTAAGAATATTTCATTAGCTTACAAATGAAATACACTAAGTCAGTCAAAAAAAAAACAATTATTAGAAAACAAAGGGGAAAAATTTTGATCACTATGCTAGAAACAAGTGTTTCTTAAGAAAAAAATTCTACTTCCTTGCATAGGAAAAACTACCAAGTGAACTTAATTCTGGTCTAGAAAAACTAAAAAAACGTATCTTGAAATTTTTGACTTAAGTGTGTTCCACTTGTAAGTCGACGATTAGTACTCAAGACAATTCTCTGTAGATTAAAATCAGAAAAAGTTACAAACAAAAATAGATTTGAAGTTAATGAGCGATTATTTAGTGTATATTTATGCTGTAATCAATTAACCAATACACAAAGAGAAATGCCTAGAATATTATGATTGCATTAAATTTCAATTCCAAAAGCCTAAACTATTGAAAGTAGGAATATATCGATTCCAATATATTGATTAGTTACTACCATACTGTATCATATTATTCAATAATGCTGTTTTCATTCACTTTGTATGGTGGTTTTTTTCGAAAAGTTTGCATGTAATGGACACAACTCTCTCGCTATTAAATGCATTAATCGATACATCCATAAACTCGAGAGTGGACGTAGTAATACATAAAAATAAAATTGTGGACACGTATGTTCTTAAAAAGCTTTCAATAAGTATTTGATAGGGTGGTATTTTATAATTCACGTCGCACTGAAGCAACACTGCGGGCTATTCGTGACGGTCCAAGATCAAAATCCTACAATAGATATTTGAATGTTTTATTCATTAGCTATATTCATTGGGTTTCGAAAGCTGTATCTACGTTAATTTTTACGAGCAGAGGTAATTCCATTAACTCGAGAATGAAGGTACTAATACAGAAAAGTGAAGATATTGACAAGTGTTATTAAAAGCTTTCAAGAATTATTTGAATGTTTCACAATAGTAAGGCTTTCTAAAGATGTGTGTCGATATTAGATTTTATGAGCTCACTTGATTCTCATGAAAAACTAGAAGAAAAATATTAGATGATCGTTCACCTAGACAAAATGCACATCTTTGTTGAGTAAATACCAAATGATGTGATGGACGATTGGATATTTTAATCAAATGCATTGCAGTGAAAATAAGTATTGATGTGATAATAAGAGAAATTATAAATTTTCAAGGATTAAAAGCAGAATCAAACCATTGTAGTGGGAAGTTTCGGAATGATTCGTCGACTACAATTGCATCATCTTTCAGCAAATACGAGTCCAAAATATCACAAACCTAGACAACCGTACAACTTTATCTTCGCAATGTTTAGAATCAGCTCAATATTCCAGTTATCGTTCAAATCAGGTGGTGACTTAAGAACAAAATTTCTAATGGTGTATAATGTTCTCGTATTAGCAGCTCACGGTTTTATGACTATGACTATCATTTCCTACATGGAGATATCACCAATAACTGTTGCCCACACAGTTATGAATATCGTAACAGTAGTTTATCGTTACGTGCTGGTGAGGAAATTCGATCGTTTACGAAACATTGCGTATCTCATGGAAAATCTGCAAACGCAAGGCATAAAAAAGAACAGGTGGATATACATATGGGCTGTTACAAGCTCCGTGATCCACGTTCCTTTATTAGTTTTAAGTGTCCTATCAATGGATACGAATTCACAGAGAGGGGATCTTGGCTTTGTGATTAATGATCCTCTCATCAGAACTGTAGTCGGAATAGCGTATTCCACAATGTCTATCGTATCCCAGATGTTACCAATAAATACATTTGCGATCTTTTATGTATTTGTGTGCCACAGAATTAGACACATAATCAGAGATTTCGCAAGGAGGATCCAAAAGTCCAAGGGATCCGATATCGACTTCAGAAAATTGTTGATTTCTTATTGTTCCATCAAATCGACTGTCGAGTACTTGGACGACGAACTGTCTCTCCTGATGCTATGTGACACTATCTTCAGTTCGTCGACTATATACTTCACCGTGTCGTTTACGTTACATGCGATTAATTTTAACGAATTTTTTAATCGAGTGAGTATCTACAGCTTTTTTATCAACACGTTGGCCTCTTTTGTGATCATGACAACGTCGGCGTCTTTGGTGAATGAATCTTCCGCCAAAGTTGCAACCGAGGCCCAGAAGATGCCAGAGACCAATCAGCACTACTGCATGAGCGCCGCACAACAGCGTTTTCTGTCCTCTGTTGAGAAAGAAATCACCTTCACTGTTTGGAAATTTGTGCCGATCAAGAGACATTTTGCAATCGGCACTTTGGGCGCTATATTCACTTATGTGATCCTTATTGATGGATTAAAAGTAAATTAGTCTTTTATGGATCTCCTACCTTTTCACTGATATCGGATGCGAAGCTAAATTTGACACCTGGGGTGAACGAGACTAATACATGTCCTGGGTTGAAAACAATGTTTACAAACTTAAAATCAAGTATAACAATATAGATGTGTCCTTTCATATACATAAGTCGGGAATACCATAAGGAGCAGGATTTCTTCTTTATCGACTTACATTAGCCTAAAAGGTATTAAAAGTTAAATTTCGTATTTCTGATCTATTGTTCTTTGTAAAACAAATTTCACATGTGATTTCAATACCCTTTGAAGCTGGATGTACGTTTCTATGCCTAAAAAAGGATTACTAACATGTTCCGAGTCAATGCAGAATTAAATTATTAACTATTGTGGTATAACTTGAAGTACCAAAATTTTAACCTGATTAGCTGCTAGTCAAAAAGTATTGCAATAAGTGTACGTCGCAGAATATTTCAGATATAAACCAAATCATGTTAATTTTCATTCTAAATTGTTTTTGAGTGATTGGACTTCAAAACTATATAACATAAAACACTGGGTCTTAAGTCTACATAATTTCGTTGAACTTAGTGTATTTCATTTTTAAGCAGATGAAATATTCTTAAGTCAGTCAAAATACAATTACGAAAAAAAGAAGGGGAAATATTTTTTATTACGGCTAAAATCACCAAAAGTGTTTCTCAAGAAAACAACATTCATGCATAGAAAAAATGACCAAGTGAACTTCAGTCTAAAAATCATCGCATTCTAGTCTAGAAAAATTAAAGAATCTAACTTGAAATTTTGGACTTAAGTGTGTTCCACTTGTAAATCGACGAATCGTATTCAAGTCAATTCTCTGTAGATTAAAATCATGGAAAGTTGGAAACAGAAAAAATAGTTTTGAAATTAATGAGCAATTACTTAGTGAATATTTATTCTGCAATCAATTTACCAATACACATGGAGAAATGCTTTGCATATTATGAATATATGTGTTGCTCAGAAGATACGAGAGCATAATCCTTACTTTATGAGTGCTGCACAGCAGCGTTTTATGTCTTCTGTCGAGGAAAAAATCACCTTCACGGTTTGGAAATTCGTGTTAATGAAGATACTTTTTGCCATCTTCACTTTGGGCGTTATCTTCACTTATGTGATCATCATTGACGGATTAAAAGTGTATTAGTTCTTTTGTGTATTCTGTGATATCAGATGCGAGGCTAGTTTTGACGCTTATGGCGAATGAGACTAATACACGTTCTCAGTTGAAAACAATATTTATATATAAAACTTGAAATGAAGTATAACTATATATGGAAATATCGTTATGTTTAGGGATTATATAAATTGGAAATACCGTAAGATTGGATGGTTCTGTTTACAACGCTAGGTCCAATGGCAGACAAGCTACGCCAAACGTAAGATAGAGTTCAATCCAGAAAATGTGTAAAGTACTCAAATTAATATTATATCCCGCAATAAAAGTAAAAAATAAGTACGTTCATTACTTTATTGAACATAGAACAATAACATTTAAACATTAGAACATAAATAAACACACAAGCATAGGATTATCCTCGCCATGAACTTAAAAGTTATGAGGGATAGTTAAAAAAATTGATGAAGCGAAGAAGCTTAAAAGATATGAAAGAGAAAAATATGAGATGGGATTTTAAAAATTTAAATAGGTTTCGGTGGGGATTTTTTTCTTGCAAGTTTAAAATTGTATTATTATAAAATACTGGCGATAATGATTAAAAACAGACAATTAAATCATGGTGAATGGTAAAAAGGGATCACGCACATGTGTTATACGCCGCGGCACTGTCTCCTTATAAAAGATGCCTATGAGTAAAACGTGTCCAATACGAAGACGAGCTAAAAGTACATCGTATTGGTAGGGCATCCCATAATGAAATAACTGGTAGAATGCTGCGAAGTATGTTTTGACACTGCATGCTCTGGCCTTTGCCCCAATTGTTCGAGACGATCTACAATTTATGGGTAGGTAGTTAGTTAATTAACATCCCACGGGGTCAACACAACGGGCTATTGGCGAATATCCGGGATAAATCCCGAAAGGAAAGATCCAGGACAACACCTCGTAATTTTGAAAACAATTTGTCGGAGATCATCGTATGGAATGGGTATATTTATTCGAGTCACTGCATTTTTTGCAGCGGTTTACAGGAGGGTTTATTCCTCAACAGGTGATCATAAGAGCCAGGATTAAATTGTGTAGTGGGTTGGTTAGATAACTCAAGATGCAGTAAATCAGTCGTAGCGAGAATCAAAGACGTGTAGAAGCTAAAGATGGTTCATGGTATATTCCATAAGAAAACAGGAATTCTTCTATCATCGACGTACATTGACTAGAAGATATTAAAAGTAAAATTTCGCATTTCTTACGTATGGTTCTTTGTAAAACGAATACCCTGATTTGAATACCCTTTGTATCTGGATGTACAATTCTATTCTTAAAAGAGCATCACTAACATATTCCGTGTCAATGCTTAATTAAGTTATTAACTATTGTGGTAGAACTTCAAGTTCGAAAATTTAAATCTGATTAGCTGCTAGTCAAAAGTGTTGCAATAAGTGTGCGTCGCTAAATGTTCCTAGATATAAACCAAATCACGTTTAGTTTCTTTGTATATTGTTTTTGTGAGTTTGGACTCAACGAAAAATAATGTAGACTTAAGATGCACTGTTTTCTATTATTTCGTTTCGATCTTAAGAATATTTCGCCAGCTTGTAAATGATATACACCAAGTCAGTCAAAAATACAGTTAGGAAACAAATGGGAAAACGTTCTAAAAACTATGCTAAAATCACCAAGAATGTTTCTCAAGAAAAAAATTAATCTTCATGCATAGAAGAAATGACCCAAGTGCACTTCAGTCTCAAAATCACCCCAATTTGGTCTACAAAAACTAAAAACAACTTGAAATTTTTAACTTAAGTGTGTTCCACTTGGAAGTCGATGATTCGTAATCTAGACAACTCTCTTTAGATTACAATCAAAGTTGCAAACAGAAAAAATAGTTTTGAAATTATTGAGCAATTATTTAGTGCATATTTATGTTGTAGTCAATTTATCAGACACATGGAGAAATGCCTCGCATATTATTTATGTATTAAGTTTCAAGCAATTTCCAAAATGTTAAACTATTGGCAAATAGGAATATATCGATTCCAATATATTGATTAGTTACTACCATACTGCGCCATATTATTCTATAATGCTGTTTTAATTTACATTGTATGGTGTCATATTTTCAAAACGTTCATATATAATGGACACAATTATATCGCTATTAAATGCATTAATCGATACATCCATTAACTCGAGAATGGAGGTAGCAACACACAAAAAAATAAAATTGTTGACACGTATGTTCTTAAAAAGCTTTCAATAAATATATGATAGGGAGGTATTTTATAATAAACGTCGCACTGGAGCAACACTGCGGGCTATTGGCGACGGTCCGGGATCAAAATCCGACAATAAATATTGAAATGTTTTATTCTTCATGAGTTTCTAAAGATGTATCTACGTCAGTTTTTACGAACATAGGTGGTGTATTTGAAAAACACTGGAAGAAACAGATAGATAATGAATCTGGTAACTGAGAGTTTGACAAAATACACATCTTTGTTGAGTAAATACACTGATGCCATGAACGTCTGGCTATTATTTCACAACAAATTAATTGAAAATAAGTATTAAAGTAATTTCAAGAACTAAAAGTAGAATCATGAATAGATTTCAGTGAAAATCTTTGCGGAAGCAAATTTCCAAATGATTCTTCTGCAATTGCATCCTCTCACTGCTAATACAATGACTCAAAAACATCTCCAAGACAACCTTATAATTTTATCTTCGCAATGCCCAGAATCAGCTCAATATTCCAGTTATCCTTCAAATCAGGATGTGACTTCAGAACTAAGTTTTTGATGGTGTGCAATGTTCTGGTATTAGCAGTTCATGCTTTAACGAATGTGGCTATCGTTACGGACATGAAGATATCAGCATTAGCTTTTTCCAACGCAGTTATAAATATCGTAACATTTGTTTATCGCTACGTGCTGGTCAGGAAATTCGATCTCTTGCAAAACATTGCATATCTATTGGAAAATCTGCAAACTCAAGAAACCATTAGAAAGAACAGGTGGATATACATCTGGGCAGTTATGAGTTCCATGATCCATATTCCTTTACTAATTTTAAGTGTCCTATCAATGACAATGGTGCTTGGCTTTGTAATTGACGATCCTGTCATCAGAACTGTAGTTGGAACAGCGTATTCCACGATGGTTGTGGTATTCCAGATATTGCCAATAAATACATTTGCAATTTTCTACGTGTTCCAGTGCCACAGAATTAGCCATGTTATAAGAGATTTCGCAAGGCGGATCCAAAAATCCAAGGGATCGAATATCAACTACGGAAAACTATTGGTTTCTTATGGCTCCATCAAATCGACTGCGAGTTACTTGGCGACGAACTTTCTTTCCCAATGCTATGCGACTCAATGTTCAGTTCGTCGATGATGTACTTCACTGTGTCGTTAACCTTACATTCGAGTTATTTAAACGAAGTTTCCAATCGAGTGTGTGTCTACTTAGGTTTCATCAACACGTTGGCGTCTTTCTTGATCATGACAGCTTCGGCCTCTTTGGTGACCGAATCCTCCACCGAACTTGCAGCCGGGGCCCAGAAGATACCAGAGAACAATCCGTACTGCATGAGCGCCGCACAGCTGAGTTTTCTCTTCTCTGTTGAGAAAGAAATCAACTTCACAGTTCGGAAAATAGTGCGTTGAAAGTAGTTTCGTTATAGATCGGAAGAGACATTTTGTCGTCAGCACTTTGGGTGTTATCTTCACTTACATGATTTTCATTGACGGATTGAAAGTAAATTCATCTTTAGTGGATCACTTATCGAGTCACTGATGGCAGATGCGAAGCTATACTTTTTGCCACCTGGTTCGAACAAGACTAATACACTTACTCAGTTTAAAACAAAATGAAGTATAACTATATAAATATATTTGTTTTTTGGTTGGGCTTTATGGAGCAAGAGCTACATGACGAAGTTGCTCCGAACAACGTCAAGTAAATGGTCACATACTGGGAAGGAAAGCACGGCAGAAGCTAAATTCTTCCCAGCTAGAAACTATTCCGAAGCAATCGGAAGTTTGATTTAGTTTAGTTTCTTCGACAACCATATAATTGTTGATTCCTAGACAATTCCACAGGGACAGACAATCAGCAAGGAATTTAATCGACTAAATTGTGAGATGAAAGAAACGACTACACAGTTTGGCGTATGGAGATCCTTCGACCTTTCGTTATAGATCGCATCTGATCCAGTATTTTTGGATATGTCTGTATATGGTGGTCCAACTCCAGACATGGTTCTATGCGATATTTGGCCAACTCTCATGCATAGGAAGACACTCAAAGGGACAAGATTTTAAAATACGCAAGAAACTAGGTATTGATAATTCATCCAGTAGAACCCATGGGACAGGAATGGGGCTCCTTTTCATGTTCGAAGGCAACATTAATTTAGCTGTAACCAGACCGCATACAAGAAACTTGCTTGTTATTGGATTTTATTTCGCATGAGCCATATTTGGCCAAGCTGCGATAAACACAAGACAGACAATGTTAAGTAATTGGGAAAATAAAGGATGGAGGTAAGTAGAGAAAGATCGCTTGGGCATCCAAGGGTCGCGACCCCATGTTTACCAGAGACAGTAAACCCTACGGAAAAAATAGATCACTAGGGTACCTCGGGTTCGTGAAGCCCATACGCGCCTACGAGGGGTCAAGTAATAGTTATACCCACATAAGATACGTTTTCTTGGAGAAGAGAAATATACTCAGATTAAATTATATAAATTGAAATTTTGACTAAGTGTGTTTCACTTGTAAGTGTACGATTTCTATTCAAAATAATTCTGTCGATGCAATTAGACAAAAATGTTTCTAAATTGAGCGATTATTTAGTGTATATTTATGCTGTAAATCGATATCAATTTACCTACAAACATGGAGACATGCCAGCATGAAAAAAATACACTTATATGATAGTCGAATTACCTTGCCTTCTTCACCGACGAAAAACTCAGACAAATCGCTGACTGCTTACTCCTCAACGATGAACCCGGATTCCATTAGGGATGGTGGAGCAGCTCGTTCGCTTTTGGACCATGCGCCATAAAACCCTAACATCCAATCCATTATGGATGGAGAAAAAGCTGTCACCACTGTATTTTCTTGGCTACGGAAGCCTTTGACATGCTGTCTACAGAAATAAAACGTAGTCCTAGTCAATACAATAACTTAAAAATTTCGAGGTCTATATGTATTCGTAGAAATCGAGAATTTGATGAATGATGCACCTGCTCTGAGGAACTTGTCATATTCGTCTGTAGTAGCACTATTAAGACGAGCTATAAAAATAAATTTTTAACGAACGATTAATAAACCAAGATTTCCATTGGTTGATACAGCAGTATAAACGTGCTGATCCAGTCGATTACACAATTTAATTTTGTAGTTTTTGATCTCTTAGTTCACCGACATACAATTGTAGTTATTTCGAGGAAAAGTTCTACCTCTAGTTTTCTGAGATTAGAAGCGGTCGAAAAGAAACCTTATAAAAATTTTGTAAATAAAATGTACTACTTTAACCCTCTGAGGAGTTTACATTCATAACTTTATCTTGTACCCTCAATGATTTCTAACAGTTTTGACCTTCACCCATATCATTTTTCCAAAGGATTTTCTATCATAAGGAAATGCGCAGTAGAATCTATCCAAAGGATTATATTCCCAGAAAAGGAGCAACATAATCCTTCAAAAGGATTCTGATTCTTAGGAAAGCACCAACATTATTATTCCAAGGTAGGTAGGTATTTAATTAACGTCGCACTGGAGCAACACAACGGGCTATTGGCGACGGACTGCGATCAATACCGAAGGGAAGGATCGATCCAAAGACAACGCCTTTTAATTTTGAACCACGGTCAGTTGGAGAGATAACACCTGAGCTGGCACCCCACTCTCCAAACTTCCACACCGAGCAAAGTGATGACATTTGGGGCCACGATAGATTTAACGTGTACCAGCCCCCGTGCACACGAGAGGTCTTTGGCTGGACGGACTATCCAATCCGCAACACTGTGGTTGGTAATCCGGTGCACTTCCAACTGGGTACCGCGGCTCCTTACACTCCAAGGAAAGGACCAATAGTATCATTCCAAAGGATACTTTCCTAAGTTAAGAACCAAGAGGACCTGTCTAAAGAATTCTATTCAAGGAAAGTATCAATATATTTCCAAAGGTTGAAAGAATCCATGGATTTATTCATCGAAGTCATTAAATGCATTGTGGTAGAAATAACCTTGCCTTAATCGGAATTCTCGCGACTCACGCGCACAGAGGGATAAACTCATTGGATTATGCACAGCTTAAAAATTCCCCTTAACTATACAGGGTGATTCTACGGTCATGGGACAAACTTCAGGGGGTGATAGAACACAACGAAACAAACACTTTTCCCCATAGAATATATGGTCGCAAATGCAGCGGTTGGCCGCTAGAGAGCGCAGTCAAACGCTTGTATAAAAGCGTTACGTCGGCGATGCGAGGCCTGCATCAGGTGTGGTGGCCGATATTTTGAACAGCTTCTGTAATTGTGCATTTGCGTTGTACTTACCGACTGATGTTTGTACACGTCGTTTCATTTCAATGTGAAAAGTTTCTCATGTCATTTCTTTCTTACCCGTTGTTCCTTGTACTCATCTTTAATTTATGCAAATCTAATTGTATTATTTCGTTTTGTCAAGCAGTTACTCATGTTTATTTGACATTAAAGCGTTGTTCCGTATTTCATGCCTCTTCTTTCCAACTTGCGCCGGACCGTGTGTTTGTGCCGAAATGGAAAGCGCCCTCTAGCGACACAACATTCTATGGTGAAAAGTGTTTGTTTCGTTGTGTTCTATCACCCCCCGAAGTTTGTCGTATTAGTTTAGACTCACCCAATAGACATTCTAGGGGCTTTTATACAAGCGTTTGAATGCGCTCTCTAGCGGCCAACCGCTGCACTTGCGACCATACATTCTATGGTGAAAAGTGTTTGTTTCGTTGTGTTCTATCACCCCTTGAAGTTTGTCAAATGACCGTAGAATCACTCTGTATAAACATCAAAACCAACCAACCAACCTTAACTCTATAAAAGAAACGAATCCAACTTGCTAATTGTTCGCGGTAGCCCAGTTGGAATTAGCAACCGGAGGGTTGCGAGTTCGAATCCAGCGAGATACCTTCGTGTACAGAGGGGGCTGGTGCACTTTAAATCTGTCGTGGCCACAAATGTCCTCACGTTGGCATGGTGTGGAAGTTTGGAGAGTGGGGTGCCAGTTCAGGTGTTATCTCGTCATCTGACCGTGGTTCGAAATTACGAGGCGTTGTCTTTGAATCGATCTTTCCCTTCGGTATTGTTGGCGGTCCGTCACCAATAGCCCGGTGTATTGCTCCAGTGTGACGTTAATTAAATACCTACCTACCTAATGGCGATCGGAGAACCACAATTTAGTACTCAATCGAATGATTTGGCGTCTACAGTATCTGTCTTCCTCACAACCTCTTGAACTACATTTCAATCAGAAAACAATAACTAAACCGGAAAATGTGGCAGCTGTATAATAGAAATAGTAGCCCATACAGAGCCGCTCACAAATATAACACATCTACTCAGGAGTCGATGAATCGATTCATTTTGAAGCGAGTCGGTTGACCGATTCGTTAGCTTTAAAGATTCGATTCAAATGGAAGTCACTCATTTTCAAACTCACTCTTCGATTCATACTCAAAGATGCTTTATAACCACCACCACAACATACAAAATTTCGGACCCTGTGATTGGGCCGTCAAAATCCCACGACCGAAACAAGCGTGTTTTGTCGCCAATCAATATACATACTTGCGTCTGACGATATCGCTATTTGTCGCCAATTTAGCCATTTTGGTCTGGATCGTAGCTTGCTTTTCGTGCTAAATATATGAGCTAACAAACCCAAGGCCTAAAGCCAGATATTTAAGGATATAAATCTGTATCATTAATCACAATTTTTAGTCATAATTTTTAGTGATTTTTTTAATCTACTTTTGAGAATCGAAAACTTGGTATTCGAGTACTTTCACGTATCGAGAAAGAATTCAAATACATACACAAAAACAATTAATCGATAGTACGAATCAGAGAACTACCATATATGGTACTCATTTAAAAATAACAGCTAATTATTGCGTCGATCGTGGTATAGTGGTTAGAACACTGGATATGCAACATACCGGTTCACGGGTCGATTCCGCTACAAGAGGAATTTGATAGATTGTTGTTTTAACGTGACTGATAATTTGCAACAAGGCAATCGAATTTATTCTATTTTTCTAATATTTTGATCAAGCTGTGATTAAAAAAAGGGAATTTATTTTTCATAAATCTCAAATTTTTTTCTGAATTATATTTATTTTTTTTCTTTTCCGAATTATATACATTTTTTAAAAAAGATTTACGTATGATAACTACTATTATCAATCTATTTGAACTAGACAAATTGTATGTTGAAGAACACAAAAATTAATCCCATGTACAAATTGCTGAATTTTCTGGTCAGGCATATATTTTCTGCAATTATAAATATGTGTCAAGTATTTTTTATTTTGATTTTACATATCATGATTTTTAAATTTTAGTTTTCGTATTGGAAAGATTTGATTTTCTACCATATTTTGAGGAAATCGTTATTTGAGGAAATAAATATTTTGAGGAAATCGTTAATAATCACTTTTAACAGTGAACGTAGCCAGAATTTTATTTTGGAGGGAGCCCCGAAGATAAGAATGAAACTTTTAATACGAAACTCTTAAAAGACACTTTTAAAAAGTTTGTATAAATGTAAAAAATATTTTGTTTCTTTTGATATCAGGATCTGAAACTTCAAAAATATTTCTCTAAATTTATCAATAAATTGACACAACTCGGTTGATCTATGGTTCCGTAAATATTTACAAAATAAATTGCATTAAATAATCAAATCTTGTTCCTGGAAATTTACTTTTTATTTTTGCAACCACTGTTTGGAGTGCGAAGTTGTGAGATGAGGTAGAGTCAAAGCAGAAAAAAATTCATAATCATTTAACTATCGTAATAAAGATTTTGTCAGATATTTTTAAAGACAATTTAAGTTATTGCCAGATATTTTAAAGAAAATCAGTCATCTTGAGAATGAAATGACGTTATTTTACTTGGAGAAAAAGAAAAACATATCAATCATTATATATCAAGCAGATATATTTTAAATGTCAGAAATAAAAAAGCTTGAAAATGAAATTAAATTTAAAAAATTAAGTTTAAATAATTAAAATTAAAAATGTAGTTTAAATTAAAATTAAAGATTAAAAAAACTTCCAGCTTGATTTTCAAAAATAATAGGCGAACCATTGTGTAATTTACTGATAATTAAGCCTGCCTGTTCGGGAAATTGTTTCCAGAAAATTTCAAATCCAATTCCTTCATCGATGGAATTTTTCGACTCTTCATCACGTGCATTTCCTGACCATGTAAAATTGGAAAAAGCAAAATCAAGACAAGAAACAACACTAACGAGAACCATGGATACCCATGCAATGTGACACTGTTATTTAAGATGAGGAATTTAGAAAAATGAGAGATGGAGTGGAAAAGGTAGTGAATCGTTGTTCTTCCTAATTTTGTATCGTCTTTAGTTTCCGTAATAAATATTTAATTTTTTAAAGTGTTCAGATACTCCATGCATGCAACCGAAAAGCCTATTAGTCTGTTTTCGAAATTTATCACTAATTATGGAATTCGAATTGCAATGATAAACCACCATACCTTTCTTTTCTTTTTATCACTTATATCATATTTCACAACATTCCAAGAGCGATTGGTCGCACACAAACCATGAATAAATATTATAGGAGAGGAATTTGATACTTCAGGTGGAAGGTAGCTTGTTGAGAATATCGTCACAGACTCTGATCTATCAATTAAAATAAATTAATCAGTTTCGCATTGTCTAAATGGTAAACTTAATCACACAGTACCAGTAACAGTTTCCATTGTTCAGAAGGAAACAATATTTGAAAATTAATTGGCTATCTGATACAGAAATATATTTAGAAAAATTTCTTGAATATGCTGGGAAAAAAATAAGACTTAATTTTTACCGCACATGTTAGTTTTGCAGAGCGTGTTCAAAGGGGGGGCGGTTGCTCAGCCATTCCATGCAAGAGTGGCGGAATAGCAAACCGAAGGGCTGCTAGTTCGAAACTCGATCAGACCGAGGGCGGTCGTGTAGTTGGGGACTGGTGGACGTTAAATCTGTAGTGGTCTCAAATGTCCTTCCGTTGGTGTGAATGTTTGGAGAGTGGGATGCCAGATATGGTGTTGCCCTCGTCATCTGACTTTGGTTCAAAATTATGAGACAACGATTTATCAACGGTCTGGGGTCTTTCCCTTAGGGATTGATCCCAGACAGTCGGCAATAACCCTTTGTGTTGCTCCAGTTCGACGGAAATGCAACTGCCTACCTACAAATGTGACAACTATTTCGGAGCAAAATTCAAGGGTTAAATGTGATATTTATTTGGGGAGAGAGAAAGAGATGGTTTTATGACTAAGCATTCATTACGGAAGTAAGAAAGAAATGACTATGGACATTTTGATTTTGTACGCTTTCTCAGCCGTTTTGCTTACCTACGTATAGTATCAACCACATTATCCCATCAATTACACTCAGTAAAAAGTGAATTTCTAGAAAAAAGGATAGAATTTCGCTTAACTTCCAAGTGTTTCCACGAGATATATTGTCGAAGATCTGGTCAATTTTCCTAAGAGCGAGATATCTCGTCGAGACAAAATTACCCTATTACTCAAAGGGGAATTAAGATCCAACTAAGGAAAACCAATTAGGAAATTGTCCCTTGCTCAAATATATCATCACGTAATCAATCATCAGGAAAGGTCACACGAAATAAGCACTCTTTCATCTCAATTGGACAAACAGGTCAAAAGATAGAGGTGTCTATGGGTACTGATTATTTACTCATATTTATTTCGAATATTTTTTAACTATGAACACACACATTCCCACTATGAAACTTTTAGAAAGCAAAGATAAATAGTGTACCTTTAACATATTTTTTTTAGAAAAATATAAAAAATACACTTTTTTGTAATTGTAGGTCAAAGGTCAAGTTGAATGACTGAAATTGAAAATATTACTTAAAAGATCATATGATACGTCATTTTGGAAAGGTTGAACATTTTTCTACATACTAATTCAGTATGATTGGACAATTAGGAGCCCAATTTTTCAAACTTGAAATTAATATACATAAAGAAATATTGCAAGTTGGAAGCTAAAAGTTTCCAGAATTGCTTACATGGGCTAGGTCCAAAATTAATCGAGTTTAAAAAAATTGTAGGAGATCGGGTTGAAAATGACCCTTTTCTGTGCGGTTTCACATGGAATGACCTAGTATATGTATATTAGATGGAAAAACTTTCATCACTGAATAACGTATCTGCTACTAAAAAGATTTTCACCCATATTCTACAAAGCTGTAAAACTAATATAAATAATAACAAAGCTTCGATACGTTTGGTCATCATTAGGGTACTGTCTCTCACAACAGATTTATCGTCAATATATCACTATTTTGATTAGTATACAATTCCAATTTTAATTCTAGGAATTTAAAGAATATTTATACAAACTGGTTTTTCGTTTCTAATACACAAAAGTCAAATGTTTGAAACTTACCTGTAATTCTCAATGGCTGATTCCATTTTATGTTTTTTTGTATAAATCTAACGAAAATGGAAACAGCTATTTTCTATTTATAGCTATTTATAGCTATTAGGTCCAGAGAGAGTGAGAGAGAGAGGTACAGGAGATTTAGTAAGTCTAAAATCATCAAAAATTGCCCAATTTTTCAAACTTAAAATTAATATACATAAAAAATTATTGCATGTTGGAAGCTAAAAGTTTCCAGAATTTCTTACATGGCTGAGAACAAAATTAATCGAGTTTAAAAAAGTTGGAGGAGATCCGGTTGAAAATTACCCTTCACATGGAATGACCTATACAGGGTGCAACGCAAAGTCCGTGCCCGGCCTTTATTTTCGCAACCGTTGGTCGTAGACATATACTTCCAATTACAAAAATGTTTCAAGTGAAGTAAAAATTCATGTTATGGTATTTTGAAATTTAAAAAATCAATTTTTTAAAAATTACAAAATCTAACTCTTTATACTGTCCCCCGTTCCTTATAGTGATATTTAGTAAACGTTTACACTCATCCTAACAAACGTAACACAAAAAGTTTCACTTCTGTGTGACAAAAATTGACCGAGATATTTAATTTCAAAGTTTGGGATTTTTTCAGATTTGTTTTGCCTTCATTGAGGGGTCGGTTAAAATATAACTTAGAATAATTCGAGATTGAAATCAGAGTGCAACGCCCATTTTACTGCGAAAGGGGGGTTCCCCGACCGTAAACGATGGGTGCATGTATAGTAAAGTGGACATGCCCGATTCACTGAAAGCGGTCGCAGCGCCCCCAGTGGCGAAACATGGAAAGTTTGGAAATCTAACTCCGAAACTAAGCAAGATAGACAAAAGATGTGAATTAGAAAGTTGAAGACCATCGTCGAATTTTGTAGAATCTACACCCTGAAAATGAAAAATGAGCAAAAAGAACCGGATAAATGGCAGCAGAATGCAAACTACCATCGGGGCTATAACCCCCACGCTAATCATGATTATGCAAATAGGGTAGTACCGCAGCCACATGCTCGGGATAAAAGACGAGCCATCCAGTAGTGGGCAAACTAGTCCGCGCTGAAATCGTGATGATCCGCGTAATATGCCGAAATGATAGTGATTTATGGCGAATTTGAACGAAATGCCAGAGCCGCTGCGAGGCTTTATGGCGAACGTTTTCTTATGGATCGACGTCCATCGCATCGAACTATAGCTACAGTACTTTGCCGTTTCGAGAGACCGGCGGCTTCACACCACCACCCAGATCAGGCAGACTGACAAGATCGGGCATTCGAGTGATACCGGAGGAAGTGCTGGGATACGCCCTTGCAAATCCACAGCTAAGCGAAATAAGCGAGGCATGTAGATACACGCGTCAACATAAATGGCGATTGTTACATGAGAATGGTGCGCATCCATACCGTCCGCTACTGCTGCAAGCATTGATGCCGGGTGACGACGCATGAAGATTTGACTTTTGTAATTTCCTGCTCAACACGTTGCACGACATTTCGTCGTTGTTTTCCGACATACTGTGGGCAGATGAGTCGCAATTCACACAATTCACACGGGATGGCATCGTCAACACCCACAATGTGCATTACTGGGCTCTGGACAACCCTCACATGGGACGCACAGCACGACACCAGGTACTCTGGTCAACGAATATATGGTGCGGTTTATGGGGAACCCAGATTGTTGGACCCATCTTCTACGACGGGACCTTAACGGGCAATCGTTACCTTCACCTGTTACAAGACACGGTGCGTGACTGGTATGAACAGCTGCCTCTCCGAGATGCATGTCGTGTGTGGTTCCAACATGATGAGGCCCCTCCGCATAAAGCAGCAAACGTTCGTGCGTATCTAGTCACCGAATTCGGCCAACAGATCATCGGATATGGTGGTCGGGTAGAGTGGCCACCGCTTTCGCCGTAATTGACTCCCATGAACTTCTACCTCTGGGGTTACGTCAAGGAACATATCTATGCGACAGAGCCAACCTCTCTGGATGATCTGAAACAGCGTATCAGCCTTGCTTGTCGCACAGTTACACCAGCTATGCTCCAACGCGTCCACGATTCAGTACAGTCACGCATTCAATTTTGCATTGCCACCCACCAATGGGAATCATTTTGAGCAGTATTTACAGTAGATTTCTCCACTTTATGTGTTGTTTTCCGCTGTATGCTTGTCTGTAACTTGTGCGAGTTAGATTTCCAAACTTTCCATGTTTCGCCACTGGGGGCGCTGCGACCGCTTTCAGTGAATCGGGCATGTCCACTTTACTATACATGCACCCATCGTTTACGGTCGGGGAACCCCCCTTTCGCCGTAAAATAGGCGTTGCAGTCTGATTTCAATCTCGAATTATTCTAAGTTATATTTTAACCGACCCCTCAATGAAGGCAAAATAAATCTGAATAAATCCCAAACTTTGAAATTAAATATCTCGGTCAATTTTTGTCCCACAGAAGTGAAACTTTTTGTGTTACGTTTGTTAGGCTGATTGTACACTTTTACTAAATATCACTATAGGGAACGGGGGACTGTATAAAAAGTTAGATCTTGTAATTTTTACAAAATTGATTTTTTTTATTTCAAAATGTCATAACATAAATGTTTACTTCACTTGAAACATTTTTGTAATTGGAAGTATATGTCTACGACCAACAGTTACGAAAATAAAGGCCGGGCACGGACTTTGAGTTGCACCCTGTATATTAGATGGAACAACTTTCATCACTGAATAACGTAACTGCTACTAAAATGATTTTCACCCATATTCTTGAAAGCTGTAAAATTAATATAAATAATAACAAAGCTTCGATACGTTTGGTCATCTTTAGGATACTGTCTCTCACAACAGATTTATTGTCAATATATCACTATTTTGTTGAGTATACAATTCCAATTTTAATTCTTGGGATTTAAAGAATATTTATATCATCTGGTTTTTCGTTTTTAATAAACAAAAGTCAAATGTTTGAACCTTACCTGTAATTCTCAATGGCTGATTTCATTTTATGATTTTATTGTATAAATGTAACGAAAAGGGAAACAGCTATTTGCCCACAGATGAAACATCAACCACGGCCAAGATTAACGTACTTATAATCGACATAGTCTTTTGAAATGGGGATTTGATGAGAATGCGCAATGAACTAAATGATCAGAACATTATCATTTTTTCCTTGTAAAACGAATGGCTGGATGAGTTGGTACACGGATTTCTCCGTTACGTGTTACTTGTCACATCACGTTAATGAACTTGGAGTGGAAAGGAAATTAGTGTCGACAAGGACGTGTAATTGATTGTGTAATAAATGACACACATATCATTCATAATGGAGATTGTTATTACGAAAAGCTCATTCTCAATCACAATAACTATTAATAAGAAGTTCAAGGCTAGTGTATATTAGGGGAGCTGAATTTTTTTAAAATTGAATCGACTACTGAGTAAAACAAATGTGACAAAACATTTCAATAGAAACAATATCTAGCCGAGTTCCTCTGGCCTTGAAAAATTCAGAAAGTACAGAAAACAGTGTTTTAAGCTATCTGCCTGCATTCGGGATCATTTTTTGAAATTACTTAAATTTTTAATTCTAACTTAAATTTTGTGATTAAACACAACATAAAACTAGAAACAGCATATAAAAATGCATCTAATAATTCGTTCATTGCTTAGATAGAAAAATAAGGTAAAAATTACAGTAAAATATGCCGATACGCAAAATGATATAACTCCAAAAGTAATCATTATATCTCTGTTTTGTAAATTTGATAATGTTTATAATGAACTTATTCAGGGAATAGACTATTATCATGGTGATCACACATATATCTCTGAAGTTATGGGAACTCGATTACAACATTTTGAAAAGTTCCCTAAACTTTTGCGCAAGTCATGAATTAAAAGACTGTAAATCAGAAAATCATTAATATTTAACCATGGCTGTAGTCTATTCCCTGTATATATATTTGTGCAACATGCATACAAAATTTCAAAGCATTTGAACTTTAACTTTTTGAGTTATGTTAACATGTTATGTTAACAAAAACATGTATGTTAAAAACATGTAAACATCAATTTTGAGAAAAATGGAAAAATAACTTTATGTACATGAAAAACTACAGCTGTGTAGTAATATAAAAACAGCCATAACTCCATTCTAAATCACTTAGAAACAAAATTGTAACAGAATTTGAAAGAAAAAAGTTCAGACTACAATACTGCGATATTTTGACCAAAATTCATGTTTTAAAGGCAGGCAGATACCTTAAGAGATCCAATAATTTATTTGAATTTGGTTAAGTTGAGTTTTATGGAGCAAGGACCATATTTGGCACAGCATGGCCAAATATAAGACAGACAACATCAAATAATTGTCATAAAGTACAAGTAAAGTTTTCCCAATACGAAAGCGAGAAATACACATTGGGTGGTATCGACTGCGCCACCTACAACTAGCAGGTCGCTAGAACAGTGGGCATATCACTGAACCACGATGGCACCGAATTTTAGTAGAAATACTGTAGTCATCATGGCACTACAAGGGTGGAATAGTGAAGCATTTGTCTACCCTGGCGCACCACAGGGCCTGGGTTCACGTTGCATCTCACGTACAAATTCTACATTCAAGTCACAACCTGTTTATAACCTCTACATATTCACTCCAGACGGACAAACATCCATTCCTTATCCCGGATTCGAACCAGGAACCTTTGATCTAGGAGCCAGCACCCATACCACCAGCCCGGTTGGTCGGCCAGGGATCAGAAAATAACAATTCGTCTTTCTCGAAGTATATGTCATTTCCAAGTCTTGTTTTCTACACATCTGCTGGATAACCTTGCCTGTGTACGGTGAGACTAACGCTGGGCTATGTGAGATCTGTGTAAGGAGACTTTTATGTTTATGCAAACTCTTTTTATTGATAATCTTTTCAGTTTGTACAAAAAGAATCATACATACATATATCAGTCTAACATAAATAAAGAAAAGGAGTCAGAAAAACAATAGTGCATAAAGATAAATATCAGAAGAAAAACTATTTCTCATTGATAAATTTTGATACTATTTCGATATACGTTTGTGGAACCTCTACGTGCAGAGTATGACATCCGTCTTCGAAATAGTGTACTTGGCATTGGGGAAAGTATGAGTAATATAAGTCCGCAGCTTTTTGTCTGTAAAAAACCGAATTTATTAATGCTCATCAAAGGCTCAGTAACTAAACATTTTGTCTTAGAATAATAATTTCTAACTAGCAATTTTGACCACTGTGTTAAACATTGCAAGACTAAAAGAATTAAATTTGAATTTCTTGGATTGCAAGAGAAACATAGATGTTAGAAATATGCTACACATGATGCATTATAAATTATTGGGAACATATATCATATAATTTTAATTATGAATAAATATGCAGGGTAGACATTACTGAGAATGATGTTACATTATTCAGAATTAAGGTATGGTCTGATAACTATTTAAAAAAACCACTTACGAGACTACGGCGGAATTTTCTGCAATCAACACCATCATCTCACCACGATAAAGAGGATCGCTTTTCAAGTCTACCCAAAACAAATTATATTCACTTGGCTTCAGCTTTGAAAACGCAGTTACGTTGATATCCCACACGAATTTACCTGATTTTTCCTTGTGAAATGGAAAAGCTACCGATTGCTTAGCAGAGATACTTTCAAACCACTAAAATGAAGAAACATAATTATTAGAATATATTAAACTAAATTGTCCTCTAATAATGATGTATCTTGGGTTAATAGAAAATTAAATAAGTGTGACCATATGTGTGCCTTACAACTACTCCTTTGACTTGTAAAGAGAGGGAACGAACTTGGGGTTGTCAAATTGAAGAAAAATTACGTAAGATAGTAGGACAGTACACCAGTAAGGAATGCAAGTGCAAAGAGGTAGGACGCAATGTCCAGCACTTTTCGAGAAATTCCTATTCGAAAATACGCGATTGCCTACATACAGGCATTTTATACGAGATTTGAGTTGGCAGCGTAACTCGGTAGACGTTCGTCTGACAGCCGTGCTGCCGTCCGGGAAACTGAAAACAACTTAGGTACTGAAACTAATCTGATATGTAAGGGTTGAATTTCCACCTACCAGAACTTTGGGTGATTATAGAGGATGACCTATGGGGATGATTTTCCCTCTCAAGTCAAATTTTATGTTCCATTTACCTGCGGTCGAACATTTCAACAAAGCGAAAATATATCGCTATCCACTGAAATTAATCTACTGTGGAAGAGTGGAACTTTCCCCCATTATAATTAAGGGTGATTTATATGAGTAGAATTTAAGCTCATATGTTGTATCATGCAAATAGCAAGTACTGAAAACTGCGATCTGAGTCATGATGTAAATATCTCCGGCATGTCTCTTCCGGTAATCCGTCCTCCAAATACCTATGAGGATATCGAAATTCTTTATTTCTCACCTGAGGAAAAGCATCTGCCACGAAAACCTGGATCTTCTTTTGTGCTTCCGATTCTGTCATGGTACTTGGCAGAAGCTGCATAACCTGCTGGACCGTGTCTCCGAACAATGCCACCTTTTCGAACAAGTTTTTACTTTTATCTGTGTCTTCCAGACCTATATCTTCGACCACCAGTTTTTCCACCATCTCCGGCTGTTAAGAGAAATGGTTAAAATTAGTTACATAAATTCTTGCGAAAATTGAGACATCCTTACAACGAGATAATTTGCAATTTTAGATTATCTTTAGAATAAATCTTGAATTTATATTTAAAAGTATATATGTTTCACTGCGATAATCTTAAAAATTACTGCTATAGGGTGCTATTACTATTTCTATTTAGAAACACGATAATGCTTCCAGGCTTTTACCACCACGAGTCCTCCACCTTTCCTTTGAGTGCTTACTTCGACTTTACCTTGAATTTTTATTCTACAACCTCTGTTCAAAAAATTCGGTGAAACATACATTTTGCGAAAGGTATTCACACATATCGACATACAAGGTTCACTGTCCTTCAAAGTAATTACCATCCGATGTTATGCACGCTTGACAACGTGTGTACAAGGCACTGAAACTATGCGAGAAGGCGTCTTTTGGGATGCAATTCAGTTCGGCGTTCACGTTTTGTTGGATCTCCTCAATCGTCGAAAATTTCCAGCCAGTTTCTAGCCAAAAAGGAGATTGTGTCACTTGCTCACCCCCTTACTCTCCTGATCTGACACCCGCGGATTACTTCCTGTTTCCGTTACTGAAGAGAACCTTGAAAGGACAAAGATTTTCGACGATTGAGGAGATTCAACAAAACGTGAA
This sequence comes from Meta bourneti, assembly GCA_933210815.1. NCBI lineage: Eukaryota > Metazoa > Arthropoda > Arachnida > Araneae > Tetragnathidae > Meta > Meta bourneti. The sequence goes on along the minus strand of OW119924.1, from coordinate 10,097,901 downwards.
CGCCGAATTGAAGTGCAATCCAAAAGATGCCTTCTCGCATAGTTTCAGTGCCTTGTACACACGTTGTCAAACGTGTATAACATCGGATGGTAATTACTTTGAAGGACAGTGAACCTTGTATGCCGATATGTGTGAATACCTTTCGCGAAATATATGTTTCACTGAACTTTTTGAACAGAGGTTGTATTTCAATCGCAGAAAAATCTCAGCCAACTCAAACTAGCTTATTTCCATGGTCTTTCAAACTTTCCTATCTGACTTCACTGATACTTTTTCGATTTCAATATTAGAAAAATCCCAACCAGACTTACTCAACTAACTTACTTCCTAGTCTTCCTAGACAAAGCACAAACTTACCTAGCTAAAACTCAAACTAGCAAACTTCACTAGTCTTCTAGCTTATCATTCGGGATTGATCCCGGACCGTCGCCACTAGTCGTTGCGTTGCTCCATTGCGACGTTAATTAACTACCTACCTGTCTTGCTTTCTTCAGACTTTCAATACCCAATTGCAGAAAAATCATAACTCACTCAAATTGATTAACTTTCAGGAATCTGCAGATTTGTTGCAAAGACAGTGAAATAGTAGAAACTAATGATATAAAGAAAGTACTGAAGTTTACAAATGTGTGAGCATGCCCAATGGAGATAAGATGCTTACGAACCCTTCTGAGGGAGAGGCCAATTGCAGCTCGGCCACCTAGGCTGTGTCCTACCAGTATTGCCTTCGGGATATTTTGAGTCACCATGAAGTTCTCCAAATCATCTACTACACACGTCAATGAAAACTCATCAGTCCACTCGCTTTTACCGTGATTTCTCAAATCAATGGAATAAATCTGAAAATTTGAAAACAGAAGGTAAAAAGAAATTGTATCGATTTGATTGCTGCCAAGAAATTGGGTCGCGAAATTACAAGATTTCATGGAAATATTATATTAAAGCATATTTTATATGTATATAAATATATAATATTTAGCCTGTTATAGTCGGAATCCAAATAAACTACATTTTTTAACGAAGTTTGGTTTACTCAGTTTATTTCTACTCAAACTAACATGAAATATTTAAGATTCAGGTCATGAAACATTTGTTTTTTATTATTAGTGCAAATAACTGGAAATTTTGTCGCTTTTCCAACTCGTTTGTTAAGACTTTCACATATGTTTCCATGAAATATTTATGTTTCCTTTAAATACTTTATAAATTCTGAGATTCTACCTTCCTGTGCGATTATCCACAAAGGTTTGCTTCGATTTTATCTGTTCGTCTGTCTATGGTTGTTGGTTGGTTGTGTTTCATGGCGTAGGTTCCCTATTTGACCAAGCTCTTACGTCTATGAAAAATTATTTTCCGATCAAGCATTTATACGTTGACTGAAAGAAAAGATGCTGTGTTAATTTCTAATCTATTTGTAGTCCTATGAAAGCAAACAGATTTTCCATGGCGCTCACTGGTTTCTTTGTTATCCCTCTGAAGAGTTAACAGAAATAATTTCGCCTTGAAAACCTGCAGTCTTCCCTGGATGACTTCTAACTAGTTTTAACTTTCTTGACCAATAGAATATTTTCAGATGATTCTATTATCAGGAGAAATAGAATCTTTCCAATTGATTCTTTTGTAAGGAAATTGAGCAATATAATATTTTCAAATGATTTCATTCTACAGAATACAATCGTTCCTAAGGAATCCCTTCTTAGTAAAGGATCAATAGAGAATCTTTCTAAAGGCTGAAAGAAGAGAATCCATGGATTTTTCACCAATGGACAATTTGCAATAATTCATGGATCACCTCCCCACACCGGAATCCATGAGTGGGGGCATGTCTCACTGCATTCCTTTGGGGATCTATTTATGTATCGCCTTGAAGAAACCAGGAAACTTCAAGCAGCCCACCCGACTTCGGTGCATAATGAGGTTGGAACTCGTAACTAGGCGCTTCAGCTTTCCCTTTTCCTAATAGTGACGATTTCAACCACGGACGGGGCTCCGTGTTTAGTTAGACATTAGAAATGGGAAATTTGGTTTTGGTTACAAGTGCATTTGTATTGTTGAATTGAGGATATATTCAAAATTCATTTGCATAACAGTCAAAGTATCTCACTTGTCGACCCGTTTTCTTGCTTATTTGAAACTTCACAGAGTTCCATGTTCGGTTCGTTGAAAGAAAACCATGCATAAATATTATCGGAGTTCTCCCCGAGACGTCCACATCAGGTGGAGTGTAGCATATCGAGAATATCTTCACAGGCTCAAATCTAGGAATTAAATGAAAAAAGTTTAATCATTTTTAGAGGAAATTACTTTTTTCAGTATAGTGTCAGATTATGCTTTATCTAATATGTTTACTGCTAATGTCATCTTAGGCCGCGGTAGCCCGGTTGGAAGAGTAACGGATTAGGAACCGAGGGTTGCGAGTTCGAATTCAACCAAAGACCGTCGTGTACAAGGGGTACTGTGCACGTTAAATCTGCCGTGGCCTAAAATGTCCTCACGTTGGCCTGGTGTGGAAGTTTGGAGTGCCAACTCAGATGTGACCTCGTCATCTGACCATGATTCAAAATTACGTGTTGTCCTCAGATCTTTCCCTTTGTGCTTGATCCCGGACGGTCGCCAATAGCCCGTTGTGTTACTCCAGTGCAACTTTAATTAAAATACCTGCCTACCTAGATAATGTTATTTTATTTTGATATCAGTTCAAGCTTCTCTTTTCCATTCCGCGATCTTGCTCTATAATTGTGTATGAAATTCCAGCATGGGGAAACGAAATGTGTCAGACGATGCGTTATTGCAATTTTATTGCAATAATATTGAGATTAGTATGAGCCTATTGCAAAAATTATTAATACTCTCTATGCATGTTGGATGTAAATGAAGTTAGGTAGTTGAATTAACGTCGTACAGGAGCAACATAACGGGCTATTGGCGGCAGGTCTGGGATCCAAGGGAAAGATCCGAGGATAACACCACTTAATTTTGAACCTCGGTAACATGACGAGGTCACACCTGAGCTGGTACCCCACTCTCCAAACTTCCCCACTACATCAACTTGGATCGAGTTTTGAACTCGTAACCCCCGGTTTCCAATCCGCTGCTTTTCCAACCGCACTTCCGTGGTCCCTGTGAATGAAGATATAATGAAATGATTGCAATATCAAGTCGAGGGGACTCTATTATTGTAGAATTACATCACAAAGGTTATGAATTAGAAAGTCTCTCTCGTGGCGATGCATATTTTTATCAAGCCCTAAAACCATCTTAATAGATTTATCAACACTGCAGGTCCAGATACGTATCCTCCAAATATTTTTATATTTCATTTTTATTTCTCGTCGTAATTTGCAACTCTTCAAAAGTATAAAAATCATCTGCTAATTGCAGTTTCTCACAAAGTTTTATTTCCTATTTTTGTTTCTCGCCGTAATTCTCAACTCTTCAAAATTCAAAATCGTCTGAAATGATTGTATTTCCTTTTTCACACTTTCAGAACTTAATTTTGCTCTAACAAGTAAGGATTGATATGAAATTTTTATTCTAATGACTGCAATTTACTGTGTCCTTGTGTCGATACAGTAAATTGCAGTATTAAATATTTAGATTGGTATGATTGATTTAAATCACATTCAATTAAAATTGTATTTATTTATGCTACATTTTTATTTCTCACTTAGTTTTTTTAGAACGAAAAATTATTATTTATTTATTTTAATAACAATAATATTATTAAGTTTATTCTAAGAACGAAAAAAGTGTCGTCTGTCGTGATCGTATTTTCTTTCCAATCTTTCAGAATTTAATTTCCCGCTAAGAGAAAAGCAGTACAAGCTAGAATTTTTTACTTTCAACTGTGTTGTATGTCAGTTTTCTCAATTAATTCAAGGCAGGTATATACGATATTTTTTGTAGTCTTTAACATCTCTAATTACGTATAAAAATATTTTGTGTGAACGTCTATAGAGTGTTAATAACAATTTGATGTGTCATTTTACCCTCATAAATTCTCTATTAATTTAGGTCAGTGTGATAGTCCTTTTTACGTGTTTAATGTTTTATTGTTTCTAAAGTAATTTGAAATTATTCTCTTATAAAGTTACAAAACACTAAATATTTTGCAATTAGTTCAATATTAATGAATAGTTCATTTAGAATTTTAATAGAAAATTATATTATAATATCTTAATAAAATTTCTACCATAAAAATTTCGATGCATTGGCGGATATATGCAGAAGCAGCCTAATCAGTGAAACATGATATGTGTCATAAAAGTATACGTTCACTTCAAGGGGTTCCTAATATTTTCTAGAATTTTATAAGGATGTGTTAAAATTGCAATTTAAAGTTTTATCACATAAAATTTCTCTTTCAGCATTGCATCAAAATAATCTTACAATAAGAAAGTAACGCATATTGTTATTTTTTCGAAAATAGCAACTTTGAAATTGGTTCCAACGAGTTTCATTGTATTTTGAACCGTCATAATTTTATCTGCAAACATTTTTGCAATACTTTATGAATTTATATATTATTTTGAGAATAGTACTTGCGACATGGAAATATGCAGTTAGCGACAGATTGATACATCCTTTCAATTCATAAACAACACATTTTCCATTTAAAATTTGTGAATTATGTATTTTATAATGTTGCTACATTTTCAATTTGCGTCATGAAATATGTTTATAGTTTTGTTTATTATGTTTATAGTTTATGTTTTTTAAATAATTACATAAAATTCGATATAACTAGCTAGGGTGAATCAGCCAGTAATTGGCCAGTTAGTGCTCATTTTTTCATGAAAAAATTTCCCTCGAGTAAATTTACAATTGCACTTTCAAGATTTGTTGTATTTAGTATCGTGTTAAGATGGTGATTAAATTTAACTATAGTACAATTTTTAGTATTCAATAGTTCTTAGAATTTTTGTCTGAAATTTCAGAATAGTGATTATACCAGTAATTAACCACAACACATATCTAGTAATTGATCGCTATTCATTTTTTCAAATAAAATTCAAATTGAAACATTTACGCACCTCTTTTAACATTCAGCAGTAAATTTATATGAAATATAGCTAAGCTAAACATTGGTTATTTGATATTTTAAGTATAACTTTGAAACTCGTAAAACTATCGAATATTAAACAAGTAAACATGATAATAATGGTTAGTACTAACAAAAACAAATAAACTAGTTAAACACGTAACAAACTAATATTAAACTAGTAAACAAATGTTGAAATAATATACAATAATTATAACAGAATCTAAATCTTTGTCAATAATTAAAACAGAAACTAAAGTCACCACTGCAAATTCTATCAGTTTCTCCAAAATATAACGCAAACAAAATCATCACTGTCATCAGACAAAAACCATCCAGTCCCAACTTTCTTTTTGGAATAGATTTTATATGTTTTGCAACAACTATCACATTTATATCACGTGCTTTTATACTATTTTCGTTTTGCCAGTTACTTTAACGTTTTTCGCAAATTCATTACCTTCACAAATTAAGTCTGGAAGCATATCCTATTTTCCCATTATCGGTATGAAATTATTTTCTCTTGGTTTGAGGTAACCTGTCTTTCTTCTTTTTTTTTGCTCTTTTTTTCATTTTATCTTTTCTTTCGCAACATAACCACCTTTTAGATACAACTGCATGGAACAATCTCTTCCATTTTGAAATTTCCTTTTGAGATAGGACTCACTAGAGTGAGAGAGATCTAGACATGCGCATGACCTAGAATTAGAATGCAGGATGTGACGAATTAATCCGAACTTTTGTTGGACATTAAAAAATAACATTTATTTTAACACAGACAAAACAATGGGTTTACAATGGACGCGCGAAACAAAAATGCTTATTTTCATATTAAAATTTACGAATTGCTACGAAGACGTCTCAACTAGACGGAGTCCGTGAGCTAACTGTTTCTCATTCTCCTCACATGCGCAAGCGCAGTATTGAAGGACTTTTTAACAGGAAACTTCCGGGTCTGCAGCCGGCCATCCTAGACTCTTAGGCGCTAAGATGTCACAAGGACTAACAAAAGGTTTAATATAAACTGAAGTAATTTAAAGACTCTTTCTTTACTAAAAATTGCTATTGCATTTATCCTCAGTGCTTGATCATCTCTTCCAGTATTTGATCACCTGATCAAATACTGGATACAGGTTCATTTTTGAAAATTAATTTATCTTAAACAATTGCCAAACACTTAGTCATCATGACATTAAACTTCAAATTTAATATCAAACTTTGCACCAAAATCCAGGAATTAACCAGTTTGACAAATTACTGGAACACATGCAGTTTTGTTCTATCAGTGGATTGGCCACAATGTTTATGATTTAAAAATTTATTTAAATATGAAAATTACCATGTATATCAAAATTTTATATATTTATTTACTTTTATGGAAAATTTTAGCTAAAAATAAGGAATAGAATTGAGATGAATTAAGATTGAGACATCACACCTCAGAATAAGTTCCCTATACTGGATTTGACATCAGACTTTTGTTTTTATTTTTGTTACCAATAAAAAGACAAATAAGTGAACCTTAAATTGGTTACCATTTATTCCAGTAGTCCATTGGCTTTCAGAATATAAATTTTATTTATTGTGAGATAAACTAGTTTGCTTGTTTTAATGAGAAATATGAGGAATAGTGAATTACTTGTAGGTGGACAGGAACTGGCTGGTTCACCCTAATTATAATAATTGGTAAAAAAGGTAACCAATTGATAAGTTACAACTTGTAACAGAATGTTTTCTAAACATACAGCCTTTACCATGAAGTTCTCTGTTCAGTACCTAGCCTTTAAGGTATTACATAATTGATGGTAATAATCGCTAAGAAGTAATTTTTAAAACAAATCGAGCCATTTAAAAGAGAAGTAAACAACTTACTTCCTATCTTGTTCATCCATTTTTAAAACTCAGTATTTTCTGCTACAGCAACGGCTTTCAACGAATTTTACTATTTACCAGTAAAAGTGAAACAAACGAATTGCAAAAGGATATACTAAGACAATTGACAAAAACTCACCATTGCTTTTATTTTCTATCGATATCGCAATAATTGATGGCATAATAATTGATGGCATAATAATTGAGGACATAATATTTGATGACTTAGAGAAATAGGGTGTGCGCCCTTTTTAGTTTCTTGTATTGATTTAACGCTCCCTGTTTAAAACCAGAAGCTAAATTATTTCTTGTTAAACCCTTAAAAAAGAATGTCTGTAACAATTTTCCTAAAGATAGATTTTTAAACTGATGGGAAGTTGATATATTTTTTAATGATTTCAATACAATAAGTAATCTGTTTCAATGAAGTGTTTTGTTATATATGTTATCTAACTGCATTTGCGTATATTTTTCGGGCATTTTTTGGATAATATATTTTTTGTTTTCTTTTTAATTGGATATTTTTTCTGTCGGTAAACAACGACTAAATGAAAAAAACATAAAGATTGATAGAAACAATCGAAATTATTTTTTAGTTTCCATATGCTTCATATATGTATCTATAAGAAAAAGATTGTGAATAAGCAATACTCAATTTTTGTCGCTTTCAAAATCCAATAATGTTAAAAGAGCAAATTTTGTGCCACTCTTGTATTGTGATGGAACACAAAGGAGCGATCTCTACGGTTATCAATTTGAACTGAAATTGGTATACGATACGGGCTTCTCTCCGTAAGGTATGCAAAGCACATTGAGAAATATCAACAAAAACGTGTTGTTGAGACGTTTTCAGTATAGTTTTATTCTTATCTCTATTAAATTATGTTTGCCAGTCCTACAAACAACAGCCGATTGTTTAGCACTGTGGCTTCGGTTCAACAGGCTCTGGGATGAATGGTTATTCGTAGCCATTGAATCCACTTTAAGATTAAGATACTGGTCTAATTAGCCCTTGTTTTGCAAAAATGAACACGGAGGGTGTGATGTACTATTAGTGTAAATTGCACGCTCCGTGAATACTTCTAAATTGGCTACAAGGGTTTATTCGAAAATCAACTCTATTAGAACAATATTCATCCATTATATTTGCAATCTGTAGCTCTCCTCAGTTGATGGAAGAAATGAAATACATTTAATTGGAATCACATATAAACAATTATCTGTTTGTGATACATGATACGTATATGAATCTTAGAAGAAGCAATCACAAACACTGCAACTCGGAAAAGATTGTTTTTAACTGCTGTCATCTGTTAGCGATTACAGACACTATTTGGACGAAACTAGCTTTCTTTTAGCGACACGTCCACTATCGCACCTTCCTCACGATTTTTTCTTCACAAGGAGCCCTTTTCGTACTCACTACAAAAGGCTAAATGATAGACTTTACAATAGCACCATACGATGTGTTAATATATATTTTGTTTAGAGGGATATTTTCGGCAGCCTCTCTTTTATACAGGAAATAGTTTGGAAATTTTCGGTCATGCCGATACCTTGGACTATGTATATTTTTAATTTTCCTTTTTTACTGTTTCGTGTCACTTTTAAATAGAATCAGCAGTTTGAATTTTTACGCGTCTATCAGAATCCGTATGTGAATTTAAAATGTATTCACTTAGGTTTGTATACCTGCAAGAACCACTCGGATCCACTGAAGACTAAGGTGAAAAAATTAACGACAGGCAAACATTTTTTAGCCTCAATTTTACAGCTTGGCAAAAATTGTACTTTTACAGTAAGCGCTCAAAGTTGCTATCACCAACGACCAATTGCCGCATTGAGCCCTCTAGCAAATCCAGATGAAAATTCTCAATGTGTGATTATGGTTTAATTTTATATTTACTACCTGTCCTTAAAGCCGAGTAATCGAGCTGATGGTCAGAGTGCTGGCTTTTATATCGAAAGATTCCTGATTCGAATCCGGGGTAAGACATGGATGTGTGTTCTCTAGGAATGAATGTCTGACCTCTATAAACGGGTTGTACCTTGAATGTATGGTCTGTTTGTGTGATGCAACCTGAATCCATCCCCCGTACAGAGACGTGACTAGGCTAGTTTCCACCCGGGGCAAGAACTCGCCTTGGAGCCCCCTCCACCGACCAACCAAACCAAAACCCACCCCGACAACACCTGATATCGCCACCACACATTAATTTCGCTAGTCCAAATTTTTTTATTAAACTTAGATGGTAAATGCCTGATTTCAAAGATAAATAGATTAATTTGCAGCAATTTCATTTTTAGTACAAGATAAAATACCTAATTAATCTAAGATATTTCATTGACAAATAATCTAAGAGTAGCAAGTTTGGTATATTCTTTCACACTTATAATCGCTGCAAATGAAATGAAAAGGTTTTATAAAATGATATCGGGATATGTGTGGGCTGCATCAAAATCAACAGACTGTTGCTTTAGAATAGGATATTTAATTATGCCAAATACAGAGGCTGTTCGGACATTTTTTTAATGATTTTGATGAGCTGTAAAAAAATTGTACTACGAAATAATTTTATTTTCGCAGCAGTTAAATAGTTAAAGTATAACTTATCGTCTGCTAACTCAGAGTTTTGTTTACTTTCAAAATGGCGCTTTTAAATAAGCAATGAATGGAAGGCTATGTTTCCTCTATTTCCGAAGAGAATTATGCTTATTCAATTTTTCAAAAACGCTGTAAAAGTAATTTTTTTCTATACCTAAAGGTACGATAAGTAATATTATTAATGAGAAAGGAATAACCGCGTAAAAGTGGAAAAATACTTCCAAATACGTATCGAAAAAAGAAAAAAATTTCTGAGAATATTTGTAAGATAAGATCTTTAATTTTAAAAGAGAATCCGCCAAATCAAAGGACAAATTACAAAGTCATTAAAAGTTCAGTTTCAACTGTAAATAAAATAATTAACAGTGATTTGAATCTTAAAAAGACCAAAAATACAATGTTCATCGTCTACCTCCACGATATATTGCAGAAAGCAGAACTCGCTGCAGAATTCTATATGAGAAACATTTAGCTGGAGAAAGATGGAAAAATGTGAAAATAGACGACGCGTGGGTGTATTTAAAATATTGCAATAAAAAATAACAATTTATTATCATAAAAGAGGAGAAAAATCTTAAAACGTGGTTCAACTTGGTAACTTTAACGTGAGAACTTTCTCTAGGGGATTTATGATTGTTGCCGGTTTTGCATATAATGGAAAATTAAAAGTAAAAAGGAGGGGGGAAAATGTAAAAATCAACTCCCACATATTATCAAGACCCTATTTTATCCCCAATATTAAAAAAAAAGTACTATATCTTTACCCACAGTGCCAACAATCAGTTGAACTGCATCAGGATAAAGCAAGCAGCCACACATCTAAATCCACTATTAAATTCTTGGAAAAAATGGAATAAGAAACTGGTATCAAGTCAATACCCTTAACTGATATTCCTGATAAATATCCAGATGTCTCACCCATGGACTTTTGTGCTTTTGGACTTTTGAAAAGAGCATTATCGAAACATCGACCGAAAACCATTCAAGGATTTTGGAAAACTGGAACAAGGATTAGGAATAACAGATTTTACTAAAGTTATTATCTTGAGTATTATACTTAGACATTTTACACAGTCTCTTAATCTATTGACAAAATGTGAAGACAAATTAATTTAAACACCAGAAAGATTCAACTAAAACTTAACTTTACGGGCTTTTCGGCTGTAAACATTTTACAATGTCCTCTAAAGATAGCTTTGAAGCTAACTTGTGCTCTATTGATATGATGCTCAGGTTGGTTAGTCGTTGTTGTACTGTTGAGTTTCTGAGGTAATTTTTTATGATCTTTAGTTTGCTAAACCTCCTTTCATTTGAGGCGACTGAGACTGGTATTATGAAGAAAATTCTCAATGCTGTCGTTATGTTGGTGGACGCGTCTTCAAGTCCGTTCTTGTATATTAACGTCAGAAGATCTGATGGTGTAGCCGTTTGCATATTAGGGCTTAAATCCAAGGCATGATACTTAAAACTCTCCACTTCTATCGCCAGCTAGTCCTTGTCTAAGTCTTCTTTATATGTGGTAGCTAACTCAAGTGCCTGGTTCTTCAATTCTTCTCCATTCATTGTTTCAAACCGAGCTCCATTGAGGAAGCCAAATAAACTATTCATGTTTTGAATGACTTGAAACCTTTGCCTCAGTTCATTCAGAATCCGATCTATTATTTGTATAATCAATAATCTGAACCTTTTTTCTGAGAATTCATAGCTTTCAACTTCGCCCTTCTCATCAAACTTCCGCTTCTTCCTCCTCCGTACTTCTTTAACACTAGATATACCGATAATTTGACTATGCTTTTTCTACCGACACCAGTCAAAATGACTGGTCTTAGAAAAAATGGTTGGTGGGGTTTCCAGTCCTTATATATTTTTTATAAATGATAAATTACTTCAATTAGGTTAATTGTAATATATTAAATTAATTATAAAGTCATTCATTAGTTAATTGAAACATAAATAAAAATAAAAAATTCGTACAAGTACTTCTAACTCTGTACAAGTTCTTATATGTTCTAAAATAAAATGGTCAATTACTAAAAAAAATGTGCTACTTATTTCCTCCTTCATACTATTTCTTTTTGCATATGCTTTAGGCCCGGGAGTATCCTTGAAAATTCTGTGAACTGATAATCTTCCACCAACGCCCCCTTCTTTTATTTTTCTCCAAATAGTTCCGTCTGTAGAAATTTCTGTTTCACTTTCATCTTCGTCACTGGAACTGGACGGCAATGGTAAACATCTTCGTTTACGTATGTTTGAAATGTTTTCGTATTCACTGTCGTTTGAATCATCTTCATTGCTCTTATCAGAAATATCGCTATCACTACTCTCGATATCAACACGTTTATTGTTCCTGCCGTGTGGATCACTTTGGTTATCTAATAATTCGCCTTCACTATCATAAAGCTCATCATTTTCAACATCCGAACATTCCATAGGTATGTCGGTGATATTTTCCAAAAACACGGAAGATTTCTTTCGTGTTGTCATTTTTGGGGCCTAAAAATAATTATAAAAATAATTTGAAACTAATAATAGGATAATATTTATCTCTGTATTTAGTTTTCTTACCAAAGAATATACAATATTTCAGTATCCAAAGAAATGTTTCTTTCCAGTTTTCTAAACAAAGATCCACAGCCAACACCCCTCAAAATTCAATCAACGACTGAAAATTTATCACGAATTCTGTAATTATTACCCGCATGACATTTTTTTGTATCGTGCTACAATTACGCAGTATTTATAATTTATTATAACTGCGCAAAACTCATTCCATCACATAGAAAAACGCACCAGTCATTTTGACTGGTTTGGTATAAGTACCGATGATGTTCAAAAACTTTTTGATTTTGAATAAAAATCTAAAACTAACCGCCTAATAATATTCATTTAATAATCACTACAAATGTCATGACAATCGTTTCAAAAAAAAATTAAGGTGAAGTAAGAATTTTAAAATAAAATTGTAAAACCAGTCATTTTGACTGGTGTGGTAAATCTAGAGAGGACTTTAAAAAGAGGATCTAGGTTAAGCTTTCCTGCTATTTCTTCACACATTCTGCATTTAGCTCCTTTTATAGTTTTTGGTTTTTGTAGTCTACTAATAGGTTTTTCCTCTTCATTTTTTATCATACGTAAATATTTATAATAAAAAATACTCGGGGAATTTAGCGCCCCCCCCCCAATCCGGCGCCCGGGGCAGATGCCCCTTCTGCCCCTCTAGTTACATCTCTGCCCCGTAGTGCACTAGGGTAACGCCAAGTGGTTCGCAATTCCGCCCTTGTAGTGCTACGATGACTAAAGCACTTTTCATAACAAGTTAGAATTGGCCGGGAATTGAAAGAAAATAAAAAACTTCCTCTTAAATGCTTTACAGGAAGTTTTGAAATACCTTTTCCAATGCTATTTTGTATTGGGATCTTCGTCTTCAAAATACAATGATTCAGTGAACCAAATATGGCTTTCATTGGTTGAGTTTTAAAGTAAACGTCGTGTAGCACTGGAAATAAAAATAATTAGTTTCCGAAGGAAATTACACTAAAAACAACCGAATAACATTCTATATTTCAGTTTAATTACCGACAGTTCTTTTAGCTACAATGTTCACGAAAATGTTTTCTGCATCAAAGGATTGGAAACGCAGTTTTGGAACTGCAACTACTTGGAAGAGCTCGCCACTCTAATGAAATTCTTCAGCAGTCTTAGTACAGAAATCAATGAGAAATCTGGATCATAGAAATCAGCGCAGAAAAGAAATTATGAGCGGAAATAGGTTTAGAGTCAAAACAAATGCCGAATCGCCTTTGAACAAGGGGAGTGGGATGGAATTGAAGTAGATGCTCAGAACCTATTTGTGGTAACATAACTGAGATGTGCTTTTCAACATGCATTTAATTGGAAATAAGAGTTGACATCAGTAAAAGTAAATGAAATGTTTTTATTTATTTTGGATAAGTTTGTTTCATTTAGAGATATGAAATCTATTTATGTGAATATAGATATTAAATTCATCATAAATGGATTGAAATATTAGCTTTCCAAGGTTTTGATGATCCACACAAAATGGTTTCAAGCCTTATGTACATACACACTTACGCAAGATCTTGCAATACGTTTTTGAAACGTCGCTATGAAAAGGCTTGTCCTAGAAAACCTTGCAGCAAAATGCTATCACGTGAATAAATCTGCAAATTTTCTCAGTGAACTGGAACTTGGGATATTTCTTGCCTGCGAACACTCTTGCGTTCTGTAAGTAAATAGACGACTTGAATATCAGAACTGTTGCTATTCGAAACGAAATTAGTTCTATTGGACTACGGAATCTGAAGTCCCACCAGCATTCATTTTTTCAGTTCTGTAATGACAAGGCTATAAGTTATCAAGGTAGCCACGGAAGTCAACATCAGTTTTCTGTTGATGAGGAAGAACTTCCAGGCTGTCAGAATGCAACTCTTCGCGCTTTTGTTGACGAAGTAGCTTGAATCAATCACCGAATTTCTGAATGACACCGTGACGCCGTAGTTTCTTTCAAGATCCTGTAAGCAGCGTTCTTGAACCAAGTCTGCAAGAACGACTGTGAAGACGAACCAAACGACCGTTTGGATGGACGAAGCCGCAAAGGTCACCTGCGAGCGATGTCTCAAAGACGTGACCAACGAAACTTCAGGGAACACATTCAGACCCACTTTACAAAGAGCAATGAAAATAGGGAACGACAAGATTCGTTCGATTGCTTTCACCAGTTCAATCGAATTACTACGCCCTGCCATTCTTCCATAATTAATACTCCCTCAAGCGATATATCACAAAATCGTATCAGGATCAAATAGCAGAAGCGACAGTATATCGCACCGGTGACGTAAAAAGGACTATAAGCTACCCAGCTATATCGAGAGAGAACACGACTGGTGACAAGTAATTCATTTCATTCGTCGGCAACAAGTAATTCCGACAGGAATATGGTTGAGACGTTTTGTTGAAGAAACTGTTCTGTGCGGTTTTAATTTAATGAGCGTGACATTAGTGGTGGGTACAAGAACAATGAGAGTATATAAACAAGCGTAACCATCCTTCTCTCTCGTACTCTGTTGATATCGTCTGTTAGCGAAACAGAGAGTTTATGTATGTTGTCTCTTCGGTGAATACAGATTCCACCAAAGTACCAGGGTTAATCTAATCTTAACTGAATAAGAAATTTGTGGTCTGTATAGTATTCACCTGCAGAAGGATGAAACTACTTTTGATGTGTTCGTTAATTACTTTGAATTCCTGGAAACTTCAGCAGTAGGAAAACATGAAACCACTTTTATTGAAAGAGCGCCAGTAACATGTCTGCTGTAGTATCTTTGGTTGAGTGGTAAAATGCTCGTCTGCCATGCGGGCGGCCGGGGTTAGATTCCTGCCAATGTATTTCTTGTAATCTTGTGTTATTTTTAAATAAAAACCTTCCATTTTACTAGTTTTCGATTACAACACTACGATAGTCTTGTTCGTAGTGTTATTTAGGAGCACAAAATGTTTTCGTAAGTAATTCTCAAAACGTTGAGCGAATTTGAGAATCAAGTGTTAAATATACAGCTCGTTAGAAAATTGGGGACGGTAAAAGCTTTATAAACGTTTCTTGATGCTTAATAAAGCCTTTGACATAGTCTTGATAGTTCAATTAAGAGTACAGCGATCATCCTTTGTTGAATAAGGGGAATAGTTGGCTTACTACACTTCAATCATTAAAAGGAATACAATTATTCAAGAATGAATTACGTGTTTGGGTTCATTCAGATATCTGTAACTCCAACGTTAACTGTTATTTAGAGCTTAGCGAGTGTTGCTTCGGTGGTTCAGTATTAGAATACTCCTCTGCCATTTGGGAAGACCTTGTTTGGTTCCCGGCTGTACTTTTTAACATGAATTTAAAAGCAAAATCTTCTGATATGCCTTCTTCATAAACGTATCTCACATAAACAATTAATTGAGACAGTTTAGAAATGTCAGGAGTTTCGTCAAGTTGTAAAGCAAATACAGAAGAGTTTGGTAATCGATTTAACAGAACTGATTCTATATTACGTAACATGGCGGAAATTCGGCGAGAAACGGTATCTCTTGATAATTGTATCGTTACCATATTTTTCTCCTTGCATAATTGATGTCATTTTAATTGGTGAAGGAAGAATGAGTGATTCTCCATTTGCATGTGATTTCAAATTTTCCCCTATTAAATATGAAACTTCTAAGGATGCCCGTAAAGCCTTCTCAGGAATTGTCGTGTATTTTTTTCAAAAATACATTTTGATTTTCATACTTTCAGCTCATTTTTTAAAAAAATGTTTCAGATTTATTTTCTAATTCTTTATGTTTGGTTTCCAAATGTCTTTTTAATTTAGCAGGTTTCATACTTCATTTGCTAATTTATCCCTGCAATTAACACGCTACGGATGTTCTTTCCCATTAACAACGCAATAATCTATATTCGCGTTAATACAACGCAATGAACTTAACGCGTAAATCCATATTTAATGAACTCTTGTATTTTCTCAATTTTTTATTAGATAGCAATTTTGTTCGATATTTTTATGTAGAAACTGTGCCATTGGATTCATTCACAGTTTTTCTAAGTTCATTGGATGTTGGTCCATCAATCTAATTTGTATTGTCATTCTTTTCATTTCTGGACGTTGGGTACCTATTTTTAGCCATTTATCCGTCATGGGGGTATCAAAACTAAAACTAAAACTAAATTATAAATATACAATATTTCATTTCTTTGCGTTTGTTCAATCACGTGCGGCTATCACGTGGGAAGAAAATAAAGTCCGAGATTACTCTATATAAATTATGCTTATTTGTAGTTTATTCAGACGAGAATTAAAGAAAATAAACTTAATTATAAGAGAAACATCTCTTTATACCAATTACACATGCTCGCTACTTAAAATAAAAAATACAACGCTCAAGTAAAAATTTACGCATAGTAATCGAGGCAAGTAAATATCTCAACTGGTGTTCCTAGTCGAGCACGCATCTATATTGTACACAGTTTACAGTGAATCATAACATACAAATATTGGAGCTTACTTAAAAAAATACAAAACAAATACAAAATTAATTATAGTGGTTTAATATAATTATGGTTACCAACATTACTTACTCCAAAGATGGTAAAATATGTATTTAAAAATTACAATTAGCATTTATTTTTCAAAATTCATCTTACTGTGATCTTAAACTTGTACTCGCACTTAAACTGCAGAAGCAGGCTTTGTTTAGTGAGCCACCATCTGTAATCCAATATCAGAACTAACTGTTCCCTTAGACGTTTTAAAATAGTAACTACCCTGGTAGCATTTCCAACGAAATATCAGTTGAGCATAATTGATTTTCGAAAAAAATCTAAAACAAAAAATAATACAAAATATAGAAAAAAACAGTTTTTCTTTGTAAACATTTTAATATCTACATTGATTTTTAATAAATTGTTTATTATTGCCCTCCGAGCACATGCTGCCATAACGGTCATTCTCCACCAACAAATATTTGTAAGTTCTATATTTATTCTAAACAATAAGTAATACATTAATATCCATCTGAAAACAAATCTCATCACTATAAGGCCCCGTTCACATTGACTTTTTCCAACGCGCGTTTGATGAGAATTTCCGAGCGTTGCCATGTGAATAGCACTTGGGCGTTTTTCGAGGTCAGTTTCTGTTATGCATTAAATTGTGTTTTTTATTCCCCTAATCCAAGTTTCTATCTTTTGAATGGTTAAAGATAGAATCAAAATTTCAACGGATTTCAAATCAGCGTGAAATTTTACGTCAGATCGATACCAAAAACATGATTTTCTTTGAAAAAGTATATTTTTGTCAATAGTCGCAACTAATTCTTTTTGCAGATATTCCTTTTATACTAAGTGTAAGCCGAAGTATTGCCGTAGATTGTTGAAGCGCCGAAGCTATCCAGCGCTTGGATTCTCGCGATTTCTCCATGTGACCACTCCTGTAGAACTCTGTACTTTTGCTACCCGCGTTTTGTTTTGACGTAAAACGCGCGTTGGAAAACTCATGTGAACGGGGCCTAACAATCTTCCTATTCACGACATAAGCTGGGACCGAAAACCGACATCCTTTTTACAGCATTGTTGTGAACTAGCACCAAATTGGCGACACCAGGTGGTTTAGGGACTTTTTCATGTCGCCAAGAGAGAGCGTGCCCGACGTATTTGATATCGAACAAAACTTCCTTATTCCCACTCATAGTACGGTCCATAGCGAACTTCCGTATTGTATCCCGTTTGTGCTGTGGTCCATAGCGAACATTCGTTTGACTAATTGAACCAGCCCATGGGAGCTATTTGTAAAAGCTCATTGGAGTATCTTTAGTTTCCAAATAAATTAACAAAACAATTTGATCTTGTTAACCATTAAATACAAGTATCACACTAACAAACATTTTTCATTTGAGAAGGAGGACCAACTCACTCCGTCATCCATTGAGAGGAGCGCCTCCTCTATGAGGTGTCCGAGCTCCTTGGTGATGGTGGACATCATCCCGAGCCGTATTTTGCTGGCTCGGATCTCCTCGGGCGAGTGTGAGATGCCGCTGTCCGCCGAAGAGTTCTCCCTCCGCAGGTCCGCACAGTCGCCACAGCTGCCTGTAGATGGGCACCAACTCCTCACAGAACTATATAAAACAAATACACTTGAGTCACAATTAACAATAGGAAAGAATATTGTAAATATATATTTTGTACAGCTCCGCATACAAACTATTTGTGGGATTGGTTGGGTATCTGACCAAAGCTGCACCAAGCAATATTTTCCCATCAAGTGAATGGACATATACCCACACGAGGAAAAAAAGAGAAACACATCCAGGGTAGTAATAGGAATCGAGTAGCGTCGTCTACAACTAGCAGGCTGCTGCAAACCTACTGAGCCACATAATTTTGTATGGAGCATGCTTGAGTAATTTTGTGTTGACTATAAGATCTCAATTGTACAAACTGTATACTTTTCGATGTAAAATCATAAAATATTATATTCAAATTTATTTTATTTTCGGAGGGCCACAGTAGCCCAGTTGGTAGAGTTGCTGATTAGCAACCGAAGGGTTGCGAGTTTGAAAAACGATCCAACCAAAGACCGTCGTGTACGTGGGGCTGGTCACGTTAAATCTGTCATGGCCTCAGATGTCTTCATGTTGGTGTGGTGTGAAAGTTTGGTGCCAGATCTAATGGTGGTTCAAAATTACGTGGTGTTGTCCTCGGATCTTTCCCTTTGGGATTGATCCCGGACCGTCACCAATAGCCCGTTGTGTTGCTCCAGTGTAACGTTAATTGAAATACCCCCAGATCTGGTGTTGACCTCTTCATCTCATTGTGTTTCGAAATAGCAAGGTGTTGTCCTCGGATCTTTCCTTTCGGGATAAATCCCGGTCTGTTGCCAATAGCCTTTTTGTGTTGCTTCAGCAGGACGTAAATTCAACTACCAACCGTATTTTATTTTTGTCTATATCTTTCGATCGTGATCATTACCTCTTGACGCATATTGGGGATCAATAATTACCTAATGCATTCTTTATTAAGTCTCAAATTGTAAAACAGTATAATGAGACTATTTTAGGGACAATTCGAAAATGTTTTCAGAGATAATCATGAAAAAGTTTTAAAAAACTCGATACAACATTAAATGCTGTAAAAGGATAAATGATAATTGTCAATTTTAAAAAATGTGCTTCTTAGCCAGTTTTGAACTGTGTTTCACGGAACACTAACCTTCCGAGAAATTAAAAATAGGGGTTCCGTAATAATACAAAATCGTGAAAAGGAAACAATGCCCCAAAACTTATTTCATGGCAGATCCTTTTGTGAATGTGAATTATTTTCTCTTGGAGTACTGTTGACTTTCATGAACTTTTGTTTTGATTTAAACAAATCTCATTGCTAAAATAAAGCCAAAAAAGAACGAAAACGGATACAAAGCGAAGATAGCCGATCCTGTTCTGAATTATTAATTACTGCAATCCGTTTAAATAATTAAAAGGCAACATTATATATGTGTGTAATAAGATTTTCATGAATTAAATAAAAACTGAATATTCAACAAGGATATCTAAACACTTTTTTGCATTCCATGCAAGTATTTTTCATCCAATGAATGTATCGGATTTGACATAAAGTTCGCTCAGTTATTTAAACGCAACAAAAATGTTCCGTTTCAAAAACAAATTGTGACAGGCTATGAAAAGTGGGCACTTTACAATAATATGGTACGAAAGAAATCGGTGAGCAAGAAAAATGAACCACCAATAATCACCCCACCAAAGCCTTGGTCTCCGTACAAAGAAGCTGATGAGTCTATGGCGACGCTGGAAGGAAAGTACTTGTATCTTACGCAAAAACCAATCGCTTCATTACATGTACGGCTCCCTTATACCAATTAAAATTAGCACTTGACGGAAAACGTCTGGAATTAGTCAACAGAAAAGGCGTTACCTTCCATCACGATAACGCAAGACCGATGTTTCTTTGGTGACTAGGAAAAAATTGTTATAGCCAGACAGGGAAGCCAATGTTACCCAGAGGCCTATTGTATAGCCATCTGCGTATTCATCAAACATGGCATCTTCGGATTTCCAGTTATTCCGATCCTTACAAAATTTTCTTCACCCTCCAATTGGTTTCGACGAGACAACTCGTTCATCAAGATCTGATCAATTTTGATGATGACGAGAAGATATTGCCGATTTTTTTATAAGACGAGATCAAAGTCGGGTCAGTTTTTTCTAATGACGCGATATATCGTGCATCAGGATCTATTCAGTTTTGAAAATGACGAGATACATCGGCAAGACAACCACCAGGAGTATCTTACGTACCTAGGCAAAAACCATACCTTTTCACTTAGATTTAATTATTAAAATCATGACTACCTTTGGATATTTCTATGAGATTTTTGGTATTTTTATAGGATGTATATATACTACTGACTAGGAGCTACGATTTGAATATCGAAAAAATGCTGGCAAAATGCTCAATAAAAAGGCATTTATGGATTACCCCTTCAAGTGGTTCCAACGAGATATCTCGTCCATCAAGATCTGACCAAAATTGCTAATGACGAGATACATCGTCATTAAGACAGTGCCAATTTTTTTATAACGAGATCAAGACCTGTTCAGGTTTTTCTAATGACGGATATCTCGTCCGTCAGGATCTGATGGATTTTGCTAATGACGAGATACCTCGTCGAAACAACCACCAGGAGGGTTAAAGGAAAAACTCTCAATTTCTTAAGACTCAAGCTATAACAAAGGCACATGGAATAAGGAGTCAGAATAATTATCTAATTAGTCAGGAAGATAAAAGAGTTTTAGGAGGGAATTATGAAGATAATGGTACAAGAAGGTCAATACGTTTTTCAATAAAGTTATTTGTAACAATTTTGTACTTTAAAACCAATCGAACTTTTTGTGGCTCACCCAATAACAAATTGTCTGTGAAAATGAAAATGTTATAGCAGTAAAATGTCACTTACCTTCCATGAATCTTCTGTCTCCATGGTGATAGGTAGTTCGGAGTCGTCGAATTCGATTTCATCTTCGGGAAAATCTCCCGGGAAACCGATAGAGGAACCAGGATGAGAAGGAACTTTACTTCGTCCACACTGCTCCAGAGAAAAAAGGTTACACTGCTATATATACTATTGTATGGTAATTTAATTTTTGTAGTGGTGACTACGTGATAACAATACTCTCACTCCCAAATTTAGCAGTGACTGAATTCTATTGATACTGTCACTGGATTGCCGATTGCTGTTCTTGATTGTCAATTGCGATAGAGCTGTATTGACATCACGGGTGTATTTCCGTATGCGTGGTCATGCATTGGATGATTGCGGTCGTGGACTGTCTTGCTCTGCCTTTAGCAGTCGAGTGTGAGGTGGCATGTGAAGAGAAGGATGAGCGGCAACGAAGAGTGAAGCCGAGATCGGAATTGAAGCGATGTCTCTTAACACAGTTTTCACAGCGTCTGTTATCATAGAGCAGACAGTTGATGGAAGTGATTGGCAATTCACAGTTCGCCGTGGGCCATTCATCGCAGTGCGTGCTGATTGTTATGAGCGCCATGTGAGTCAGAAGCGTCATCAAGGTTGTTTTTTAAAGTGCTTGTGTTCATAATCACGTCCAGCATTAACCAGTTCAGCAAGATAAGAGAAAGGCAATGCAAATTTGTCAACCAGAAAGTACTGCATGGTGGAGAAAGTTCATGCTGCTATATACAGTAATACCCCGACTTACGCGAACTCGGAGTTACGCGGTTCTTGAATTTTTCGTTTGGCAACACTGCCGCCCGCTATCTGTAGTGTTTCTCTTGCTGTGATACGCATTGGACGCGTTTCACGCAAACTCTACGTGCACGATTATGATTCTACGATCGACGAAAGTTAAGATTGTTTTGTTATACGTTTTCTAAACCCTTAAGTAAATAAAATTAAGATAAAAATTCATAACTTACACGTTAAGAACATGCTTGTTTTCCGGATTCTAATAGTAGAAAAAAACAGTAGGTAGGAATAGTCCCAACTGTACCGTAAGGTCTAGTTCGTGATTACTTTTGGGCGGAATACCTGGTAAGTGGGTCGCTGGTGAAATGAAGACGGCGGGTATTTGTTTCACATTTATTTATTAAGCCAGTTTCGGTGAATACATAACAGTATTAGAGCGTGGGCAATGCTTAGTATTCTATGGCGAGCTTATGGATGATGAGTATGAAAGCTAAAGTACGAAACAAACGGCCTGGTGTCGATGCTGATGTTCCTGACGAAGGAAATGTCGATGGTGGTGTTTGCAAGTGTGGTGGCAGCTCGTTAGATGGTCCAACGACGTCGCTGGGTACGCGCGCCTGCTTCTTGCGTCTTCGGTAAGCTCTAGATCTCCACACTTGTCATGGTATCATTTTGTCCGTTTTGAACTGCACTTCCAATCTGTTTACGTTCCCTATGCCGCAATTGAAATTTAGTGTGATATGGCTTTATAGTGAAATCCCCTTCGACAATTCGTCACTTTCCACGGCAAACAATCTTCTCACAAATGGTTTAAACTGTCAGTTAGTCCAATGGAATTGTAGAACTCGTTCTTTTCAATTGAAGCAAGCATTCGCCACGACCCATCGATTAGAACTGAAGTTACAGCGGTTAAACAGACCAGAGTATGCCCGAAATTTGACTCATTTCCCCCACCACGCGGTACAAAGGTCAGAGGGGGAGTGGACTAGTGGTCAACCTTGTCGACGTGGCCCACCTTCCTCTACACGATGGTAGGTCTTTTATCCCCATAGACTGATTCCCCTGGAGTTATGGGGCTTTGAGATATCAACACTTTTCGCGACGCGCAAGTTTCTGCTCATGACCTCCATACCCATTTTAAAGACGCATTCACGTCAAAAAACAATTCAAATCAGTTTCTAATATTCCTGGCTCAAAACAAAAATCCAATTAATATAGTGTATATTTATCAAGATTGTAGGGTCAGTTACAAACAGGACCCTGATTTTGTTGACAACTTTTTTGCTAGCACGTCTTAAAATATGCCCTGAGTTAACGATTCCGTTTGGAATCTCCTGATTCTAAAGTGGTTTCATGTCGTTTATCATGTTTCATGTTAAACATATTCATTTACCTTTCAGCATGTTTATCTTTCGACTGACTTGACAGACTGAAGATCGTATTTTGTATTAGAATTGCCAATTGAAACATTGAAACGAAATAGCATTTCTTAAATTCTGTGCAAGTTAGGGGGAAATTCTATAAAATTCACGAAAATGTCTAGAGAGATGTACGAGATCTAATGCAATAACTGCACCAGGAAAACACTCCGTATTTATCCTATGAAGTGTTTATCTGTACTTTGGCTAAGTATATTTCTTACATAAACACTTTTGCAGCACTGCTTTGACATAAATTTACTATATTTCCGTTAAGTATGTGTTTATATACATATATCTCTACATGCATGTTTTAATATATTTCATTTTCAGACAGTTTGTCTGCTAAAGGAGGCCGCGGTAGCCCGATTAACAACTGGATGGTTGCGAGTTCGAAACTCGATCCAACCAAAGACCGTCAGGTACGTAGGGACACGTTAAATCTGTCATGGTCTCAAACATCTTGGCGTGGACATTTGGAGAATGGGGTGCGAGCTCAGGTGTTAACTTTGACCTTGGTTCAAAATAACTAGGTATTGTCTTCGGAATTGATCCCGGAACGTCATCAATAATCTGTTGTTTTGCTTCAGAGTGACGTAAATTCAACTACCTATCGATCGAATACGATTTCAGCACTCAGCCAATAAAGATTACAAAGAACTATGAAATGATATATGTTGTTTGATTGGTCTCTCACTCTCAAAACTAATTAGATTCAACGTCTAACGTCACCAAAATGGTGATAAACTACATTTTCATTTAACTATTTATGTATTAACTACCCATCGGTTCGTTTGATTACACTAAAAAGCCCTTTCATAAATGTAAAATATTTTGCATAAACTTTTAGATCCTTTTCCCGAATAAATTGAACAAAAGTTGAAAACGTTTGTCTGTTTCACGAATTTAGATTACTGTATCAAATTTATAATTATTTGCATTTTTTATGATAGTTGATACGATATCAGACAACACCAATTCATAATATTAAGATTCAGTTGAAATTTGTTTGTATATGAATTCAAAAGATGGCGCCAGCTCTATATAAGTAAAACGTTCGGAAAAGAAACTGTTTGATTCAATCCGCGCTTTACGTCATTTGTTTCATAATTTTCATAACCTTTCAAGGCGGTCACAATTGCATACAAAAAGCGTAATTTCAGACAAGTTTTTAACTATCATCACAATTGTGTTTCTCATTTTGATTTGGCTAAATATGGCCATTGCTCTATAAACCCCGAACAACCAATCAACCAACCATCTTATTTTGTGCCCATCGTGGCATTCCGAAGCATGAATGGCTGTTGATAAAGGATACTTTTGTTTTGGTAATAATGTCCATTTTTGATATCTACTAATGCGCAATGTTGCGATTATTTGCATAGCTACAAAAACCTTTTGTTGCTAATTTAGTAAATTCTTCATTCTGAATGCATCGAGGTTTTACAAGATTTGTTCACATTACTTTTGTATGAAAACTGAAAGATGACAGCATTTTGTAATGTCGAGACAATTTCTTGTTCTAGGAGTTGTATCAGCAATCAAGTCATATTGTTCATCAGACTGCTCAGAAAATTTGTCCCTCAAGTACAGGTATTTTGCTTAAAAATTGTTTCTCAATTTGAGTGAACGGGAATTTTCGAAAAAGTGTTCACATTTCAATACTTCGAGGTGCGAAAAGTAATCGTCCTGGTCCGATTTGGTCCCTCTAATAAGTATGTAGTATTTGCAGAAGTCTGTTATTTTTACAGTTTGGTTACTATTTTCGCCAGTAGATGGCGGTGTTGATGTTGTATTCTGAATAAGTGAAGTACATGGCAGTAAACCATGCATATTATCAGTAGCGTAGTATTTGCATTGGATTTAACTGGTTGAATTTCGAGATAAGATGGGGAAGCAATACAAATCCGATGAACTTGAAAGTCAATTATCTCTCTTCACAGTTGTTTCTCTTCAACAGACATTACAATACAAATTTTTTTAATTCGTAAGTTTAAAAAGGAGCCCCAATATTAAAAATCTATGGACGATCACGCTGTCAAAACATACTTTTAAAAAGGAATGGCCCGTTGTTTTTCTCCAGTGCAACGTTAATAGTTAGGTAGGTAGTTATTTAACGTCCTAATTACCTATCTACTAACCTACATCCTACTAACGCACTAATTACCTACCTTTTAAAAAGGTAGGTAATTAGTACTTAATTAAATACCTACACGACTTAATTAAATACCAACTAATTACCTGCCTTTTAAAAAGGTAGGTAATTAGTTGGTATTTAATTAAGTCGTACTAGAGCAATACAACAGGCTATTGGCAACGTCCGGGATCAAACCCGAAGGGAAAGATCCGAGGAAAATACTTTGATTAAGTCATTTTGAATCATGGTCAGATGGCGGGAACAACACCTCAGCTGACACCCCAACGTGAGGACATTTGAGGCCGCGACAGATTGAACATGCACCAGCCCTCGTGTCCACAACGGTCTTTGGCTGGACCGAGATTTGAACTCGCAACCCTCTGGTTGCTAATCCGTTGCTCTTCCAACTGGGCTACCACGGCGGTTAAAAAGGTAGGAAAATGTGTAGAATGAAACTGCGCAAGGACCTACTACGGGCATTATCTTATCTCGGATGGTTGCTAGTATTCATCGGGGAGGCATGGGGAAGAGAGGAAGGGTCGGTGATCAAGGTATCCATTGAACATGATGACTATCTACCAATCATAGTAAAAACCATTAGAAGATGAAATGATTCCGAATACACATTTTCTGGTCAGCATTTTGTTGTAAAATTAAGGATGTCAAAAATAGAAACACATGTCCCACTCAGATTTACGTTAAATTCGTCGTTTTGCTTCAGATTTTACCCATGCAGTCTTTCTGAATTTTGATTTTTTCATGACAGGCATCCGAGTTTACACGGATGTTACGACACTTATTAGTTGAAATGTAATTCAATTCACACACAAATACACATTTGATTTCCTATATGGTTGAAGTTAGAGATTTATCAGACACTAGCAGAATTGTACGGCGTTACTCGGGTTGAATTGGTTAACTAACTTCTGCTTTCGTTAATAAATTAAAATTCCTATTCATAACATGTAACAACTACCGCACTCTAATAAAGGTGCACAACTGTTAAATTCATAATTTCACAAATGTGAATTTCATAATTAACGTTTTATATTTTTGTAGAATTTAAATTTTTAGAAAGAAAGAAAAATATCTAGAGTATGCCAATGTTAATCAGAGTGCATAGAATAGTTCAGGGCATACATATAAATGCCTTGTATGTCATAAAAAAATAAAAGTGTGTCCCATAATTATAATACAATGATTAAAAATGTTTTTAAAACTAATTAAACCACTTAGCTCAACTACAGTTATTGAACGAAAAATATTAAATTGAAAATCCAGAAATACATCTTAAAACAGATTTTAAAAAAAGCTTCGAACGAAAAGTAATGAATATATCTGTCTTTTTTTCACTACAAAATAGATTCTTGAAATACACTCATGTCCAAATTTATCTTTACATACCCAAAAATAATGATATTCCATGAAATATCCAATCGATGTAATCCATTTTTGCAGGGAATGTGTGCAAGACAAGCCTAATTACCATTATCCAATCAAAAGTGATCAAACGGTTTCTGATATGCAAATCAAGGCGTTACGTCATCCGACGGTGAATCAAGCGCTTGGCCCAAAGTGAATATCTGAGAGAATTTCTGCAATACAGCGTTTGATTTCAGTGTGTAAGGACTCCAAACGGTTTGTTATGGCTCCGAACTATCATTTGGAAGAATCTGTGAAGTGGCGAATTATTGGCCGTTTAGAAGCAGGGCAGACAATCATGGCAGCAGCGAGATGTGTGAATATTTCAAGACAGACACTCTCTACGCTATGGAAACAATTTCAGAACTCTGGAACTGTTGTAAGGAGGCCTGGACAAGGTCGTAAACGAATAACAACTGCTTCTCAAGATCGATATCTGGCAATAACTGCCCGTAGTAACAGGAAGTCTACTGCTCGGCAGTTACGTTCAGAGGTTGAAACCGCCACTAAACTGTTGTATCACGGCAAACTGTATACAGAAGGGTTAATGAAAAAGGTCTTTATGCCAGAAGGCCAAGGGTATGTGTTTCACTGTCTTCACAACAAAAGAGGGATTGCTTTAGTTGGTGCAAAGAACATCAGAACTTTAGTGAATACCAATGGACCCATGTTCTCTTTACTGATGATTCGAGGTTTAGTTTAACATCTGATTCTAAACGTGTTTACATCTGGAGGGAGTCAGGAACGCAAAATCTTCCTTCGAACATTATGGAACGTGACCATTTCGGTAGTGCAGGTATGATGGTATGGGGAGGAATAATGATCGATGGACGTACGCCCCTACACGTTTTCAAGAGTGGATCTGACCGGCCGGAGATATCGGGATGAGGTCTTAGAACCTTATGTAAGACTTTTCAGTGGTGCATTTGGATCTGACTTTTTAGTTATGGATGATAATGCTCGTCCACATCGAGTAAACCTCGTTGACGAATTCCTTGAAAGTGAAGCCATTGAGCGAATACCATAGCCAGCAAAATCTCCTGAAAATCTGAACCCAATAGAGAACTTATGGGACTACCTTGGAAAAGCAGTTGCACGGAGACATCCTCCTTCTAGAGATATAAATGCCCTGAAGACCGCATTGTTGGAGGAGTGGAACTTAATTCCCCAAACTGTGGTTAACAACATTATTGTCAGCATTAAAACACGTTGTGATATGGTGTACACGTCAAGAGAGATCACATTCTATATTAAATTCATAAGCCTTAATTTTTTCTGAACTCTCCTCGTCACATATTATTGTCATTTTTATTGTTTCATGTTACAGTTTTATATCATATGCAGTGCTCTTAAATTTTTTCTTTTGTATTTATGTGTTATGAGATGTTATGTATCACTTCACACAAATTCATAAAATTATAGTTCACAATTTCTGTGAAATCCGTGATTTTATGTATGTAAAAATAATTTTGGACATGAGTGTACAAAGGATACAAATTTAAAAAAAGCAAACGATTAAAAAAGTACCAATATTAGCTACCAGTCCTATATTATAAAAGGTATTGTGCTGTATATTTATTTATAATGTTTTATTCTCTTTATCGTCTGTCCCAAATATTCAGAATTTTTTTATATTTCGTAAAGAAAAAAAATCAGGGTTTTCTTAAATGAAGTACTAAAATTTAAATTCCGTAAAAATACTTTTGGGAAAAATAATTGATTTTTCAGCAGCACTGGTAAAACAATCCAAGCAATTGCAACGCTCAATACCAATTCCAGCTACTCTAAAACCATCAAATTATGAACGATTTACATATAGTTATACAGATGTTTTAGCAGGAAACTTGTCTAAATATGTAAACAAAGGAATGTAAAATAACGTATTTACTAAACTAAAATTTATTGTATAAAATACAGAGCATTGCATTAAAATATGCTCAACAAATTTTATGTGATACTTGTGCAAACACACAAACCAAAATATCAGACATAGAATGGGAAGACGGACAGACAAACTAACGTAAATGAGTTCAGTCACTAAACTCACAGTATGCAAAGTTTCATGAAAATATATTCAACCATTTGGACGCAGCACGGGCACACACATACAGACAGACAGATGAACAGACAGACACCAAACGCGCAAGAGACGGATTTTGCATCAGAAGGGCCCAATACGGATAGAAACTTGAAATGGGTTCAAAATATTCAGTGTTCAAACAAACACTCCATTCTCATTTATAGACTAGGGAAATTGGCCGACCTTACTCGGGTTGAATTAGTTAACTATATATCGAAAGTGACCAGAAAATAATCACTTTCCTCTTTCGTAGAAAAATGCCAAATCATTTAAGTGTGAGTGAAATAAGTTTTAACACCTTTTCGATATTTTTATAATTTTTACAACTTATTTTGAACAGAAATTCCATACATGCATATCCATCCATGTAATACTTTTCACATATATCGCACCCCTGCTATAGGTACAAACTGACGAAAGGTGACAGAAGTAGTATGGTTTTGATGGCTACCATATGATGGTTGTCAAAAAAAGCGTACAAACAACACATTTTAATAACCATAATATAGTATTGAACTCGACAAAATGTGTTATTTGAATTTGATGTTTTTCAAGTTTCACTCTCTCAATAGAGCGAAAATAAAATCACGATTGACCTACTTTTAAGCGAAAGAAGCGATGTTGGTGGATGAATTCAACATACAAGTAACCTTGCCTGATTCCGCTCGCCAATGTCAGATAGAAACAATGAGGTGAAAGCTAAATGACGAGTTCAAGTTGTTTGATGATGAAAGATTTCATTTACATCCATCGAAGATGTAGTGATATGACTCATTATTATTCCGAAATAAAATGATTGTAGTGTTAATATGTAGGATCGCGCGCGTGCGCGAACCTGAAACTTAAATAAACATTGGTCGAATTGTTTATGGTTTAGACAACTCGACCAATGTTTACTTGCATGACAATGTCTAAATAAATGCAATGAAGGTTTTTTTGTAATCCGAGAAGTTACCAAAAAAGAAATTTGATTACGGTGTTTTTACGTTCCTATATAAATACATATTGCTATCATCATTTTGCCATTTTAGAAGGAACATTACAAGAGTAAAGTTGATAGATTTAGAGAATGAGTAATATACAACTTATTTTTAACTGATATATTAAAATAATTACAAAGGATGAATGATAGTAAGAGAATAACCAAATTAAAAGTTTATAAGTGTTTCCATTGGGGTTTTGATCATCACATCAGTACTTTTAGTAATATTGATAAAACACTATCATAGAAATACAAATGAGGACATAGATTTGAGCATTTCTACATGTTTTTACTCAGAACATTTAGGAAGACGTTTATATTTTCATTTTTGCTTTAAAGATGAACTCAAAGTATATGACATTAGATATTTTTGGAAGGAAACACATGCTAATATAAAACCAATGGTTATTGGAGTACAGTTGACTGAAGACGAGTTTCAACAAGTTTGTAGACAATGTTAATTCACCCGAGTTTGTGTATTGTAGCAGCTCCAAGCCAATCAGGAAAATCAAACCTCGTTAGACATATGGTAGAGCGTAATGTTTATGGTTATGATTTTAAATGTGTAAAATGGTGTTATTCTGTGTTCCAACCGTGGTTTCTTGAAGAGAAGAAAATTGATTTCATTCAAGGTTTACCAGAAACTTATCCAAGTGGATCGCTAATAGTAATTGATGATTTGATGAATAACTTAAATGAGAAAATTTCTGAGTTGTTTACAGTAGGTTATTATCGGAATATCAGTGTTATTTTAAGCTTACAAAATCTCTTCCCACGAAATAAAGTAATGCGTGATATAAGTCTAAACACACATTACATTATACTATTTAAAAATAATCGAGATTTGAATAAAGTTTGTTGTTTTTCTAGACAAATTTATGGAAACAAATAATCGTTCTTTATGGATGAATATAAAAGAGCAACTTCAAAGCCTTATGGTTATTTAGTGATAGATCTTCATCCACGAACACCAGAAGAACAACGTCTGCGAGAAAATTTGTTTCCCGATTCCAATGGTCTTTGTTGGGTGTATTTACCTATAAAATGAAGAATATTATCAAACATTATCATTTGTTGAAATTATTGGCCACTTCAACACCTACACAAAAGAGAGCTATTTTACAAACTGCTGATAAAAGTCAAATACACTGTTCGTGTGAAATTTGTTTCAACGTGTTAGCAGGAAATTTACCTGTTAATATTAACAAATTACATAAATTTAAAACATCTATACGAAAAATAGCTAACAAAAACTGTCCTTGAATAATAAAAGAAAGGAATTCGTAAATCAAACAGGAGGTTTTCTACCCATAATTTTACCAGCTATTCTCTCAGCCTTAGCTGGTTTCCCTGGGAAATCGTTAGGGAAACGAATTTAAATTAGTGAAATATACCACTCGAAGAATGTCTCGAAGAATGGCTCGTGTTCCTGAAGAATTAGCTGCAGCGTATCATCCTAAAGTACCTGAAGTGCAAATAGAAGATGACATAACGAGTTTGCTTGAACGAAATCATTTACCAGATGATATGAAAGCAAAATTATTAAGTCAACTTCTTATGAAATATTAACATGTTGTAAATGAACCTAAAGAACCATTACGTGTTGCTATTGAAGAACAGAAAGAAAAGACACAAGCATTTGAAAATAGTAATGACCAAAATATCTTGTATCATACCATTTTATCTGTTCCTCGGAATTTTCAAAAATTCATTCCTCCTATTGCTGAGAAACTAAGTACACGTAACTACACTTGGAATGAACAAGGTGAATTGATTAAAGATGATGAAATTATCAAAAACACAAATGGTGTTGATTTATTTTCGTACCTAATGAGAAATGTTAAAAAGAGTGTGGAACCAGATAATTTTCCTATTTTTTGGAAGGCAATAAAAGAAATAAATATTCCGCGTCAATGGATTGGCAATCAAAAATTATTTCAGAATTCTGAATCAGAGCTAGACATCGATAGAGTGCAAAGTAAAATAAATCTGGAATCTTTAGATTCGGATTTTTTGTCTGAAAATAAAAAGAAAAAACTGCGTGGGAAGAAAACATGGAAAAAATATTAGAATCAACTTATTACGATTTCAAAAATCCAGCTTCATTTGGCGGAGTGAAAAAACTTTCATCAATAATCAAGTACCATATCAGAAAACAAAACGCTGGTTAATAACTCAAGATACGTACACTTTGCACAAACCGATTCGGAATAAATTTTTTCGAAGATCAACGATTTCATATGGTATAAATGATTTATGGCAATATGACCTTGTTGATTTACAACATTTTGCTAAAAGTAACAATAGTATAAAGTACCTACTCACCATAATTGATGTATTTTCGAAGTATGCATATGTAATACCCCTCAAAAGTAAAACTGGTGTTGCTATTAAAATAGCTTTCGAAGATCTATTGCAAAGAGTTAAACCTAAAAATATTCAAAGTGATAAAGGAAAGGAGTTTTATAACAACCAACTTCCAATCTCTGTTTAAAAATCACAATATTAATCATTACTCTGCTGAAGGTGACCATAAGGCTAGTATTGTTGAGAGGTTTGACAGAACATTGAAAAATAAAATGTTCAGAGTTTTTACATATAGAAAATCTTATAAATATGAAGATGTTTTACAATCACTTGTGAAGTCATATAATAACAGCGAACATCGCAGTATTGGCATTGCACCATCAAAACTAACTCGTGAATTAGAACCACAAATATTTAAAAAAACTGTATGGTTATACAGTTAAGAACTCTAAATATTGTTTTAATGATGGTGACAGTGAGAATTTCGAAAACAAAGAAAGCTTTTAATCCAGGTTATTTTCCTGGTTGGTCAAATGAAGTTTTTAAAATAAACAAACGTGTTTTATCTTTTACAAAGACGTATGAACTAGAAGATCTGAAATGAGACCCTATAAAAGGACGATTTTATGTTGAGGAGCTTCAAAAAGTTATCAAAGAATTACACGACTTTTGGAACGTAGAAAAAGTGTTCAAAACTAAGGGTTCAGGAAGTAAGATAGAGTATTTCGGGAAGTGGCAAGGATTTGATGATTGATTTAATTCGTTGGTTAAATCATCATGGATGATATGATGTCTGATTTCTACGTTACGTTTCCGAGCAACTCAAGTTCCTGCACTATTTTCCACAAAATACTCAAGCATCATTTCGAACAAAACTTGCTCGACGCATAATATTTAGTGGTATGTGGGAAGTAGGTTTATCAGAAATTTTTGTTCCTCGAACATGGTTTAACATTGGAAATCATAATAATAAGTATTCAGTAACTTACGAAGAAATGGAACCTGAAGAGAAAGCTTTTCTTGAATATAATATTACATATAAAATTGACCAATTAAATCAAAGTAATCAAGTAATAGACATGATCAATGAAAATATTGAAGATACATGTGGAAAAAATGTGGTTTTAACATTGGACAAAAAAAAATATAAAACTCGCTCGCGATTATGAACTTCATATTAAGGCAGAGGAGGCCCCAAAATTGCTGCATATGTTAAGTTTACCAATCGAAGATAGAATAATAAAATTTTCGGAAAGCTTTTTATTTAGAAAGCCATTGAAGACCTTAAACGATAATTTTTTCAAAATTATACACGAATCATCCAAAAAAGACATTTTATAATACGAATAACAAAATTTTTTCATAAGTATCAAGAGCTAAATTCTATGCATCTTGAACTTTTTCAACATATTAATTATAATCTAATACAGACTGGAATTGGAGGAGCAGCGGAATTCATATTCAATTTTAAGGAAAATAAAGTAGAAAAAAAAATGTTGAACTTGAGTTTTGATTAATCTAAGCTCCAAATTTCATGAGAATGTTGAATATGACTATAAAGATATTGTTTTAACAGGTAAAACCTTTCATGATTTTCAAAAACTTGATAGAAAAAAATGGAAATGTGTATTTACTTTTCACAGCGTGTTATTTTGCAACGTCGAGACTTACTGTGTACTTTTCACACTCAAATCTGAACAGTGAAGCATTGCATAAATCAGCGAACACCTGGTTCCATAGCTCTCTTATTAAACGCCATCTGCTATCAAATATTTAAATAAAATTATGCTCATGAATAGAAATCGTAAATTTCTGACGGTACCGCACGGTTTTGCCGGGTTATTTAATAAATTGAGAAATGAGTCAACACATATTACAATTTAAGTGGCAAATTGGAAAAAGCAACTCAAGTTTTGAAGATGGTAGCTATAGGTGGCGCAGGATCGATTCCTTTATCTACCAAAAGTACATTTATCTCTTGAGAACCGGTACAAATTTTGTTGTATGTGTTTATGTCCATCTACTTGACGGAAAAACATTTCTTGGCTATAACTGGTCACTGCACTTTAAAGAAACCAACAATCTTTCGTCTGATAAAGTCATACAAACCAAGTGAAGGAGTCGGTGACTGCAAGGATATGTTTATAATTTTTATTTGAACTGGGAAGGACTCCGAGATGATCTAAATGATAAGTATGAAGAGTAGTATCTTCCTCCTGCAAAGGATGCAGGACACCTTCTTGTTTCCAGTCTTGCGGTTAGCTAATATGCATGTAATGTAAATTTAAATACATATTTCCACTTTCTTATTAAGTTGAGGAAGGAAAAACACTGAGATATATTATGCTATCCTGTTCGTTTCAAACGAAACGTCCTTTCTAAAGAGCATTCTTAATTATTCCTGTTTGCATAAAAGATGGAATTACAAATAGATTTGCACCATTAACGAAATTATAAAGGATGTTATACTGAAACAGAGTCTTCAGAAGATTGGTTTTTAAACTCTTCTTTTATAACTCGGAGTTCAGAATCTTCGTCTTGTTCTCGTTGTATTTGAGCAATGAATTGATCTGGGGATGTTAAGGTGATAACTTGAACACGGCTGCGGGCATCTACGTGTGACATTCGAGAGGCACACCTATGTATTCTATTTCATAATCATAGCATTAAGCCCATCTCACGACTCTGCTACTGAGTCCTCGCTTAGTCATGACTTTCTTGAAAGCATCGCAATCAGTAATAATTTTGAAAAAACCAAGGACTGAATACACTGAATACTTTTAGAGCTTCTATGACAGCTAAAAAATGGAGTATTTTATTTCAGAGTCGGAAGTTTCTGAACGCGTAATAAAATGAATGAAATTCATTGTCAGTAATAGATCATTGCATAAAATGACTGCCAGTCCGTCAATGGAAGCATTTCAAGAGGCAGACATTCCAAAATGGGGAATTTAAGTTTTCACATTTTGGCGGAAGATCTGTAAAAGAGGGTTTTGGGAAAATAATTTTTTAAGGTGATTAAACGTAAATCGTTCTTTGTTACCAAATTGCAAATGACATACATACGTAGATTACAAGATGCATCTTGCCTAGGGGTATCATGTGCAGAAATTCATCAAAAATTACACCATCAACTTCATCAGAACTAAACGTTAGCTGATATAACTTAATAAAGTCACATCTAAATTATAACAGAAAAAGTCATTGACTCATTTCATACAAGAACTATAGTTGGAAAAGTATGCTTATCTATTTCAATAGTTGCTTGAAATGAACCGATTGATGGAAAACAGGAAAGCCCGGATCCTGTAGGTACACCATCAGCAGTTGAGTTTTGGTGAACCTATCTTCTGCCAGTCACACCTTTCTTCATTAACGTGACTTGTGAACCTGTGTCAACAAGTACTTGGAACATTTGATGTAAAATCATACCCGACTTGCACATAATTTGAAGAGCATCTACTTCACCAACATTGTTTATATATGACTCAAAGATTTAGATTTGGAATTTTTGGGACATTTTTGTTTTATGACCAAAACCTTTGCAAACAAAACAACGCGAACGACGGTTTTTAAGCTGAAATTCCTTACAAATGATTGACACTACCACAGGAATAACATCGTCGAATATTTTGTTTTTGTTTCGATTCATGTATATTATGATTGTTTTCCAATATTTCAGTACGTTCGTTCCCTGTTGATCTTCGAAAGGCATGTGATTTGTTATCGAACTTTCGGAGAAATTATTTCGATGAATCGTCACGATAACGAAACTTCTCAAAAATGTTTTCGCGTAATTCATGTAAAGTTTAGAAACATAAAGAACAGTTTTATTCCCTTTATAATGTGGAATTCCCTTGCTGATATAATCACAAAGGCATTCATCAATTATGCCTTTAGACGCAAATTCTCTCGTAGCAATTATGTATTCCAATAATTTCATTTTTTTCGCAAGGAACGCGTAATTAATTGTCTATGAATATCTACACCATTTACTCTAAAAGTAGTAAAAGGTGAGCTATTTGTTAATTTCAGGATCAGTTCAATGGGATATATATATCCCCTTGAACGAATCCACAATTATTTAAAGTAGTTCATCTTTTAAATTGTCAAATGTTCGAATGTTTTTTATTGTTTGTACTAATTTTGCTGATGAGACCCATCAGCATTCAAGCCATTTTTGTTATTGTGACGGTCTGTAGATAATTTAAATTATATAATTCTACATTATCCATAATTATTAAGAAAATGGTTTACTGAAACTGAGCAAAAAATTGAGCAAGATGTAAATATGAATATTTTCTGCATTTTGCTCTTTTTTCGTGTTTTTTTTCAGGGATGACGGATGTTAAAGTCCACACAATTTAAATACAACAATATAGCTATGATTGTACATTGTTGTCCACCCAAATTGCAACACCAAGAAAGACAAGAGATATCACAACAAAATTTATTTTGTAGATAACATGTTGACCAAGTATCAAATGATTAAATTTATAGACTTCTGTGAAGTGTGGTTCCTGCCAAAATCAGTAGCCAGAGTAGCCGCCATTGTTGGAGATCACCGCTGCCACACGCCTCGACATTGATTCAAAGAGACTTTGGATGTGTTCTTGGGGTACAGCAGACCAAGCAGCTTCCACACGTTGCCAAAGTTGATCTGGTGTGGCAGCTGGGGATGTATTCTGGGTCAATCGTTGAGCAACCATGGACCACATGTTTTCTATCGGCGAAAGATCCGGAGAGAGAGCTGGCCAGGGAAGCAATTCAATCTGGCGATTGACGAAGAACCCTTGGACAATGCGTGCCACGTGTGGTCGCGCATTATCCTGTTGAAATATGGCTGTGGGCAAGCCCTGAAGGTAAGGAAGGACAACTGGCTCCAACACCTCGGAGATGTAGCGCTGGCTGTTTAAAGTTCCGGCAATGCGTACTAGAGGAGTGCGAGAGTGATATCCAATACCGCCCCATACCATAATACCCGGTGCAGGACCAGTGTGGCGGTGCATAACGCAGCTGTTCAGCATCCTCTC
Source organism: Meta bourneti (assembly GCA_933210815.1). NCBI lineage: Eukaryota > Metazoa > Arthropoda > Arachnida > Araneae > Tetragnathidae > Meta > Meta bourneti. Next base: position 10,060,720 of record OW119924.1, on the reverse strand, counting down.
TCCACGGTGTCTCCAGACTCGAATCCGACCATCGTGGTGTTGCAGACAGAAGCGTGACTCGTCAGTAAAGACAATTTCATTCCATTCTGCCGTCCACATCCTTCTTTCATCGCACCATTGGCGGCGGAAACGTCTGTGGTTCTGCGTCAAGGGTAGACGAAGCAATGAACGTCTTGCGGACAGACCACTCTGCTGTAAACGGCGTCGAATGGTACGCGCAGACACTGGATGATGCGGTACAGACTGAATGTGCTGTGCTATGGTTCGTGATGTGGCTGAGCGATCCGTCACTGCCATACGCACAATATGCCTGTCATCACGTGAAGTGGTGCACTGAGGTGGATGCGATCGAACACGTCGGTCCGTCGTACCCTCCTGCATCCAACGATCACATATCCGCATTAGCCCGCTTACTTTATGAAAGGAAGTGAATCTGGAGTGCCTTTGAAGAGAGGATTTGAGTTTTTTCTGCACTTGTGTGAGGCGTAACCTAAGAGAGATCAACGCAAGTCACCCCCTGAAAACTCAACGTACTACCAAAGAGAAAAAAGTCATAAAAATAAAATATTATCAAGGTTTGAAAGGGAAAATCAATAAAACAGCCAAAGGTATAACAATCCACCATTTTGAAATGTTGCCGCCAACGCCAACTATCCCGGAGAACTATTCACTGCCAGATCCGTCCTATCAACAATAGCAGTACAAAAGAGCAAAGGAACGGCTGGAAAATGGCAAGAATATTTGTACAAGTGAATATGAGGGGGAAATGATAATTCGTAACAAGAAATTATAAACGTGGCAGGAATGAATTTGATGGAATGAAAAAGAACAATAGGGAAAAAAATACTTATGAAAATGAAGTATGGGGCCATCTGGTCGTGAAATAAAGGAAGAAAAAGAAAATAAAAACTATTTTTAAAGAGGTTGAAAGAGGTAAGGAAAAATTATGGAAAACTTCTAAACAAAAATCTATTGGGAAAATCGTTATTTAAGAGGGTAATTTTAAGAGTTTTGAGCTGATTATCAATAGTAATTTGAACTCTGCAGATATGATGAATTCTATGGATTTGATTATAAATTAAGTTCCTGTAGATACTGAAAGAGATATTTGAGTCCAAGGGAACAAGTTTATTAATATTAAATTGAAAATAATTTCTTTTGTCATAAATAGCGGTTGTTGATTTAGAACTGATATCAATATGAATGTCAAGAAAGTTGGTGGATAAATGTGAGCTATTTGTTAATTTCAGGATCAGTTTAATGGGATATATATATCCCCTTTAACAAATCCACAAATATATATTATTTGCATATTTGTGTAAATATGCAAATAATAAGTCATTGTGATTGGTTCTAGATTATCTTTTCAAAAATAACAACACACCATTGGAGAGACGCTAATATATTATTTTGATACACGTTGAGCATTATATACAATTGCACATGCAATACAAATAATACACACACAGGTTTTTCTTTATACAACAGAGCTAAATCCTATTTCAATGGTATCTGACATACACTCATGTCTAAATTTATCTTTACATACCCAAAAATAATGATATTCCATGAAATATTCAATCGATGTAATCCATTTTTTCAGGGAATCCGTGCAAGACAAGCTTAATTAGCATTATCCAATCAAAAATGATCAAACGGTTTCTGATATGCAAATCAAGGCGTTACGTCATCCGACGGCGAATCAAGCGCTTCGCCCAAAGTGAATATTTGAGTAAATTTCTGCAATACAGCGTTTGATTTCAGTGTGTAAGGACTCAAAACGGTTTGTTATGGCTCCGAAGTATCATTTGGAAGAATCTGTGAAGTGGCGAATTATCCGCCGTTTAGAAGCAGGGCAGACAATCGTGGAAGCAGCGAGGTGTGTGAATATTTCAAGACAGACATTCTCTATGCTATGGAAACAATTTCAGAACTCTGGAACTGTTGTAAGGAGGCCTGGACAAGGTCGTAAACAAATACCAAATGCTTCTCAAGATCGATATCTGGCAATAACTGCCCGTAGTAACAGGAAGTCTACTGCTCGGCAATTACGTTCAGAGGTTGAAACCGCCACTAAACTGTTGTATCACGGCAAACTGTATACAGAAGACTTAACGAAAAAGGCCTTTATGCAAGAAAGCCAAGGGTATGTGTTTTACTGTCTTCACAACAAAAGAGGGATTGCTTTAGTTGGTGCAAAGAATATCAGAACTGGAGTGAACACCAATGGACCCATGTTCTCTTTACTGATGATTCGAGGTTTAGTTTAACATCTGATTCTAAACGTGTTTACATCTGGAGGGAGTCAGGAACGCGAAATCTTCCTTCGAACATTATGGAACGTGACCGTTTGGGTAGTACAGGTGTGATGGTATGGGGCGGAATAATGATCGATGGACATACGCCCCTACACGTTTTCAACAGCGGATCTGACCGGCCGGAGATATCGGGATGAGGTGTATCTGACTTTTTATTTATGGACGATAATGCTCGTCCACATCGAGCAAACCTCGTTGACGAATTCCTTGAAATTGAAGTCATTGGAGGAACATCGTGGCCAGCAAAATCTCCTGATCTGAACCCGATAGAGAACTTATGGGACTACCTTGGAAAAGCAGTTGCACGGATACATCCTCCTCCTAGAGATATAAAAGGCCTGAAGACCGCATTGCTGGAGGAGTGGAACTTAATTCCCCAAACTGTTGTTAACAATATTATTGCCAGCATTAAAACACGTTGTGATATGGTGTACACGTCAGGGGAGAACACATTCCATATTAAATTCATAAGCCTTAATTTTTTTCTGGGTTATTCTTTTCTTTCTGAACTCTCCTTGTCACATATTATTGCCATTTTTATTGTTTCACGCTAGTTTTTTATCATATGCAGTGCTTTTAATTTTTTCCTTTGTATTCATGTGTTAGGATGTTATATATCATTTCATACAAATTCATAAAAGTATAGTTCACAGTTCCTGAGAAATCAGTGATTTTAAGCATGCAAAGATAATTTTGGACATGAGTGTACATTTACCTAACTTTGCTAAGACACCTGTCACATTTAAACACTCAAAAAACCACTCTGAAATATTAAATAGTGAAAAATTAAGTCTGAGCGTTTCTTTTATAAACTTTGCTGCAAACTGCTTCGAATTGATTGCATACAAAGCAGGGATGAAAAGTTCGCAAAAGATTTGTCAGGACTCGAATTCATAAAAGCGTGTATGGATTGGTTTATCAGATCGTTTTTAAAACGCATGCAATCTATAATTAGGGCAATATTTTTCACAACGCTATCCATTAAGCACTTACAGAGATATTGAAATATCCAACACCCCCTCAGGCTTATCGGGCTCCGGCGAAAGGCTTCCAGCACTCATCAGGAAAGTTCTTTTCAAGTTCTAACTTCACGTAGTAGCACACGGAGTACGTCGAAAGGGATCGGATCATTATATCTAAAATGTCGTCATGGCGTCCACACATTTTAAGATATTTGTCTGTGTTCAGGCTTACACAATTGGACAGGGACTGTAGAGTGGTCTCTTTTTTGAAATACACGCTGCAAAACTAAGTCCACTTTTTCATTCACACACGCATTAAAGATACAGACATCTTTCTCTATGACTTTAACATCAGAGAGTTCAGCAAATGAATTATACTTGCACGCCTTTTTTGTGCGCAGATACCAAATTTTAGGATGTAGCGAAGCACCATCCTTTGTTAGTGCAAGGCACCCAATTCATTCGCAGCAAATCTACGGATGTGAGCTCTTGAAGAGCCGATGAAATTGTTCACTAGCAGAAAAAGAGGTTCACCGATATGAAACATGTAATCGGGAAGAGAGTCAATCTTTATTTTAGGATGTTCCACAGGAACTATGGGTTGAACCATTTGATCGTTTGAATCAACACTTTGCACACTTCATTTGGATTCGTAAAACGTTTCATTCTCAGGTAAGAAATTTATAAATACAGGTCCGTAGATCAGTCAAGTAAAAAAGTGAATGATATGCGTTGTTCTCCAAACGATTGAAGAATCAACAGTTATCGAACAAAGCTGTAAAAAATCCGCAATCGGTAAACATCCAATGAAAAAATCCCAAGCACTACTTTTACAACGCCACAAAAATCCCTCACTGTAGCAAAAGAGGAAGAGCTTGCATTATTCAAAATGCTTACGTCACCTTGGACAAGATCAAGCATGCATTCTTATCATTCAAATCGTTGCCACTTCTTTAACACTAAACTTTTAAATCATAACGAAAAAGAATAAAAATAAGCAGTACCAAAAACACCTCAACTCTTGCCTGTTCGAATCAACTCGTAGAGTAGGGAGAAAAAAATCGAAGTCCAAAAGATAAACAAACGTCATTTCTGGTTTGCATGTTGCCATTGCTTGAAATGTAAACTTTCAAAAAACAACTCACCTCCAAGCAAGAAGAAACAACAAAAACACCACAACTGCACGAAAAAAAAGGAAACGAATAAACTCCACTTCCCGTATGTCGTGTCGTCACTTCCGGTCACTGGGTATGACGTCATTCTCACATGTCCCCTTCCGGTCACGTGGTGTGACTTCACTTTCGGTGATATACCACCCCATATACTACTTATATGGTATGAATGGATGCGTAGGATTTTATTGCTTGGGAGCAAACGTCGAAGTATTGACGAACTTATGAACTGAAAAATACTTTTAAACACCCATATGTATCAACGATCCACACATTTTCTATTCAGTTCATTCTTTGTTATCAAATGTTAGGAAGACGAACACAAAAAGTAGAGGGGAAGGGTTCAAGCCCCTTCTGTTAAATACAGCTTAAATACAAATATGACAGAAGCAGGATTACAATTATCAAACTGATTCTCTGTTGTTTCAGCCTAGCTTTACACAACGCATTCTAAATGCGACACGAAATATACCAAGTGTACAAACAAACTTAAGCGACCGAGGTTTTAATCCCACCTTATTTCTCGAATCTACCATACGTTGAATTTACTTTTTCTTTCCAATAACATTGGTTTTTGTAACGTGGAATCCTATTTGTATTCATTACATTAAATTCAAAACAATTTTCACTGTTACTTCAGGCGCATAAAATAAATATCGCAACACAGATTCATTTCTATTTAAACCAAAAAATGGAAATTTCTATATACCTTTCGCAGTGTGTTATTTTTCCCTCTAGACTACCTGTATACTTCTCACGCTTCAATCCGATTTCATAATAGCTCTTCAACACACTCTCTCAAAGTAAATCTCCTTGACGTTCTGTCTCTTAAGAAAACTTTCAGCTTTTCCAGATAGAATATTTTATAACAGTAATATTATTCCTACATTTACAAAGTTTTATTCAAATTAACTTTACTCCAAATGGCATGCAGTTTTAAACCGATTCTTGGTGGTACGTGCTTTCTTAATGGAAATCACGTACCTATTTAAAATGATAGATGTTGTTTCTTGACTATTAAGTTCAGCATTCAATACAATCCAATAATATAATTTGAAACAAGAAAATAAAATTTAAATTTTGATGCTTTTAACTGAGTTTAATCAAAACCTGCGACAAAAGATGCGGGGTAACCCGTCTTATTTTAACGTTACTAATCTTATTTTATGTATAACACTCTAATATGGGACTTTATTTTGACTTTTGCTTTCTTATTTTAAAATGACTTGATTTGAACGTTACATATACCCTCTTTCCATGGGATGTCGTTACCGTCTTATTTTAAAAGGTTTTGTTTTGTACACTTGATTCATTTTAATAAACAGAATTCTACGAAAAATTATGTATGGAACCAATGAAACTTGGTCCAAGTATACGCAAACCGGCGACAAATCAACTCATATCTAGCCGATAGTTTTCACAAAATAAATCTGTACCTTGGTAGAAAAATGCCAATGTCTAAAATCGCTGATTTTGAGCTATGACCTCAAGTCATTTGGGTCCGCCGTGGCCCAGTGAGTATGTCCACTGCACTAACAACCTTCCAGTTGTAGGCGGCGCTGGTTCGATTCCAGTCATGTGCTTTCCTTCTTGGGTGCATTTCTTCCGTGTCAGTAAAAACTTCATTGCCTGTATGTCTAGTACTTGATATTGTATGTCATGTGTCTGGCGCAGCATGGCTGGCCAAATGTGGCCCTTGCGCCATAAAATCCCAAACCAGCCAACAAGTCATTCAAGGTGAAGATAGTTTTTCAAAAGTATGACAACGTCCTCCAGTGAATACTTTATGAATGTATCAAAACATTGAAAATATTTTTTTGCGCTCTATTAAGTATATATAACAAGTAAAAACTACCTTAGAAATAGATTTTTCCTAGAAACAAGATAAAGAGTCATCATAATCATTATTGTTATGTTATTTTGTTTCATCTTCTTTTGTTCTTGTTATTACTTGCATTTTGTTTATGTTTTGTTTGTTTTCTCTTATTTGTTTTTTGGTGATTATATATATATATATATATATATCATTTAATTACAGCAATAGTTACTTAAAAAATGGAGTTCTGATCATTCCGATCATGTAGATTTTTGAAAATCAAAGAAGTGAGCAAACGTAAGGTGTCAAACTGACTTCGAATATGCTCAGAAAAGCAAATCGAGATTAATAAAATGAAAGACAATTACAATTCATATTTACAGAAAGAACAAATTCTTAATACTTAGAAATGTTCAAATATGATGCCCCATTTCGCTGTCTTAACTCAGATACATAAACTTAGAACTTCAAAAAAATTAGAAAATAAAATAAAAAACTTATATAAAAATGGAGCATTAAACCTGGCGTTGCCAGATACATAGTAGCAAAATAACACTTTTCTCTTTAGTGGGTTCTTCTCTTGCGCTTTTCGCATTTAATAGACTAGTTTCCTTACAAAATGCAAGTTATGCAAAAAAATTGTTTTAATTTTTGCATCAGCATCAGTGAAATATTAAAATATGATTATTTAAATATGATAATTAAACTGATAAAAGTTATTAGAGCTTATCGTTTCAACTTTTATGTTTATGAACAAAAATGTAAGAACCAATTTTGACCAAGCATTGTTTTGCAGTCTAATAATAATAATTCAAATACTAGTTACTCTACAGTAATGAAATTGTGCATACTTATTATAAGACTCATCTCTTTCTATATATAAAGCAGAGTTGGCTTCTGTCTTTCTGTCGGTCGGTTCTCTATACAAATCTACACCGTTTGACCAATCCACACCAAATTTGGTACATTTATACTTTAGAAACCTGCGGGTAAAGTAGGCAACATATTAATAACTGTTCTATTTGTCCTAGGTATGCAGAACGGGCTAAAAACAATTCGAAATCCCCATAGAAATAACATTGTATTAAAACGATTGCTGTATACAGCTTAGTTTGTTTTACCCGAATTGATAGAAAAATAATTTCCAATAAAATTGTTTTACCAGTATGTCTCGGAATTTTTTCCCCAAAACAAATTAAATTCTAATATTTATGTTTGTACTGATTTTTCATTTCTTCCCATATATAAATAATTTATAGATATTTGGTAAATGAAAAAAGGATATTCAAAATATTTAATTTTACATAACTTACATTTTGTAATGGAACATGAAAAGCCCAAAGGAAAAACTCATTAATCACAAAAGCATTATTTTGCTTCTCGAAATCTGACAACGCTAGAAAATTATTGTTTAATTTATTACGGTGATTTAGAATTCTGTGTGTATTTGTGTTGACAGCAAAATGTTGTGGTCATATTTGAGCATTTCCAAATATTATAAATATGTGTTCTTTTTGTATATAAAGTATTATTGTCTTCATTAATATTGTTCAAAAGTCTTTTGTCGAATTGTTCTATTTCAGAATATATTCGGGAAGTCAAAATTCGACACGTTTACACATACCTTTCTTTTTTTCAGAATTCTGCATTTTTTTCAATTTCGTTTCTGTTTGTATTTATGTGTTCTGGTATTTTACATATCGCAGATATATTATTTAGGAGTTAAGTTTTAATGATTTATTTATTTCCTGTAAAATATCAAACATGGGTAATTTGTTGGTGGTTTTGTTTTTTTATATTAGACCTTTTTCCTTCAATTTTTGATTGAATACGTAATGATTTGTCGAATTCTGTTCCATAAAAATAAAATATACAAAACAAAACCTTTTTAAGCAATGTGAATAAGTTCTTATTTAAAATGACCGCAATTTTGTATCTGTTTGTATTTATGTATTCCAGTAATATTATGAAACATGCGTAATTTCTAGGCGGTATGTGTATATTTCAACCAACTTTCTTTAAGTCTTTCGTTGAATACGTAATGGTTGGTAAAATGCTATTTCATAAAAATAAATAAAATATATAAAACCAAACATTTTTAAGTAAGGTGTGTAATTTAGTATTTTAGAATGGCCGGTAAAGTTTAAAAAAATCACTTTAAAGTAAAATGGGTTACGTTAAATTAAAACGGGTAGTCATGCGTTGTAGTTCAAATATATTTCAAAATTTTGACATAATTTTCATTAAAAGACGATTAAAATAAATTTAATTTAATTTGTTTTTCATGTTTCATAGGTATTATTGAAAGCTGTACTCCATAGTCCAGTAACTACATCTATCATTCTAAATAGGTATGTGGTTTCCATTGAGAAACCGAATATCTGAATTTAAAAAAGTACCAGAAGGATTAGATTTTAAACTGAATGTCTTTTGGAGTACAGGTAATTTTAAATAAGACTGTTGATCTTGGAATAATATCACATTTAGGAATTTTGAAAAATTGAACCTTTTTGTCTTGACAGAAGGTCGAGGTTGCTTGTTCTATAAATTGAAGCTGCTCTTACGGAATTTAGATACTTGTGAGACATTCGTTGAAAGCATTGACTTTCTTTTCTTAAAAACTCTGAAATCGACCTTCTGGTGTTTTTGAAAAATTGTAAACGATTAAGCTTGCTTTCTCGACACTGATAACATTTATTTTTAAAACAAGCTCCGTTATTCCACGTGCCGCTGAATGGAATTTTCAAGAAACAAATGTGTTTGCTTCATAATAAATTTATCACGAATTCCTTAACAATCTAATTAACATCCTCTCATATTGATGATGAAATTGGAAAACATCGCATACCTGGTACAAGAATGCCACAAGTAAAACATATTCATAGGAAAACTAAGTTCGCTTAACTAAGTTAAAAATTCGCCATTTTTACTGAAAATGATCATACGGAATATTCGTAATCACTCCTAAACTCACAATCGTCCTTTGTAGTAGTCACCTTAGACAAAAAATTTGTAGTTTGCCTTACAGCAGAAGTCCGATGAATATGAAATGGATTATATGAATGGACATATGTAGTATACTTATTTGCGTCCAGAGTAAATTGTAGAAACTATGAAAAAGTTAAAACGATGCTAAAAAATCATTTTGTCTCAACGACCTGATTATGATTTTTGAGAATATTTTCAATATCATCAATAAAGGTTGGGTTATCGCTTGGGGATTATAAATCGACGTAATTGCAAAGAATTTTAACTTTAGGAGGGTTATTGGCACTGCGGTACCTTGAACGTGAGGGCTAATTTCTTGGTGGTGGGGTATAGTTTTTAATGAAGATTGCAGTACCACTTCTGGCTTTGGTGTTGGTAGAAATGTCTAGATTATTCCTGTATATGTTGTAGTTAGGTATGTGTATGTTTATGTTGGGTCTGAGGTAAGTCTCTTGCAGACAAATCACCTTTGGATTATGAGTGTGTGAATTCTCGGAGTTCAATAATTTTATTGCAAATACCATTTGCATTCCAGAAACATATGCTAAACCCTAAGTTTGTACGACCCATTAAATATTAGCAGAGACATTGAGCTAGTATGAAGATTTGAACTGTGACTGAGTATCAGTGATTTGGTAGCCCAAATCGGTGATTCGGTGGAGTGATGTATAGCTGTGCGGTTTGAGACTTAACATACTTGTGTTTCTCTAGGAGAATAGGATTTTCAACCAGGGTACTGTGCAAAGTTAAAGGAGCTCTATGACATACCAGGGTGCCGACAACAGTTGAAAAGTAAGGTCAGAGGAAAACGTTTTTAAAATTTGCTATTGAAATGACAAATTAATTATTGACATTCAACTTTTCCTAATTATCCATTTTTTATATTATGAGCTATTAAATTTGTTTTTCGTTCTTTCTTATTTTAGTTAAGCATAATTTTTTTATTCCTCTCATTTCTAAATTGTTTTCAATTATAAAATAATGCAGTATGTGCGTACGAATGGGATAAGGTTAAAGTAAGTACCGTTGAAGGTTTTATGAATAGAATGAGACTAAATCAAGATCAGCAAATAATTATTTGGATTTCCTAGTCAATTGAACAAGAACATGGATGTACGGTCATATTTTCACACGGAAAAATTCTCTTATTATGTCAATTTGTTCAGTTTTGCCTACATTTCGTTGTTGCTTTAAAATCCTAAGATGAATTAAGGGTGTAAACAAAAAGAAAAGTTTTTAAAGTGGGTGGAGGTAATGTGATTAAAATGCAATCATAATAATTTTTAAAATGTCATTTTTCATGCTTACAAAATTTTCTTAATATATGGTAAACATATTTCATTTAAGAGAGCTCTACCGATGTATTAGATATTTGTTTTCATAGAAATTTTTTAGAAGTAAGATACGAAATGTATAAAAGTGCGCAAAAAATCTAATAAGGGTTCAGGCAAAGGGACTCTATCATCCCCTGAATCCGCCGCTGCATTTGCCGTTTATTTCGTAGATATGTAATGTCTACCGCATTTTTTAATCATTTTACGGGTTTCTGCATTCTCCTAAAGTTGAGTCTTAAAAAGAAGCAATTTTATAGGGTAGATACAACACAATGAAGTAAATAGCTGTAATGAATATATTCTGAAATATCGTAATAAAAAAGTGCAATTTTTGTGACTAAATGTTTTATTTTAAAAACGTACAAATTGATCGCTTCAATCATAAAATTTCAATACTTATTTTTTGGAATTTCATGTCTTTCAATGTATTTTTTTAATAGAAATTTTACACTTTGGTTTTGGAAATTAATAAATATACTTTCCCACATCTTATGAATTTCTGTATTCTTGAGAAAAATTTCTACAAGGGGGCGACCAACAATAATAGGCGACCGACAATAATAATTGCGATCCAAAGATTACACCTCCGAGAAGAACGGACGTGTTTTTTCTGCAATCCCTTTCCCTTCGAGTGCCAACTCACCCAACGCCGTTGAGAATCAACTAGAACTAGTTGATACTACGAGTCCTTATTAGGATTGGCTAGCCTACTACAATGAGTTCAACGCCAAGTTTTAGTGTTATTGGTGTTCCAGACTGTGCTACAAACAGTGCTATGGACATTAGTGATGCCGATAAGGATTTTATGGAAACGTAAACATCCTACGAAAGGTTCAAAGTAGCTAAGGACTCGAATTGTGCAAATTAAAAACCATGAAGCCTTATAGGATTACTCAGCGCACAAGAACCTACACCTCAATCAACTAAGATAATCGAAGTGGCCACTACAGACTCCCTGAATTTGACCATTCTATTTTGGAGTGGAAGACTGTTAGACATAAATTGAACGCACAGTTCTTTAAATCTAGGAAGTGACCAAGCAATCAGTGCTCTTCCCTCTAAAAAAACAAAAACAATGTCTACGCTCAAAATGTTATAACTAATGCTGGCCCAAGCAGTCAAAATATTGATGATAATGATATTGTTTCTGTAAATCGCTTTGATGTTTTAAATGATATGGCTATTGATGGTGATTCTTGGGATGGTGTGAAGAGTCCCAATTACCGCCTATCATGGTTACCCCTACTGAGGACTATCGAGTCGTAATTAATAGCGTAAACCAGGCTTTTGATTTTTTAATTGTTGTAAACAGCCTGTTCCAAGGCCGTTTACATTCTTAGGTACAAACCTCTTGACTGTTACTTCTCCCTTGGCTCATATGATAAGTAGTTTCGCCACGTGACCACATCTGCCTTTTACATTAGATACCAGCCAAGAGGCTCCACAACAACGTTTTGGCAACTCAGAATATTCAGTCTGCAAGATATTCCAACTGCAGACAGAGAGCAGCAGCAAATGTAACATCCCGTCTGGTTCCGGTGTTTCTAGTGATGCTTTCTAGTGATAGTTTCTAGTGAAATTTTGAAAAACTGATCTGGCTGTGAAATCTTTAGGGGGATTCCTAGCGGGGTTCCGGGTGGGTTGACCAGGTTTCTTGGGAAATTTGGGCATCCCCTCCAGGAGGCAACATGGCCCAACTCCTGGCAGTCGATGCGTCTTGGGTTTTTGGTTCTGGGTATTGTTCAGGTGGATGTGCCATGGTCATCACCGCATCTTAGACACCAGGGCTTCATTACGCAATTGGCGGAGCCGTGTCCAAAGCCAGTGCAATTGAAGCATTGTGACGGCCCTCCGTTCTTGTTGTAGCTCTCCATGGTTATCGACATATAAAAGCATTCTTTAATTTTGAACATTTCTTCGTCTTCATTGTTTTTAATGACCTCAACTAGAATTATAGGCAGGGGAGTTTTGATCGAAATTGTTTAAGTTGGGAAACTTTAATGCCTGGTATGCCTTTTCAGTGAAATCGGTTATATCTTCAATCTCAATGTCTCCTGCCAGGCCTTTGATTACTACTTTGATGAGTCTCTCAAACGAGGGAGTGATGGTGTTTCCTTCAATTCCTATCTCTTAGGAAAAGGGTTATTTCTCTCTATGTTGGGACGGGGTGGTACAGAAGATTTTTAGAAATTCTCCTGACAGCTTGTTAGTAATTCCAGAATGGAATTTATCTGATCTCTTAGCAGTTCCGTATAGTTCGGAATGAGCTTAACCATGATAGGCTCGATTTGTTGTGGGGGATGTCGTTAGGGTTCTCGGTGGCATTAATGATTGGATTGAATCTGTTTTGCATAGGACCTCTTTCAACCGATTTGAGGGTAAGCGGCTTGGCCGTTAATACCTTCCAGGGGAGCTGAAAGCCCTGGTCTAATTTTTTGACGGGTTTTGGTAGTGAGGAAGAATCAACTGATAAGCTAGAACGTTTGCGATTAATGTGTGGTGCAATTGGTAGCATGGCAAGAACCAAAAATGACAAACCTACTTCGAGCTCCCTGGATCTTGTCCTTGGCCTCTTGGAGTTTCTTGGATGTTACTTCGACGAGGGCTTGTGTGTCTGCGGAAGGCATCTGGTGTAGGAGTTTCACGGTAGCTTCAGCACAAGCTTGGTAGTGGAGGCCTTATTTCTCATTCTTCTTGGCTTTTTTATAAGTAAACATCTATCCTGGGGGTGTATTCTTTAATACTTTTGACCACCTCGTGTAGTCCTTGTGGTAGTGGCAAATCCTCTTTCATGTCGGAGTGTATACCTTCCATGGAGGTCATACGCTTCGATTTAGTGTGCTGCTCAGTGAGAAGAGAAAGCAGGGTTCACGAACGTAAATCTTGAAAAAGACTTACGTATCGATGATAAGCAAAAACAAGTGCAAACTTCTCTGACCGTTGCTAGAAAGGGAACGAAACTGCGATATTGAATACAATCGTACGCTGACGACTTGTCAAGTGTACTGTCAGCACACACACTGAAACCTGTCTATCTGTTGAATTAGGGGGAAATGTTAAACTTAAACAATGTATCGCCACAATTAGCGTCTTCAGGGCGTATTTTAACTCAGAAAATCATTCGGAGCCTGAAGCGATAGCAGTGATTACGAGTTGGCGAAACGAATAATCACCATGCATGGTTTTGCTTATGACAGCCTTTCAACTGGCGAGCTTATAATCTTTGTAGAACTTTGTAAGAGTGCATAATAGGAAGATTAATGGAATTGGGTTATTTTATGGCGCAAGGATTATATTCGGTCAAGATGAGCCAAACACGAGAACGACAACATGAAGTATTAGACATACACACAGAAGGACAGTTTTACATATACAAGAGAGAAATTCACACAGGGACAGGAACTGAATCAGCGCTATCAACAACTTGCAGGTTCCTAACACACTGTTCAAACCCACTGACCCAATCTGACCAGCACTATAGGAAAAAAGAGGAACATTGGAACTACGCCTAAGCTTTAGATTAGCTTTGTATACAGGGTGCAACGCAAAGTCCGTACCCGGCCTTTATTTTCGCAACCGTTGGTCGTAGACATATACTTCCAATTACAAAAATGTTTCAAATGAAGTAAACATTCATGTTATGGCATTTTAAAATTAAAAAAAAATCAATTTTGTAAAAATTACAAAATTTAACTTTTTATACAGTCCCCCGTTCCTTATAGTGATATTTAGTAAAAGTTTACACTCACCCTAACAAACGTAACACAAAAAGTAAACTTCTGTGTGACAAAAATTGACCGAGATATTTAATTTCAAAATTTGGGATTTTTTCAGATTTGTTTCGCCTTCATTGAGGGGTCGGTTAAAATATAACTTAATATAATATAATTCGAGATTGAAATCAGAGTGCAACGCCTCTGGTAGTTTGCATTCCGCTGCCATTTATCCGGTTCTTTTTGCGCATTTTTCATTTTAAGGGTGTCGATTCTACATAATTCGACGACGGTCTACAACTTTCGAATTAACATCTTTCGTCTATCTTGCTTAGTTTCGGAGTTAGATTTCCAAACTTTCCCCACTGGGGGCGCTGCACCGCTTTCAGTGAATCGGGCATGTCCACTTTACTATACATGCACCCATCTTTTATGGTCAGGGAACCCCCCTTTCGCCGTAAAATGGGCGTTGCACTCTGATTTCAATCTCGAATTATTCTAAGTTATATTTTAACCGACCCCTCAATGAAGGCAAAATAAATCTGAATAAATCCCAAACTTTGAAATTAAATATCTCGGTCAATTTTTGTCACACAGAAGTGAAACTTTTTGTGTTACGTTTGTTAGGATGAGTGTAAACTTTTACTAAATATCACTATAAGGAACGGGGGACTGTATAAAAAGTTAGATTTTGTAATTTTTACAAAATTGATTTTTTTAATTTCAAAATGTCATAACATGAATGTTTACCTCATGTGAAACATTTTTCTAATTGGAAGTATATGTCTACGACCAACGGTTGCGAAAATGAAGGCCGGGTACGGACTTAGCGTTGCACCCTGTATATAAATACGATTGAGTATACTCTCTTTTGCTTTCGATGGAGGGATAGCATTTTTCCTTTCTTTTTTTTGTCTGTGATGACTGTTAAAACTCGTAACAAACTTTTTCGAAGTGAAACAAGATATCCTTAAATCGTGACTGAAGTGGGATCTGCTCAGAGAAACACACCCAGTCGCTCCAAAAGTGTTATTGCAACATTATCAAGGTATTCTACTTTTACGCATGAATCTGTATAAATGGCAATTTGATTACTTTTGTACTCATATATTTGTTCAATTTTGTTTCGGTGAAAATATTAAATTTGAGGTCTCTTGTGTGTTTACAACTGCTTAAATTTTCATTGATCATAAGCGCATTGAGAACAATAAGAGAACTATTTGTACAATCACTTGATTGATTACTTGTGTTCTTCAATTCATAATAAATATTCAGTTGCATAATTTGTTAAACAATGTGAGAACTTTTCGTGGTTCAGAAATCCTCTGTTCTATCGCAAATATTTCATTTTCATTGATAACGAAAACAATACTTTTATCACATAGTAGATCTTTATGCAGAGATATCTTTCAATAAAAATTTGCTTTCTTCAAATAAAATAAAATTGACGAAATAACACTTTTCAATGTGAGTCAGCGCACGTTATTTTTAAAACTATACGAAAATACTTACACAGCTGTTTGGACGCTGACACAGTTTCACCTGTGCGGCTTTGTACACAATTGTCCATGCGTAACTAATTCAAACATGCATATAAAAGCCCGAGGTGTGAGGCGGCCATTAATCTTGATTCCTTACAGAAATCAAACAGCCATGTCTCCAATGAACATTTTCTTCTCCGTTGTGTTGTCGGTGGCCTACTTCGTAGGACTCGGTAAGATTTTCAGTGTACTTTTTTCACATATTAAGAATTTGTTTTGCAACCTGTGGTGCTGTAGTGCATGAGTATGCATTTGTACCTTAATTAAACATGCTATGGGTTAGAGAAACTAAAAGTAACCTATAAACGCTTTTTAATTTTAACAAGTCGTTTAACATTGAGCACGAAAGTAGAAGTGGGATTTAAGATAGTTTATGAATATTGGGTGCTTCTATAATTATATATAGCTGCTGTGTGTAGATAAATATTTGAAATGCTTGATTTTCCCGTTTTTGTCGCAATATCATATTTGATTCTATTCATACATATTTTTACAAACATTTTTAAATTAGTTCACACTCATATATGGACTACTCCATCAATTATCTGTTCTTTTGATACTTTTCACTCATAACCGCTGTTTTGTCTAAAGATTCGTGGTATATATGTATGTATGCATATATACTTGTGTGTGTATGTAATTGACTGTACTACTACTTTCTTGTCGAAAAACAACCCGAAAAAGTGTTCTCGGAATGCATTTTTCGCTCATAGTCTTAATGTGATAAAAGTATTGAAAATTTCATTTTCAGAGATCACAAGAGAATGCTTTTTTCCCGAAGTGAACACATTTTCGGAGACTGGCGTTTTATGTTGATTTTACTACAAAAGTCATTGTTACCGATATCGATATTTTTAAAATATTGACTCGACGACATCTTATTACCTGAACCTGTAGAATTTTGGCACAATTTCCTCTACCGTTTACGTTTTGATAATTTAGCCTATTCATATAACCATACCTAAAGTCCACTGAGCTTGTAATACCTATGCATATGTACAAACACATCCATAAAATCTCTAACCGTTCCAAGAAATGCATTAAAATTGGTGAAGTCTTCTACTTAATACCATAGTAAATTCGGAGTTTTAATTACAGTTAAAGTACTATATTAAACCATATGAAATACAAGACACTCACGTGCTCACTTTGGTGCAAAAATACATGGCCAATATTACATTTCAATGCAGTAATTTGCTCGTTTTTGGAATACACCATTCAAACTAATACATTTACAAAAAATGAGTTGGTTTATTCAAAAAACTGTTGTGAAATAAATTTATATGTGATGGAATCAATTTGTATTGTAAAATAACTATTTTTTTCCCTTTTAGCCTATGCTGAACGTAAGTATAATTTAATATCTTCTGTTACCTTAAAATTTGTTTTTTAACGATTCGCGAGTTTGTTTTCCATTCGTTACATAAAATAATCCGATTTTTCGTAAAAGAAAAATACTTAAGTTTCCTTGTGTACAAATGTATTAAAAAATTGAGAAAACTATAAAAACTCCATAATCCTACAATTTGAAAATATGTATATTACTACATTGTTGACTTAACAGGGTAAACGCACTAAGTCAAAATTTTCAAGACATGTCTTATTACTCCTAACAAGAACGAGAAATCCTCAAACTGAAGGTTGGAAGAGTAACGGATTAGCAACGCAGGGGTTGCGAGATCGAAACTAGGTCCAGCCAAAGACCATCGTGTACATGGGGGCTGGTGCACGTTAAATCCGTCGTGGCCTCAAATATCCTCATCTTGTCAAAAACAAGGTCTCAAAAGCAAGGAAGCTAACAAATCCGCAATATATATATATATATATATATATACATATTGCGGATTTGTTAGCTTCCTTGCTTTTGAGACCTTGTTTTTGACAAGATGAGGATATTTATAAATATATATATATATGTAGGGCGGTGTCTAGGGTGTTACGAAGTGATACGGAGATTAGGACTAAAACATTTTATTTCTCTACCTAAAACTATGTACAGCAACCGTTATCTCAAATCTCAAATTGATGGAACAGCCTACACGCTGCCACTTGCATTAATTGTGTAAGAAACTGTGCTCGCTCCACCTGCGCGTGGAAGCCTTCAGTTACTAGTTCACAATTCTAACTCACTCTCGCTGAGTCAGGAAAATAGTTTCTACCAGTCACCGGATTTCAGCGGACACCTATGCGCGCCGCTCTTTCCGTCTCAGCCAACACCTGCACGTGTGGTTAAGTCGATCATCAGCACCATCTGACTGGGAAGCTTGTAGACACTCCGATTCCACAAATCGGCCATACTGACTAGGTGGCGTCCTCGACATCCTTCGTGGTGCCTCTAATATTTAAAAACATCTAAAAAGCAAAAGGAAAAAAAGCAGTATTTACATCACAATACGAAAATCTGAAAAAATTATGTATAACGTTCAGTCATTTTTTTTTATCCAGACCAGGGCTTCAAGTGGTCTGCAGCGGTTGATGTCAAATAGGGTCCTTCATGATTGCCGACCTTCTTCATCCCTGTGCCATACTGTGTTCTTTGGATCGCAACAAGCTCTCCAATCTTGTACTTGACGGCTTTCTTTCGTCTTTTATTGTAACTTCTTCTATTCTCTTCTTGGATCTTGAGTATGTTCTTTTTCGCTTCTTCTCGATCCTTTTTTCTATTTTCCATCATGAGGGCAACTCGTTCTTCTTCGAGTGCTTGAAGGATCTGGGCATCCTCCTTATTCTTCATCTTTACACCTGTCAGTAACTCAAATGGAGACCACTGAGTACTTCTATTTGAAGTACTGTTGAGGGTTCTTTGGACTGCGGTGACATGTTTGTACCACTTAGATGGTTCATCGATGGAAAGTTTCGCCAGCACTGGAATTAGAGTACCATGGATTCTCTCTACTTGCCCATTCCCTCTGGGTATGCCTGTGGTGATACGGAAATGTTCTATACCCTCTTCGTTACAGTAAGTCTCGAATTCATTTGATGTGAAAGCAGCACCTCTGTCCGTTATTATTCGTGATGGATTTCCGAAGATTGCCTGCTGTTGTTTAAGCTTCAGCAAGGCATCTTGCGCCGATGTTGATTTTACTGGATATAGCCACACGAATTTGGAAAACGCATCCACAACCGTAAAAATATGGTTGTACATTTTATTGGTGGATGGTAAAGGTCCAATATGATCGATGTGATATGTGGAGAAAGGACCATCTTCTTTGGGAATAGGATTTAAGAATCCTTCACCTTTCCCACGTTTGAATTTTACCAATATGCATTCAACACAGTTTGCAACTACATTTTCAACACATTTTCTCAAATTCGGGAAAAAATAATCTTGCCTTACGATATTTTCAGTTTTAGTTATAGCAAAATGACCTCGAGCATGAGCTTCTTTTACCACCTCTGTTTGCAGAGACTGTGGTACCACCAGAACGTCTCTACCATGCTCAATCTTGAATAAAACGTCATTTTTGACAACAAAGTCACTTGCACTGTCTTTTCCAATTAGTTTTTTGATCGCGTTAATGTATTCATCCTTAGATTGAAGGGAAATAATTTTATGAGTTAACTCATTATGCATTACTAACATCACGGGGTTTCTACTTAAGGCGTCGACATGTCTCATTTGAGGAGACGGACGATGTTTAATTTCGTAATTAAAGTCCTCGAGAAGAAGAGCCCACTGTACTGATTTGCTCAAAATTTTAAATTATCATCACAAGGAATACTCCTTTTTTTTTTTGGTTCAAACCATTTTAATGAACTCACAGGACACAGTACAGGCACGACACACAACACAAAATAATAAAGGTAGTAAATATCAAAAACGAAACATCTCACACAGTCTCGATCACTCTCCAAAAAACACAACCCACACGTCTCTCGCCACACTCGTTCTTAACTCTTTCCTTTCTCAAAGTCCTTCTGGGCATGCGCAAGAGCGCCATCTATCTTAGTCTGAAGTCTTTACAGACTTATAAATTCCTCCCCACAAGGAGGAAACTTTTCTCGAAGAATGAGGGAAAAGTTTTGATGACTCCACTGCCTGAAAAAGTCTCCAGATAGGTGCAGTCATTGGAAAAGTTCAAGAGTTCAAGTACACAAAATACACTGCACATGTACCAGATTATAGCAATCAGTGCCTTGAACTCAAAAATATTATACAAAAAATTATATACTTATTAAAAATTTAGGAAAACAATTTACACTAATGATAAGAAAATTTTAAAATTTTCACACATAATACAAATATCAAAATAAACAATAAACTTACTAATATAAAATAAAAGGATATGAGGTTTATGGGATGCAACTTAATGAATCAGCATTTTGATGCTGTTTCCCCCTCTTATGGACAACCTCATAATTGAATGGCTGCAGGATCAAAGCCCAACGTAAAAGTCTAGGGTTGGTTCCCGTATTTTTGTCCAGCCAAACAAGGGGATTATGGTCCGTCTGGATGATGAACTTCTGGTGTCCATCCAAATAACATCGCAGCTTTTGGATGGCGAACACGATAGCTGCGCACTCTCTCTCGATGGTACTGTACTTTTGTTCTGCATTTGAGAACTTCCGACTCAAGTACATGACAGGATGTTCCTCACCAATGTCATTAATTTGGGACAAAACGATGCCAATCCCAAGATTTGACGCGTCACATTGGACGAGAAACTGTCTCGAGAAATCTGGACTGTACAACACCGGATTCTCCGACAACCGTTTCTTTAAATTGTCAAACGCCTCTTGACAAGCATCAGTCCATATGACAGCAGCACGACGATTTTTTCCTTTCAGCAGATCTGTAATTGGTGCTGAGAGGACTGAAAAGTCAGGAATGTATTTTCGATAATACCCCGCAAGTCCTAAGAAAGATCGGATCTGCGTCTTAGTCGCAGGGGTCGGAAAGTCCTTTACAGTTTGGATCTTCAATTCTCCAGGTGTTCTCTGGCCCTGACCAACCAAGTGCCCAAGATACTTTACGTACGCACGAGCAAACTGGCACTTAGAAGGCTTGATGTGCAGATGAGCTGCATTCATCTTTTCTAAGACGGTTTTCAAATGTTGTAAATGATCTTCCCAACTTAGGGAATAGATGGCTACATCATCCAAGTAAGGGCATGCAAATTCTCCACAGTCTTTCAACAGTTCGGCCATCAAACGACTAAAGTCATAAGGGGCATTTTTCAAACCGAATGGCAATCTCAACGGTCGAAATGTCCCAAAACTGGTTACAAAAGCTGAATATCTTTGGGCTCGTTTACTCAGAGGTATTTGCCAATAACCTCGGGTCAAATCTAGAACGGTGATATACTTGGCAGCTGACACTTTTTCAACAAGCTGCTCAATGTTTGGCAGAGGAAAGTACTGGGTTCTAGTGACCTTGTTGAGTCTTCGATAGTCGATGCACGGTCTTGCATCCTTTCCTGGTACTTCTACCAGAATAAGAGGAGAAGTAAAATCAGATTCTCCTGGCTCAATGACTTTGAGCGACAGCATCTTCTCCACTTCCATCTTCAAAATTTCTGTTTGGCGTGGAGACATCTTGTAAGGTTTGGCACAGATGGGCCTCTCAGATTCAAGCTCAATGTCATGTTCAGTAAGATCAGTACACCCCGGCTGGTTTGAGAATGAGCTAGAGTATTTTGATAGCAACTCTCTCAGCTGCTCCTTCTGATCTTCTGACAAGCGACCATTTTGTTCTATGTCTTGCCAAATTTGTGTCATTTCCGAGACTTCAGGCTTCTGCTCGAGACTTGGAATGTCCTCCTCGTTGTCACAGTTCCTAATCTCTTTTAGACAGATTAAATTCACATTTTCGGGTCTCTGGAAATATGACTTGAGCATGTTCACATGGGATTTGTCTTTTTCTGGAAACTGCACAATGTAGTTGGTTTCGGAAAGCTGTTTAACGACTTTCCCTGGGCCGATCCAATGAACTGCCATTTTGTTAGGCCTAGATGTAGCGACAACCAGCACAAGGTCGCCTTCACAAAATTTACGCTTCACAGCCTTGCGATCATACCATAGTTTTTGTTTGTCTTTGGCGTTCTCCATGTTTTGGACGGCTAATTCTTGACACCTTTTCATGCGGTTTAGTAGCTTGAAGACATATGATACTACGCTAGTCTTCTCTTCCTCGCTTTCCGTCAAGTTCTCGTACAGTAGAGTCATGGGAGTCCTCAAATTCTGTCCATGAACCAGCTCAGCTGGAGTATATCCAGTACTGTCATGAGTAACAACTCGTAGAGCAAACAGGGCATGAGGCAAGATTTTCTCCCAATCAGGTCCTGACTCCAGACACAGGACTCGAAGAATTCTCTTCAAAGTTCTATGTAGTCTCTCCACAGGATTGCTCTGGGGATGATGTACGGAACTTCGCACTACTTTAACTCCAAATTTCTCCAGGAACTCCGTTGTGAGTGCACTTGTAAACGACGTTCCTTGATCGCTTTGCAGCTCCCTCGGGAAACCCATCCGACTAAAGATTTGCAGGAAACTATCGACCACGGTTGAAGA
The DNA here is from genome assembly GCA_933210815.1 of Meta bourneti. NCBI lineage: Eukaryota > Metazoa > Arthropoda > Arachnida > Araneae > Tetragnathidae > Meta > Meta bourneti. Next base: position 10,038,366 of record OW119924.1, on the reverse strand, counting down.
ACTAAGATTTGGGACAGGAACTGCATCGGGATATTTGGAAGACATGCAAATTGCAGTGATGAGATACCGGTTTCCAGATGGTGTAGTAGGTAAAGGACCACAAGCATCCACATTAATCTTTGTGAAGATCTCCGAGATGACAGGAACGATCTTCATGGGTGCCTTCTTCTTATCCCGAGGTTTCCCGACTCGCTGACATTGGTCACAAGATCTGACAAATTCTTCAACATCTTTGTAACAATTCGGCCAAAAAAAAGTTTTAAAAAGAGCATCTTTAGTCTTGGTCACTCCTAAGTGAGCCGCTGTTCCTTCATGAGAAAGTTTCTTTAATTGGTCCCGAAACTTCTCTGGAACAATCAGCAGTTTTCTCTGCGTACCATCCTTGTCACTTTTCAGATAGAACAGCATTTGATTAACGATTGCATACTTGGTTTCCTTTGCTAACTCCTCAGCTTCTAGGAAAAGTGGTTTCAACTCTTTACTCTTGCGCTGCTCTTCGACAAAATCATTCCGTGAGGCTTTAATCAGATCTGGAAGTGAGGCTTCTTCCGCCATAGGCAATACCTCTCCGTCTTCCTCTGTTAACACGGTACTGTCATTCTCTTCTCCAGGACTCGACTCAACTGGATACTCTTCAACTTCGGCTGTCAAAAGACTTTTCTGAGCTCTCGTCTGAACTGCATTAATAACTTGGATCTCCAGCTCCTTATCTTTTTTCATACTCTCGATCAGAGCAACGGTTTTGTTACTTAGTAGGTAATGCTCTTGATCCAGAAAACTGTCTCTTACAGCAGCTTTCGTAAGGACATGTCCCAATTCGCAGTTCAAATCAACTTCTGCAATGGGCAAGCAGACCGGGCTGTCTACTAATGGAGAAGCGAGCCACACATGCTCACCTGTGTACATATGTGGTTTGATAAATTTTCTGGGAATAAGATCGATGCTGGCACCAGTATCTCTCAAGATAGACATTTGGGCTCCATTTACTGTCCCAGCACTAGTATAAGGAGACATCAACTCAGGCACGTGTCTTCCAAAGACTTCATTGGCAGCTACTACTTCAGATCTCTTGAGCTTCGGGCATTGGGGTCTCAGATGTGATAACGAACCGCATTCATAGCATCGGAGCTGTCTTCTCTTTTCAAACTCTCTTTCACGGTTTTCGTTGCTTGCGGGTTCGGTTTTGACCGGATGTTTGTTCTTGTCATCCTTGAATAGTACTCTGGGTCTACTTCCACTAAAATGTCCCTTTGAACCTTGATAGCCATACTTCTTTGGAAATTCCTTCTTCCTGAAACTCTGCCTGATGGTTTCGTACTCCTCGATCACTTCTGCCAATTCAAAAGGTGTCTTCAACTTCATCCATTTGTCAAGAAAATGCTCCTTGATTTGATCTGGTACACGATACTTCAATTGCTCGGCAACGATTAAATCTTTTAGTTGCTGAAAGGTTTCAATTTCCAATTCAGCAAGCCATTCAGTGAAGTAGCTGTACAGTTCATGAGCATAATTTCTCCATGTTTTCTCTGCTGTTTTCTGATGTCTGTAGAAACACTGTTTCAATTTTTCAGCGTTCATTTTGTATCGTTTCAGAATGAGATCTTTCACAACATCATAATTGTTGGCCACTTCAGGAGGTTCTCGGGCAAGCATGTTAGATAACTCGGCTGGCAAAACGGCCAGCAAATAAGCCACCCAGTCCGCCTTCGGCACTCGAGCCATCTCTGCTTTCCTCTCGAAATTGATCAAATACAATCCCATTTCATCCCCTTTTTCGTCAAATTTGGGAGTGATTTGGGTAAGTTGGATTTTTCTGTTTCTATCCGCCCCATTTTCAGATTCCTCTTCAGACCGGCGAAATTCCTTCTGAGCCATTTCTAGTTTTTTAATTTCGAGTTCATGTTGTCTGACCCTTTCCCGCTCTTGTCGTTCTTCTTCTTGCCTAGCTAATTCTTCCTCACGAATTTTTTCTTGTCTAGCTAATTCTTCCTCACGAATTTTTTCTTGTCTAGCTAATTCTTCCTCTTCCAGTCTATCTTTTATGACTCGTTCCATGATTATCGTTACCTCCTCCCGATCGAAATTTGGGCTTTTTAAAATTATTTGTTTAATATCCGCAACCTTGCACGAAGTTGGTACCTTCTCACCAATTTCTTCCGCAACAGCAATTAAGTCCTGCTTTCTACCAATTGCAAGAAATGCCATGATTAAGGGCCAGGGGAAACACTATCAAAAACCTCTATTAAGGTATTAAATTCCAACAGAATTCACAAGACTTTATCAAAGAATTAAATTCGCTAATTCTACGTTACAACTTTCTTACCGAACAACCAAAAATCAATAGAAATAATTTTCGAACACATAAACAAATTAAAATTTTCATTCATTAAAACAATATCTTTTTTTTAAAGATGTTTTCAAATTGAGAAGAAAATAAACAGTTAAAGAAAAGTTCAACTAAAGAACAGCTGTTTTGAAAATAATACTACAATTAAAATACAATTCAGAATATAAACTCAACTTTCCTGTCTAATCAAGAAAAGGTATTGCAGTTCAAAAGAATTCCCTTTTCTCTATGAACAATTGATTCACACTCAGAAGCATAAATGCACACACAAAAATATAAAACAGAATATCATTCTTTTCCTTTTTTTTTTTTTTTCGTCAACGAACACAGGAAGTGAATAATTCAAATCCACACTTTCGGATTTTTTTTTTTTTCGAGTTCTTTTTCTGAACACAAAATGGTCTCACATTTGCCAAATTAGTTACACAAAGCAATTTCAAATTACTAACAAAAATTTCCTTAAGTACACAAGTTAGACATTCAAAATTCCGCAAAATAAATAAACAATTCTAAGGGGTTTCTTAGTTATTTAAATGAGCAACAAATGAAAATGACAATTTCAAAACACTCCAAAACTCTTTTAAATGAATTTCCGATTCATTCAGAAATATAACAAAATATTTTCCAAAGCAAAATAACCCAAGACGCACTAAATATTGAAAATTCTAGGCATTTGGTGCTGTTGACAACACTCATCAAAAAGAATTATACTTGTAATTCAAACTATATACTTCTACACCAAATTTTTAATTCTATTTTGAATCATACAACAGAATCAAATCAAATTTTAACAACACTTCAATTGTCATCAGATAGCATCATACAAAAGAACACAAAACAAACTAGGCTATCTCAATTTAAAATTTTAAAATAATTCTCTTTTCTCAGAAAACAAAACTCAAACTGACCATTTGAATAGTTCTAATTCTAACCATTCAGAACAGAAAATTCTTTTTTATATACCACATGAGTGTCCTAATTTTTTTTTTTTACAATCAAACAAAATTTTAACTATATCAGTCTAGCTAAAATAAGAATAGTTTTGCAAATCAACAGAATAAATTTGCCTTTCAAAATCAGACAAAATTTTAACTATATCAACCTAGTTAAAATAAGAACACTTTTCAAAATTACCACTCCATTTTACCAAACAAAATTTTAACTATATCAGCCTAGTTAAAATAAGAACACTTGCAAAATTACAACTACCTTTCACCAAACAAAGTTTTAACTATATCAGCCTAGTTAAAATAAGAACACTTTTCAAAATTATCACTCCTTTTACCAAACAAAATTTTAACTATATCAGCCTAGTAAGAGAGCATTTTTGCATATTACAACTGCCTTTTACAAAACCAAAACTGCATGAAACCAAAACAACGATTCTTCAATGAACCAAAACTCAACATGCAAAACTTTACAAATTACAATTAAAAAGGCACTGTTGCTAATGAAATCTGGTACTCACCCAATAATTTGCACTGGAGATATCAGCAATACCAGGATCGTATCCAAACGGCTGCCACCATTTCTTCGTCGTCTGTACTGATTTGCTCAAAATTTTAAATTATCATCACAAGGAATACTCCTTTTTTTTTTTTGGTTCAAACCATTTTAATGAACTCACAGGACACAGTACAGGCACGACACACAACACAAAATAATAAAGGTAGTAAATATCAAAAACGAAACATCTCACACAGTCTCGATCACTCTCCAAAAAACACAACCCACACGTCTCTCGCCTGTCGCAACCTGACCAGACTTTTTGCTGAGAAGCCTTTCGGAGTTGATCCTACACCGTTCCCAGTGGACTGTGTTTATACTATTCGGCGCCGGCGAGGCGCATAAATTTGTTGCGCTTCGAGATGTGTATACTTTCTTCGGGAGGCGAAAGCAGACGCTCGTGAGATCGGTTCAAGTATAGAACATTAAAAACTCTTTTGTGGACTAACTATGCTTTTTCGTTTGACATGTCGGGAGCCATATATGTAAGTTTATACTATTAAATTATTTTTGATATAATTAGCTATACTTTACTCTCTCCAAAAAGTAACTAGGAAACAAATTCCAAGTATTAAGAAGCAGATAAAAAAGACTGGTAGTTTTTTAACGTTGACGATCTGCTATATAAAATGGCGTCCGTGACAGGACTTGGAATTTGTTATTGAGAATTTGTTATTGTGAATTTGTGATTGATAAGAAATTAATTCATTTGCTTTAATTTTATGATGGAGAGTTTAAAGAAAATGCGTACTCCTCTAAGAAGTGGTTTCACTAGAATTGCTAATGCGTTATATCAATGTTTAGAAGAGGAGGAACGTGATATTGATGAAATTGAAATTTTAATGGCTCAGTTAAACGAAAAATGGTTAGAACTTGAATCGAAAGAAAAAGAAATTATTGCTTTGTTATCAGATAAAGATGAGTGTTCTCAAGAAAGTTTTAATCAGGCTTACGAAGTTTTTGAAGAGTATAAGGAAAGATATATAAGACTTAAAACTAAAGTTAAGAAAAGTATTAATGACGATGCTAAAAGCACTAATGACGATAATAAAAGCGTGCTTAGTGAAACAGTATCGAAACGAAAGTTCCAACTTCCTAAAATTGAGCTTAAGAAGTTCAATGGTGATGTTAAGGAATGGCTTGGTTTCTGGGGTCAGTTTCGGAAAATTCACGAAGACTTGGACATCGCTCCAGAGGATAAATTACAATATTTGTCCCAGTCTACTGTAGAAGGATCGCGTGCCAGAGATATTGTAGATTCCTTTCCCGCATCTGCTGAGAATTATGAGCAAGCAGTTGAATGTCTAAAAGCTAGATTCGGAAGAGAAGATTTACTCATAGAAGTGTATGTGAGAGAATTGCTAAACTTAATTTTGAACAATTCTTTGCATCAAGCTAAAGTTACACATATCGCCAAATTGTATGATAAAATTGAAGCACACCTCCGTGCCCTTGAAACATTAGGTGTAACTTCCGATAAGTATGCTTCTATGCTGTATCCCTTAGTTGAAAGCTGTTTACCAGAAGACATGATTCGAGTATGGGAAAGAAGTATTAGTTTAACAAATGAAGCTAAGAAAATGCCAAATAAACTGACCGCTCTTATGAGTTTTCTAAAATCAGAAGTTGAAGGGGAAGAACGAATTTCAATAGCAAAAGAGGGGTTTGGTTTAGAGGCAAAACGTAAAGGGAAATATTCCTATTCCACATCTCCTAATAATGATAAACAATTTCCAACCGCAATCGGACTTTTTGACAATGCTGAGACTCGTCGGAATAAACAAGCACTGTGCTCATTTTGTGAGAAAACGCATGATTCACAAGCTTGCAGAATCGCGTTTAAAATGAGTTGGGATGATAAAAGGAAAATCTTAGCAAAAAAGGGCTGTTGTTTTTTATGCCTAAAAATCGGTCATAGAGCTCGCGATTGCAGATGCAAGATTAATTGTGAAAAGTGTAGGAGTAGACATTATGCTATAATGTGTAATGAAGGTAATTTTAAAGAACCTAAATCGAAAGCGAACGCTGGTGTAAATGATAGTCAAAATATGATCAATGATGCAGTTTTAAGCAATCGCACATGTTGTACAGTTCTTTTACAAACATTGTATGTACGATTACGAGGTGCCGGAAATAAGGGGAAAATAGTTCGTGCACTCGTCGACTCAGGGAGTCAACGATCTTACTTGAGTAAACGTGTAGCGAAAGAAATGAAATATGATTTTATTAAAGAAGAAAGTGTTATTCATAATTTATTTGGGGGCAGAGAACATCCCGAGAAACATTTTAAATACAGAGTATTCATTAGCAGTTTGAAAGGTGATTATAATTGTAACTTTGAGGTCCTTGACCAGCAAACCATTTGTTCGGCTGTACCCATTCCAACATTAAAACCATTCGCTGAGGAGCTTGAATATCATAATATTACTGTAACTGATCAATTAATCTCTGAACAAGAAGAATCGTTAGAAATTGATCTATTAATTGGGGCTGATGTTGCGGGTAAACTCTTTAATGGAAAGATTATTCATCTGCCGTGTGGACTTGTTGCTGTGGGAACATATTTAGGTTGGACCTTGATGGGAAAGATGCCATATCAAACTTCTGATGCCAATTCTACGATGGTAGTTACAAATATGTTAGTTAAGGATGTAGCTATTACCGAACTCTGGAATCTTGATATCATTGGAATAATTGATCCGGCCACACAAAAGGCCAGAGAGGAAAGAGATTTACAAACAAAGATGCGATTTCAACATTCTGTGTCCGTGAACAGTGAAGGGCGCTATGAAATTGTTTTGCCCTGGTCTGAAGATCACCTACCGCTACCCACCAATAAGGATTTAGCCGTGAAGCGTTTAGAATCTACAGCGCAGAAACTTCGCTCACAAAACCTGCTTCCATTGTACGAGGAGGTTTTCGACAATTGGCTCGATTTAGGTATAATCGAAGAAGTCAAACAAAGTGAGGTTATTGACGATGGACACTATTTACCACACCGACCAGTTATAAAGGAAAATAGTTCCACCCCAATAAGACCAGTATTCGACGCTTCTGCGAGAGTAAAGCATTCTCCGTCTCAAAATCAGTGCTTAGAATGTGGTCCGAATTTAATAGAGTTAATACCTTCCATTCTTTTAAGATTTCGGGAGGGTAAATTTGCAGCCATAGCAGACATAGAAAAGGCATTTTTACAAATTTGTGTAAAACCCGATGATCGAGATTATCTTAGATTCTTTTGGTGGAAGGATGTGAATAAAAAGGAGCTAAAAATATATCGTCATACCCGAGTAGTGTTTGGTGTGAAAAGTAGCCCTTTTCTTTTGGCAGCTGTAATAGAATTTCATTTGCAGAAATATATAGAAAATTCTCACTATGATAAAAACATGTTGCATAAACTTATTCACTCTTTCTATGTAGATAACGTTGTTACCAGTTTTGAAGATGAACTTGAAATGATACTGTTTATTGAAGAATCTCAAAAAGTAATGAGTGAAGGAAAGTTTAATCTCCAAGGTTGGTTACGTACTGGGGATAACTTACAAACAGGTGTTGAGTCACCGGTATTGGGATTATTATGGGATTACCAGAAAGATCTTTTAACTGTGAACCTGACATGGTTGGAAAGCTTCAAATTGATGGAAGTAACTAAAAGGACTATTTTGTCTATAGCCCACAGAGTATATGACCCGATTGGTCTTGTAAGCCCTGTTCTCTTGCTTCCTAAGCTATTGTTGCAAAGCTTATGGAAAATGGGAATTTCTTGGGATACTGAAGTTGATGAAAATACGAAAGAAAAGTTTCTAAGTTGGTTCAGAGATCAGAGTCTCTTAAAAGAAATTTCTATACCTCGATGGATACACACTAACAGAGATAACAAAAATTTGTGTAGCATTCACACCTTCTGCGATGCCAGTAGTAATGCATATGCTGCTGCAGTGTTCGCGAGAATTCAGACTTCTTATGGAGTTGAAGTTCATTTATTAGCTTCTAAGTCCAGAGTAGCTCCGGTGAAATCAATTACGATTCCACGTCTTGAGTTGATAGCTGCAACGGTGGGAGCGGGACTCTGCACTTCAGTTTTAGAAGGTTTGCAATGGCAAAATGTTGAATTATATTTTTGGACTGATTCAACTACTGTTTTGACCTGGATCCAAAAGGAAGAAATCTGGACTGTTTTTGTGCTGAACCGAGTACGAGAAATCAGGAAATTAACAAACCCGAATGCATGGAGACATGTATCAGGAACCGATAATCCTGCTGACCTTCCATCCAGAGGCTGTACTGCCAAACAGCTTTTGTCAGTTAGATGGTGGGAGGGACCCGCATGGTTAAAGAAAAATGAAGGTGAATGGCCAACACCAAAATTGGAATATAATCAGGAAAACATTATTCAAGAAATCAGAAAAGGTGCTGTAACTAACACACATGTAAATCTAGAAACAGAGGAAATCTTCCATAGAATATCTTCGTATGTCAAACTTGTTAGAGTAATTGCTTGGATTTATAGATTTTTCTCTAATGCAAAATTGAAAACATCACGTTACTTTGGGGATCTAACTTTGAAAGAAATAAATCATGCAGAATTAGTTTTGTTAAAAATTATCCAACGTGAAGCATTTCCTGTTGGCGTAAATGATCAACAAATAAAGACTCTTTATCCTGTACTCGATGAAAAGGGGTTATTGAGAGTAAAAACGCGCATTTTTCACCAAAGAGACAAAAAGAACTTTAGATTACCTATAATCTTACCATCAAAACATAGAATAGTGCATATGCTTATAGACAATAAGCATAAAGAACTAGGACATCCTGAAGTCCAAATATTGATGAACCAGCTCAGAGAAAATTATTGGATATTGCGTAGCAGAAAAACGATTAGACAAGTTATATTGAAATGTGTCCGATGCAAACGATTCACTGTGACCCATCCAGAACCAAGAGCCACTTCCTTACCTGAAGATAGAGTAAGAGAAGCTACGATATTCGAAGTCTTGGGTGTAGATCTCGCCGGACCGCTGTATTTGAAAGATGGGACAAAATCCTGGATAGTTCTGTTCACTTGTGCAGTATATCGCGCAGTGCACATGGAATTAATAACATCCTTGACAGCGGAAGCCTTCCTGCAGTCACTGAGAAGACATCAGGTCCTTTCCTCAGAAGCAAAGTTCCCAAAGATAAAGATAACCCAGGTGCCACTAATATTGACTGTGAACTTGTTCCTGCCAAAGAACATCAGAAGTCACCCAAATCGACAATCACTCGGAGAGTAGTGAAACCTATCCAGAGACTCGGCTTGTGAGACGCGACAATTGGTTGAGTTCTTCCAAGTTACGAACTCAAGGTGGGAGGATGTCGCAACCTGACCAGACTTTTTGCTGAGAAGCCTTTCGGAGTTGATCCTACACCGTTCCCAGTGGACTGTGTTTATACTATTCGGCGCCGGCGAGGCGCATAAATTTGTTGCGCTTCGAGATGTGTATACTTTCTTCGGGAGGCGAAAGCAGACGCTCGTGAGATCGGTTCAAGTATAGAACATTAAAAACTCTTTTGTGGACTAACTATGCTTTTTCGTTTGACATGTCGGGAGCCATATATGTAAGTTTATACTATTAAATTATTTTTGATATAATTAGCTATACTTTACTCTCTCCAAAAAGTAACTAGGAAACAAATTCCAAGTATTAAGAAGCAGATAAAAAAGACTGGTAGTTTTTTAACGTTGACGATCTGCTATACGCCACACTCGTTCTTAACTCTTTCCTTTCTCAAAGTCCTTCTGGGCATGCGCAAGAGCGCCATCTATCTTAGTCTGAAGTCTTTACACCACCTAGCAATCTTTGGGGTAATATCTTTTTTATCCATCGTTTGTTGTAAAGTTGAGCAATCTGTGTAAATCTTAAATTTTGTACCCAATAAATAGTTCCTGAATTTCTTTAACCCTTCAATAACAGCTAACGCTTCTAGTTCGTAACTAGAGTACTTTTCTTCCTGAACTGAAGTCTTTTTGCTCATATATTGAATTGGATGCATTTGCTCATCGTCGGAGTAGTATCGCGCCATATCCATGTTTACTTGCGTCCGTGTGGAGTTCTGACTCAGCACCTTGCTTAAAAATTCTCAAAACTGGTTGATTAGACAAAGCGTCTTTTAATTTCTGAAAAGCTGTTTTTTGCTCAGGGCCGAAGTGAAAAGGCGTCGAACCCCTCAACAAATCACTTAAAGGCTTAGCGATCACTGAATAACCACGGATATACTTCCTAAAATATCCAGTCAAACCAAGGAAACTCTGCACTTGCTTTGCAGTTTTTGGTTGGGAAAAATTATGTACGGCAAGGGTTTTTACAGGTGACGGACTAATTGTCCCACTTTCAATCACATGCCCCAAGAATTCAATCTTGTTTTGCAAAAACTGGCATTTTTTCAAATTAAATTGTAACCCAAATTTAGAAGCTCTATCTAACACCCTTTTACTCCTTGCTCTTCGTCGGTAGACGGTATCACGATATCATCCATGTACAAAATCAAAACACCTTCTCTTATGAGATCCCGAAATACATGATAAATGTATCTTTGGAAGACGGAAGGGGAGTTAGACAGTCCCATTGGCATTTTTAGGAATTCCCACTGACCTTCGTGTGTTACAAAAGAGGTGAACTTCCTACTATTTTCTTCGACTTCCACGTGGAAAAAACCATTTTTTAGATCAAGAGATGTGAAAACTTTGTAATTTATCTAACACGTCTTCGATGAGAGGCAACGGGAAATGATCTCTCACCATTTTTTGTTTAGTTTTCTATAGTCAATGCACAACCGCATTGAGCCATCTTTCTTCTTGCATAACACAACAGGAGCCGCATACTCCGAGCAAGATTGTCGAATAATACCGCTTTGTAACCATTCCCGAATTTGCTCCTCGATTCTCCCTTGTTCCGCGAAAGAAAGTCTCCTACCTCTCTGATACACAGGAATATCATCTTTCAAAATAATATTCATTTTTACTTCCGAACTCTCAGTCTTTAATGGTTTATAATTAAGGATCAAATTCCTCATCCTTTCTTGCAACCCTTTGTTTGTAATATGCGTTAATTCGAACTCATCCGTTTCGAAAACATTGCCTATCTGCAATAAAAAACAGTAGCTTTCGTTTTTAACAGTCTCCGAAATCTGTTTACTTAACTCTTCTCTTCCCTGATTGCAGTCATTCATTCCCCTACCCAGATTCGTATCTAGCAACATTTTAAAAACCTTCGGAGGAATTATTGCGTCTACAGACAAATCACTATTCAAAGCAGCTGTCAATTCAATTTGGGGGAATGAATTATCCAGCGAGAATTCGAAATTTGCCAATGCAGCATTCACTTTTTGACCGAAACAACTCGATAATGTAGTCATACCACAGGTGGCTTTGTTCGGAAAAAGCTTTTTATTTATTATTATTATACTACTTCCTGAATCGAGTAATGTTTTTATTTTTATTTGATCTATGAATATTTCTTTATATTCTAACTCATTAGCAAAAAGATTCTTGGAACCCCGGTTTTCAACGCCAGAAACGATGTTATGGCTCGCAGTATTTCTTTGCGGTTTTGGAAGATGTGTTTCTTGTTTATTCTCGTATCTCTTTGGGCAGTATTTGGCGAAGTGATCTGCATTACAGATCCAACATTTCCGGAAGGGTTTACTTTGACGATGACTCATTGGCGAATCGAACTCAGACTTTCGACTTCGATCGTTAGCGTAGTGGTGTTTATTTTCGAAACTAGTAAAACTTTTGGTTTTAAGGCCTACATTGCTCAAGGACTTTCCTTTTGATGAAAAATAAATGTCGCATTCTCTGGCCAAGTCTTGCGGCTTTAGCCAATCACCTTGGCGGATCCCAATGTATGACATGGTGTCAGAGTCCAAAGTTTCATACAATTTATCAGATACGATTAATTCGCAAAGAGAATCGAAATTATTCACTTTTCTTAATTGACAGTAATAACCGAAAGTAGCACCCAATCTTGAAACAAACTGGACGTGGGATTGATTGGGGGACCTTTCGGCTGTTTGGAAATTTTTTAAACATTCTCGCGGCGTTGGTTGGTATTCTTTTAACACTAATGATCTAAGTTTATCATAATCCTTTATTTCTTCTTGATTAGCAAATATTAGAATGTCGTTTGCTCTTTCGCCTAAAATGTTTATGAGTATTTCAGGTTTGAGTTCATGAGGAATATTTTTAGAATTGAATGCTCTTTCTAAAGATTGAAAAAATAAATTGAATGCTTCTGGTTTTGACGGGACAGGAATAGTGAGGGTTTTTACACTTCTAATTAAGTTTTCCAAGTTAAATGTTGATTGATCACTTTCAGATCTTATTGACGGTTGTTGCGATTGGTTTCGAGAACTTTCTAATTCTAATTGTTTTTCGATTTGGGCTAGCTTAAGCCTTTCCGTTTCGAGTCTCATTTTCTCTAATTGAAGCTGACTTTCTGTTCCGGCTCTTTCTCCATCGGCTTTCGCCTGCCTTTCTTCAATTACATTATCGACGAGGTTTTTGAGAAAGTTAATATCATTTTTAAACATTTCACTGCTCTCAATTAATTTCTTTAATTCGATTACTTTAGCACTCGGAGGAACCACAATATTCAACTCTTCCGCGATGCGGACCAAATCCTCCTTTCTAGTTTTCGAGAGCATTTTTCAATATAAAATTTCAAATGTGCATGCAGAAAAATGGAACGACCCACCTTGATTTCACAGGTAATCCTTCAGCTTCATCCCGGCCGAACCCCCACTTGTAGGGCGGTGTCTAGGGTGTTACGAAGTGATACGGAGATTAGGACTAACACATTTTATTTCTCTACCTAAAACTATGTACAGTAACCGTTATCTCAAATTGATGGAACAGCCTACACGCTGCCACTTACATTAATTGTGTAAGAAACTGTGCTCGCTCCACCTGCGCGTGGAAGCCTTCAGTTACTAGTTCACAATTCTAACTCACTCTCGCTGAGTCAGGAAAATAGTTTCTACCAGTCACCGGATTTCAGCGGACACCTACGCGCGCCGCTCTTTCCGTCTCAGCCAACACCTGCACGTGTGGTTAAGTCGATCATCAGCACCATCTGACTGGGAAGCTTGTAGACACTCCGATTCCACATATATATATATATATATAGATGTGGGGGGTGCTGGTTTGTGGGCAAGTGATGATGAAACTTTTAAAGAATAACTAAATTTAATGATGAGATTTATGAATATTTACAATGAATTTTGTTAAGACAATTAAAGTTAAGTGCACAGCACAGACATCATAAACTCCATCGGCGCTCCTCGCCCGTCAACATTGCACAGTCTAACGCTACGTCCGTCTTGTAGCTTCGTCGTCTTCCTTCTGTGTCGCTTTTTGACTGCGTTCCTCCAATGCGCGGAATGGCTGCGTAGTGGTCGGAGATGACATCAGCGCGGAGGTGCCCTCTAGTGGCAGTCTGGGCACCACATATATATATATATATATATATATATATATATATATATATATATGCAGTGCAACTGGGATAATTCGAAGCTGAAGGGACCACTAAAAAGATTTGAATTATCCAAAACTACGAATTAAAAAGTTACATCTTTTAACTTTAATTTCAGGTCTACTGAATGCTTGAAAAGATTTTTCTGTCAATAAGTAAATTTTTATTCAGAAAGATCATGGTATGAAAGACAAACATTATATGTATGTAAACAAATAAGATTTACATTACGTAAGCTACAGTACTGTGACATCTTAGCGCCCAAGAGTCTTGGATGGCGGGCTGCAGACCGGAAGTTTCCTGTTAAGAGTCCTTCACTACTGCGCTTGCGCATGTGAAGAGGATAAAACAACAGTTAGCTCACGGACTCCATCTAGTTGAGACGTCTTCGAAGCAATTCGAATAAAATTTAATATGAAATTAAGCATTTTGTTTCGCGCGTCCATTGTCAACCCATGTTTTGTCTGTGTAAAAATAAATGTTATTTTTTTAATGTCCAAAAAAAGTTTGGATTAATTCGTCACAGTACATATTACATGTACTATAGTTTACTTAACTTTAAATATACTGTACTCAAACTTCGAATTAAGGAAGTTGAACTTCGAATTATCCACTATTTTTTAACATTGATTTAATGAGAAGTTCAAGGGACTAAGAGAAATCTTTAAATTAACGACGATTTCGAATTAGAGACGTTCGTTTTATCCAAGTGGCACTGTGTATATATATATATATATATATATATATATATATATATATATATATATATATATATATATATATATATATATATATATATATATATATATATATATATATATATATATATATATATATATATATATATATATATATATATATATGTTCTCGGTGTTCTCGGAAAGCATTTTTCGCTCATTGACTTAATGTGATTCAAGTATTGAAATTGGCATTTTCAGATCACAAGAGAACACTTTTTTCCCGAGGTGAATACATTTTCGGAGACTGGATTGAAAGTTTGCGTTTTATGTTGATTTTACTACAAAAATCATTCTCACCGATCTCGATATATTTGAATTACGTTTTGATAATTTAGTCTATTCATATAACCATACCTAAAGTCCACTGAGCTTGTAATACCTATGCATATGTACAAACACATCCATAAAATCTCTAACCGTTCCAAGAAATGCATTAAAATTGGTGAAGTCTTCTACTTAATACCATAGTAAATTCGGAGTTTTAATTACAGTTAAAGTACTATATTAAACCATATGAAATACAAGACACTCACGTGCTCACACTTTGCTGCAAAAATACATGGCCAATATTATATTTCAATGCAGTAATTTGCTCGTTTTTGGAATACACCATTCAAACTAATACATTTACAAAAAATTTGTTGGTTTATTCAAAAAACTGAAATTTGTATTGTAAAGTAGCTATTTTTCCCTTTTAGCCAATGCTGAACGTAAGTATAATTTAAGATCTGTTTCCTCAAAATTTGTTTTTTAACGATTCACGAGTTTGTTTTCCATTCGTTACATAAAATAATCCGATTTTTCGTTAAAGAAAAATACTTAAATTTCCTTGTGTACCAATATAATAAAAAATTGAGAAAACCATAAACACTCCATAATCCTACAATTTGAAAATATGTATATTCCTACATTGTTGACTTAACAGGGTAAACGCACTAAGTCAAAATTTTCAAGGCATGAGTCTTATTACTCCTAACCAGAATGAGAAATCCTCAAGCTGAAGGTTGGAAGAGTAACGGATTAGCAACCAAGGGGTTGCGAGATCGAAACTAGGTCCAGCCAAAGATTATCATGTACACAGGGGCTGGTGGACGTTAAATCCGTCGTGGCGCCAAATATCCTCATCTTGTGGTGTAGAAGTTTGAAGAGTGGGGTTCTATTTCACGTGTTTCCTCGTCATCTGACCATGGTTCAAAATTGCGTGGTGTCGTCCTCGGATCTTTCCCTTCGGGTTGGATCCTAGACCGTCGTCAATAGCCCGTTATCCAGTGCGACGTTTATTAACTACCATTCTTTGCACAGACTGAAGTGCACTAACTCAATTTTTCTGTATGAAGATTAGATTTCTGTTTGAAAAATGCACTTGGTAAGTAGAGCTTAGGAAGTAGAATTTTCACCCTTCCTTTTTTCTCAGAATTACAATGTATTTTGACTTAGTGTGTTTCATTTGTAGGTCGACGACAGGTAAACGTAATGTTGACTAAATTTTTGCCATACCCAGAATTCAGACAGACATTTGATTTTGAAAATAATTTGTTTAAAATACATACTGCGTTTAACCTTCCAATGTACAAGGTTCTCTTTCTATTTAAAAATTAGGTACAAAATAATTCTTAGAATGTGATGTAAATTAACCCTAAAGAATTACGGCAGATTCCTAAGATATGGAATGAACTGTTTCTTTTAAGGTTTCTATTTAAAGGTTGTGGTGATCAAACTTATTAGGCTTAAAGAGAGGAAATAAGAGAATTGACTATATTTTTATCTTTTACTTACTCCTAATACAGAATTGTGAATTTTAACTAAAGTCTACACATTCGTAAGGATTTCTAAACCCCTTTATTTTGTCATTACCCTGCACATGTGGTGTGGGTGATCAAACCAAACCAGAATTAAAACTCCGTTTGCAAGACTACATACTTTGTGTCAAAAACAAGAAAACACACAAATCCGCAATTCACACTGTTGGGAATTTTCTCACTTCCAGCTTAAGAGGTCTTAAAAACCTCCGCGATCTGTTCTGCTGTTAAATCTTTGAGACGCCTTATAGTGTTTACTTCTGTCCTTATGGATGGACGGTTTTGTACTACCGAAATAGCTACTGACTATATTTTCACGTTCTTTTAATCTTTATTTATCATATTTAGATGTTTTTAAATTTCTGCAACTTTAATAAATAATTATTTCAAATTCCTCCCGTGGAGAGAGAATTTAAGATACATTATCGAAATTATCTGACAAATTCTGTAAACTATCTATGCGAATTAACTTTTAAGTTTCAGAACATTTTCATTTACATTCTTTGAAATTGAACCTGAAACCAATGGAATCCTTACTGAATGTTTGTTTCTAGTATTTTTTTATCTATTTTGTTTACTTTTTCCATGTTCAAATTTTATTTTTTATTTTTAAATTTTAGCTGCAGCATATCCAGATAAGATCAATTGAAGTATAACTCTGTATAAGATGAAATTTTATTTTCAACTACTAGCTTCAAGTATTTCTAAGAAGAATAAAATAAAAATTATTACAATTTTCTTTACTTCACAAGTTTAATGAATTTCTACAGCAGAGAGAGAATTAATTTATCAAAACAGTTTCAAATATTTTTTTAAATTTGACTATTTCTATGAAGAATTTAATTGCGGATATTTATATTTGAATTTTCGAATGGAAAATGTCTTTAGGAATTTATTGTTTATAGAAATATTTTTAAATGTGCAAAATATCCTAATTCACGAAAAATGAAAATGAAAACTGAGAATTAAGAATGCATTTATCCCAGTTTCAATTATATGAAAAAAGAAAAAGTGCATTTGAAATCAATTGATCCTGAAGTTCGTTAACATTTTTTGAGTTTTGTATATGAAATTATTCAATTCTTAATTTATTTTACATTTCTGTTGCAGGTCCCGATACTGGTAAGTATAGGGATGTATTTCTTCATACAGTTCATTAGTAGATGGTAGTGAAATTGTGAAATAAGGTTTTAAAAATATCTAAAGAAAATTGTAAACCACAAGAAATCATTTAAATAGTGTTACATCATTTAATATTGGCTAATGCAATCTCTATTTCGAGATACTTTTCAAGTCTGTTTAGTACTAAATTTAATTTTAATCTCTTAAGCAATATATTATAGCAATCATTATGAAATCAAAGAGCTCGATGAGTTTTAGTCGACACTGAAGTAAAAATCCACGATGTAATTTACATCGTGGCAATAGTATGCAATAGTATGTAAAAAATGCATGAGTAAAAAACGCGAGTTTATATTTTCAATATCAAAAAATAATAAAGTATAAGGAAAAACATAAGAGGGTTTCTTTACTAAAGGAATTTGATAAAGAAGCCACAAAGAACACATTTCATCGCATAAATTACAGAATTTGAGTCATAATTTATCATTTAGAAATTTTACTTCAATAGATTAGCAATTCTCATCATAGCACAATACATCTTACAAGTGGGTAGTAATGTGATTCTGGAAGCCTATATGTACGATATAACATCATATATATATATACGATATAATATATATATATATATACGTTATACGTTATACGTACGATATAACATATATATATATATATATATTATTAAATATATATATAATATATATATATTTAATAATTGTGCGTCTGTATTTCAGTGATTTAAAGGATTTTGATGGTGACTCCATATGAAGGATATGTAAAGTAATCCCTCAGGATTAGTTACAATAAGAATAATAAAGAGATCTTAATTTGATTGTTTGTGTATTTAATGCTCTAATATTTTAAGCTATCTTTGTTTAATCTTTGTGAAAATTGTCTGGGTTTGTTGGTTTCTTGTCATAAGGTTCTAAAATAGAGAAGATGCGCCAAACTGAAGAAAAACAGTAAACGCATTGTGAAGGTGAAATTATAGTAAAAACATCAAAATATCAGAAGTGAAATTAATGAGGACGCGTGGTCATTGATTGCGTGCACATTATCAATTAAAATGCATTAAGTAAATGGTATACTTACGAAAAGATTTCTCATGAAGATAAGTTATTGAAAATAAACTAAGAAGTATGAAATGAGTAACACAATGCATTTAAAACCCGTCCATCAACGACATGAATGGTAAATTAGTTCAATAAAATGTATTTTAACCCAATGAGGGTGACACACACCTTTATCCGTCTTGTTACCAGTAGTCTTCTTGGCATGACTTCTTACCAGTTTTGATCGTGACCAATAAAATATTTCCTAGGATTCTTTTAACTAGTAGTGTTATGATTACATAAATGAAAAGTATTATGGGAGTTTTTTGGGGAAAACAATACTACACTGCACGGAATTCTTGTGACGCTCAGAGGGATAATGTGAAAAACACATGAAACAACAAAATTCCACATGAATGGTAAATTTGTATAAAAAAATGCATTTTAAGATGTGGAAGACATGTAACGTAAAAACATATACTTGGAAAAGTCGATGGAAGTAATGTGTGGATGGGGTTTCGACAATCAAATCTTGTAAGTTTGATACTTATGAAAAATGCACGGTGGTCATGTTTGAAATCGAGACGGATGATTAGAATAGGATACACAATAAAGGTTTGGATTTTAGGGAGAAAGGCAATTAATTAACATCGCACTGGAGAAACACAACGGGCTATTGGCGACGGTCCAAGATCAATCCCAAGGGAAAGATCCGAGGACAACATTTCGTAATTTTGAACCACGGTCAGATGGAGAGAGATCAGTCATGGAAACGTGGTCTCGTGATCCTAGGCACATCGGTAAGTATTACCATAAAAAAGTGACTCTAATTTTATCTCCCCTATAGTGGCATTATGTTGTGTCATTATGTCAGTCCGAGAATTATAAAATGACGCGATATGGGTGAGATTATGAAATATATAAATATTTCTTTTTGAATTTTCAAATCGTATGCTCCAGTTTGGCATACTAAAATAAAGGCTTCACATGGAGTTTGATGCGTGTATAATTTGTGCTGTTCCTAGCGGTATTTGTTATGCTGTTAGAAATGCGCAATAATTTTTCTTGGAACAGTTTTATTTTTATTGCTAATGTTAATTTTAACGCTTCGTTAATTAACTGGTAGAGTAAGTGAATGATGTAATACGGAAACGCGATATTTTCACAGTAATTTATAAAACCTCTATATATACTTTTCTGATAGGTAGAAGGCATCCATATTCTGTTTTGAGTCGAATCTGTTGTTTAAATTGATGCATTTTTTGTATTTTGAGATCTTAAAAACTTATTTTAAAGTCCAAATATTTAAGAGACTATGCATGGGTCCAAAAGTATTTTTATTACATGATTTATAATAAAATACGTTTATTTGAGTATGTTGTTGAAAGGGAAAATGTAGGCCAACAATAACAAGAACCGAAGGAAAACATTCAGGTTTGATTCATTCGGAACATCGGCGAATTACCAGTTCCGAGATGATTCCAGTGAGTTCCAACGAGTCCATCAAAATATGATGCGACGTGTACAGACGTGCAACGATATTCAAGGAGATCGATTTCAACATCTTCTGTAAAAGGTGGTGAGTACGTGTTTAAACCATGTTACCCGTGATATTTCACATACAGTAACGAGACCTTTTCGTGTACCGCCCTGTAGTTTTTCAATAAATTTAGCATACTAGCATTTTTGATAGACATGTTCCATATATTATGAATACATCGTTACCACCACGCCAAAAGCACCAATCTGCAAAATTGACGTTCCTTCAAAAAACACTCAAAGTTTTGATGCTTCGAGAAAAATAGAGTTACGACTCAAAGGTTGATTTCTCATGAAAATCGACATTTCCACTAAGAATCAAGATGATTCGTGACTGTCATAGTATAAAACATGGAATGGTGACTCGAAAAATGCAGTTAGGTGAAAATCGCCAAAATTCAGATTGGCGCCTTTGTCGTGGTTAGTAACGACATAAAATAGAGCCTGTTTCATATTATGAGCTTTATTATAAAGTAATGTGGAATGGGATACATTCTGTATGCGAAAGGAGTTTTTAATTAATTGAAAATAATTAATCAATATTCTGCGCCAAAACTGGAAGAATAGAGTTTGACATACAAAAACCAAGGAAAATTTCTCTCCGTCCAGAAAATTCTGTGGACACGTGCATTATCTTTTATAATGTAGATTAAACTGTATATAATTGATCCCGGTATACGTATAATTGATCCCGGACCGTCACCATTGGCCAGTGTGATATTGATTCAACTACCTACTCCTCAGTTAGGGCATGAAAAGAACGAATTACTTTTACAAAATAATCGGAATTTATACAATATGTATAATAATGTTTTCCAAAGGCACATAAAGAAAGTATGAATGAGTCGATAATATATATATATATATATATATATAATTGACTATACGTAGAAAAAAATTATTCTATACACAAATATGTGAAGCTCGTTATCATTGATCTGTTTAAATAATAGATGCTAGATACGATATTTGAAATCGAAATATAAGGAAATCACCTTTACCCCTCATATATATTAAATGGAATACAGAAAACAAATATATCGTGCAAATAGAATCTGCTATTCATTGCTTTTGAGAAGAGAAAGCCGATAGTAATAAATCTTATGGAAATTGCCTATGAAAACATCGATTTCTGACGAATGAAAGCGAAACGTTTATCCATACGTAGACATTTCTTTCTCGAATATTTCTGAATTTTTATTCTTACCCCATAATCGCAAGAATTATGCAACCCGTAGACTAGAGGTGAAAAAACTTATATAACAGCCGTGGATCACGATAGCATATTGACGTGGTTTTCAGAATTCGTGAAGCTTTTGTGTTAACAGTTGTGGTATAGAATGCAGAAATACGTTCTATTGGAGGCGTTCGCTTACCACAGTGCCATCAAATATCGTGTATAAAGAATTTTCTGGTTTGAACACTGACAAGTGGCTTCCAAGGTCAAACCCTTCCAAAAATTTTGATTTTCTCATTTTCAAAACATCTCTACAAATAAATACGAGAGTACACGAAGTGCTTTTTATGTTCTTCAATGAAAAATATCCCAGTCACGTTTACGGCCGTGGTAACCCGGTTGGCAGAGTAACGGATTAGCAACCAGAGGGTTGAGAATTGGAATCCAACTAACCGTCGTGTACAAAGGGTGCTGGTGCATGTTAAATCTGTTGTGGCCTCAAATATCCTCACATCGGCGTGGTGTGGAAGTTTGGAGAGTGGAATGCCAGCTCAGGAGTGTGACCTCGTCATCTGACCGTGGTTCAAAATTACGTGGTGTGTTGTCTTCGGATCTTTCCCTTCGGTTTGCTCCAGGACCGTCACCAATAGCCCATTGTGTTGCTCCAGTGCGACGTTAATTGAAGTATCTACCTACCCAGCCACGTTTAACACTTGAATTGTCTTCTGAAATAGGGCCGCGGTGGCCCGGTTGGAAGAGTAACGGACTTGCAACCGAAGGGTTGCGAGTTCGAATCCAGCCAAACACCGTCGTGTACAAAGGGGGCTGGTGCACGTTAAATCTGTCGTGGCCTCAAATGTCCTCACGTTGGCGTGGTGTGGAAGTTTGTAGAGTGGGGTGCCAGCTCAGGTGTTGCCTCGTCATCTGACCGTGGTTCAAAATTACGTGGTGTAAAAACCCCAAAGTAAAAACCTCGGATCTTTCCCTTTGGGATTGATCCCGGACCGTCACCAATAGCCCATTGTGTTGCTCCAGTGTGACGTTAATTGAAATACCCCCAACCCCCAAATGTCCTCACGTTGGAGTGATATGGAAGTGCGAGAGTGGGCTGTCAGCTCATCTGTTATCGTCATCTGAGCATGATTCAAAATTACAAGGTGTTGTCCTCGGATCTTTCCCTTCCAACTTGATTCCGGACCGCCTCCAGTAGCCCGTTGTGGGCTCCAGTGCGACGTTAATTAAATACCTATCTACCTACCAAATGTCTTCGCGTTGGAGTGGTGTGGAAGTTTGGAGAGTGGGGTGCCAGCTCGAGTGTGACCTCGCCATCTGACCGTCGGTCAAAATTGCGTGGTGTTGTCCTCGGGGGTTGTTCCGGACCGTCGCCAATAGCCCGGCGTGTTGCTCCAGTGCTACATTAATTCAAACGCCCACCCACACAAATCTTTTTAGCGTAGTGTTCTCATACATAATATATTTTTGCAATGACACGAGAAGCGTCGTCCGTAAATTACCATCGCTAGAGAGCGGTGAAATAAAAGCGACGCAACAAAGACATTCCAGGCAAAAAAGACAAGCCCAACAAATAAGCCGAGTAATTAATAGAACGACACGCATCCAGAAAATGAACAGCTGTAAAAAGCAATCGCCTCCTGCTGCCGCGTGCCCCTTGACACTTCGCCAGTTTAATCGAATTTCCAGAAGAACCGTTTTTTCATCACGCACGACCCAAAACGCAGCTAATCGCCTCGCTTCCGTTTCACTGACTGACTTCCTTCAAAAGCAAAAAGTGCACGGAGTAAAAGTGAGTAAATTTTGTAGCTGTAGGGTCGACAACGATCAACAAATCTTTTTCTTGCGTTTGTCTCATATCCGCTCACTTTAATGAACGGGAAACCACTTTGTGTTGGTGATTACCATACCACTATCATTCCATTCGTCGCCGGACACAGGAATGATCGCTGGAGCCCACAGGTTTGGGAATTCAGTCCGTGGCATTTCCAACAAATTTCAGATACCCCGCTTCACAGTGAGTGGTGTTATTTTGAAATGGAAGCGAGAGGGGGTTATAATATGCCAACCCAGACGCAGTAAACAGACTAAATTGACAGACCGTCGAAGCCTGAAACGTGTGGTGAAGTCAAACCGCAAGGCTACCTTAGAAACGGTGGCAGAAAGTTTTCGATCGACTTCGTGTACTGATGCAAGTGATCGAATCGTCCGCCGGGAAATCGTGGCACTTGGTTTTCATGGCCGAGCAGCAGTTCACAAGCCAAATATCACACGTCTCAATGCAATCCGTCGATTACAGTGCTGCTGAGAACGCCGTCACTGGAATGTAGAACAATGGAAAAGCATCCTATGGAGTGATGAATCACGCTATAAGTTGTGGCAGTCCGACGGACGTGTGTGGATTTGGCGAATGCCCGGCGAACGATATTTACAGGACTGTGTCGTACCCAGTGAAATTCGGAGGAGGTGGGATCATGGTCCTGCTTTTCGTGGTATGGTCTTGGTTCTCCTGTTCTAATTCCTGGAACCATGAATGCCGAGGCGTACAAAACAGTTCTGGACAATTCTGCGCTACCGCCATTGGGGCAACACTTTGGTATTGGTCCATACCTGTTTCAACAGGACAATGCTCTATGTCATACAGCAGGTGTTATTAACACGTGGTTTGAGGAAATGGGTGTGGAAAAACTACATTGGCCAGCCCAAAGTCCAGACCTCAACCCCTTGGAACACTTTTGGGATGAGTTAGAGCGCCGGTTGAGAGCCAGGCCTACTCGGCCAAAAAACACCACTGATTTCTTTGGCAATTTGAAGGATGAATGGGGGGGTATTTCAATTAACGTCACACTGGAGCAACACAACGGGCTATTGGTGACGGTCCGGGATCAATCCCAAAGGGAAAGATCCGAGGACAACACCACGTAATTTTGAACCACGGTCAGATGACGAGGCAACACCTGAGCTGGCACCCCACTCTCCAAACTTCCACACCACGCCAACGTGAGGACATTTGAGGCCACGACAGATTTAACGTGCACCAGCCCCCTTTGTACACGACGGTGTTTGGCTGGATTCGAACTCGCAACCCTTCGGTTGCAAGTCCGTTACTCTTCCAACCGGGCCACCGCGGCCCAAGGATGAATGGAGCAAGAAAACCAGGAAAAGATCCATTCAATTTTGAAATTCACGTTCTTGCTATTGTACGGTCTGATGAGCACATCGTGGAACGCAAAATTTAGGTTGTGTCGAGGATGAAACGAACAGTCTTGACGTGAATACTCGGTAGGTAGATATTTTAATTAACGTCGCCCTGGAGCAACACAATGGGCTATTGGCGACGGTCCGGGATCCATCCCTAAGGAACGATTCAAGGACGACGCCTCTTCATTTTGAATCCGGTCAGATGACGAGGTCAATGCCTGAGCTTGCACCCCACACCCCAAATCCAACACCACGCCACATTGGAGGCCACGAGCTTTAACGTGCACCAGCCCCCTTTGTACACGACGGTCTTTGATTGGATTGGAACTCCGGTTGCTAACACGTTACTCGTCCAAACGAGCCAGTCTGCTACTGGAGTGAGTGAATAGGTAGCAAATACTGAACGATTCTTTAGCGTGATTGGTAGGTAGATATTTTAATTGACGTCACATTGGAGCAACACAACGGGCTATTGGTGACTGTTTATCGTGAATATTCCACAATTGATTTACAGTTTGAACGATTAAAGGTATGTATTGTATGTATTTTTAATTAACGTCGCACTGGAGCAACACAGCGGGTAATATTGAACGATTAAACTATGGTTGACATTGAAGGGAGGTAGGTATTTTAATTAACGTCGCACTTGAGCACTATTGGCGACGGTTCGGGATCAAACCCGAAGGAAAAGATTCAAGAACACCACGTAATTTTGAACCACGTTTAGATGAGGTCACACCTGAGCTGGCACTCCACTCTCCAAACTTCCACACTACTCCTACGTGAGGACATTTGAGGCCACGACGGATTTTACCTGCACCAGCCCCACTTATACACGACGGTGGTTGGATTCGAACTCGCTTCCCTCAGATTGCTTATCCTTTAACCTGCCAACCGGGCTACCGCGGGCACCTGCCAGGTTCAAGTCCTCCCTCGGTGCATTTCTGAGTCGGTAAAATTCCTTGTCCGTGCATTTTGGTTTCCTTATATTGTTTGGATTATGTCTGGAACAGCATAGCCAAATATGGCCCTTGCGCCATAAAACCCCAACCAGTTGGCCATGAGTTATACAGGCAAGATAGCGTTGGGTGACAGATCTAATAAACTGACATTCGTGCTAACCTGGCGTGGGAAACTTTCCCACACAAAAAAAAAAATCTTCAAACACCAAAAAGAGAGCGCTCGGCCTTAGTTTAAATAAAATGCCAGCATAAATGACAAGCTTAGTTAACTTCTCCGCTTGTGAAAGTGAGCGTCTTCCCTGACCCAGATGCCTAAGTAGCCCCAATTAGAACGCCCAACCACACGCCCGGAAAAAGACGCCTCACACGATGGCGCGATGTCCTTTATAAATAAACCCACCTCGCTGGATCCCACTGCGAAACAAAACGTTTCAAAAAGAGGAAAACGAAATGCAAACTAAACAAGCACGAGGGCGTGAAATGCTAATAGCATTCCGAGCGTTTCGCTCTTTTCGAAAATTGAATATTTAGCGCGTTCCAGTTCTGGTCCGTTTTGGCTTTGCGGGAAACAAAAAAAAATGGGATCGAAAATGCCGGAGTGCTTTTGTCAGGAAAAGAGACGGCAGCATCACGTGATGAGGATACGTCACTGCGATGTGGCGAGCTGCCAATTTGGTCTACCGGCGATCCCGATAAACGTGCTCGAATTTAGTTTGATGAAGAGTGCCATGAGACTGCATGGGATTCTCTCGATTTTTCTGGTTATCGTGAACGGTAAGATCCATTTCATCCTTGTTTGTATTTGTCAACATTTTCTCTTTCTCTATACGGGGCCGCGGTTTAGCAACCGGAGGGTTGCGAGTTCGAAACTCGATCCATCCAAAGACTCGTGTGCATGGGTGCTGGTGTTCGTCCAATCGGTCGTGGCCTCAAATATCATCACGTTCGCGTGATGTGAAAGTTTGGAGAGTGGGTCCAATGCTCTTCAGCGTTTCAGTCAGGGAATAAAAACAGGTTTTAATGTACTAAGCATCAAAATATTCAGAGTTAACATTTGCATGACGTTGTAACGTTTCTGGTATAGAATAGAGAAATTTAAAGATTATTTACATATTGATAACATTAATTGAAAAGTATGAGGGCACAGCTATTAACCATCGAATCTGCCAAGGAACCAGGAGGATCTGAGAGTGAAGGATGCGACTGTTCCTTTCTTGGTTTCAATCTACTCTAATCTCATCTTTTAAGGTGTATGTATACACTAGAAATCACGAAAATTGACCAAAATATCGATATATTGTTTAATAATTCAATATATTGTCCAACCCCTTAGCTTTCAAACGATACCAAGATCTTGTAAATATTCGAAATGAAAATTATTTCGCAAGTTACAAGGGTTTGGGTTAGGTACTGTCATCTTAGACAAACACGTTTTCAAAACTTTAAACTCGATTTCTGAAGAACTATGTTTTTGCAATAGGATGCTTCTTTCGAACAGTGATAACTCAACAATGAATTGATCTATTATAATTACTTTTGTGTCATTATAATCTATATAATTCAGTAAATGTTTTGACTCTCAGCCGAAGTTAATGGTTAAGAAATAAATTTTTAGTTGATTTTTAAATGTTGAAATTCCTGAAAAAGTCTTGATTACGTAGACTTCTTTCGTGAAAAAAATTGTAAAAAAGAACGTATTCCCTCCAGCAACTTGATGGAGGGTCAAAACATGAAGAATAATATTAGGAATAATTTCCAACAGGAATTGTCTTTCTGAACACATTAGAATTTGAGATATCACTGCTCAAAAAACATGCTAATTAGCTAATTATATCTAAATTAGATAATTAATCAATAGCTTAATCAGAATTTTTCACACTGAAATGAGTTGAAGCACAAACCAATGACCTATTGTGAAAACACTGGATTTTTAAAGTCAAAATTTAAAAAAATGTTCTAGTGTATACATACACCTTAATGGAAGTTCGTCTCAGTCTTGGAATGTCAATCCCGGTGTTTCCACGCCATCTGCAACGGAAGGTCATGAGAATCTCCACAGCTTCCCGAACCTAGGACAGATTTAACGTCTTTCTGGCCTGGGCTTCCACAGAACGGTAAACAAGTGTTTTCCTGGGGGTGCCCGTCTGCATTCCTCTCATGGAGGGCCCAAGATAATTTAGGTGTTCACAATTTGTCTTGCAGTCTAGGGAGATCTGAATCCCAGATGTGGGAATGCCAGACCGACCGGTACAACGTATTCAGGTTGAAATATAGGGTGATTCGAAATACTATGGCCAAACTTCCAAGGGTGGTAAATAGAACCAGACCGATTAAATCTGTCGTGGCCTCAGATGTCCTCTCGTTGGCGTGGTGTGGAAGTTTGGAGAGTGGGGTGCCAGCTCAGGTGTTGACCTCGTCATCTGA
This sequence comes from Meta bourneti, assembly GCA_933210815.1. NCBI lineage: Eukaryota > Metazoa > Arthropoda > Arachnida > Araneae > Tetragnathidae > Meta > Meta bourneti. Next base: position 10,010,973 of record OW119924.1, on the reverse strand, counting down.
CCATGGTTCAAAATGACGACGTGTTCTCTTCGGATCCTTCCCTTCAGGATCGCCAATAGCACGTTGCATTGCTCTAAATGCGACATAATTCAACAACCTACCTTTCTTTATACTATTAAGAACGACATTTCTGACGGTGCGCGCATGGACCGCGGTAGCCCGGTTGGAAGAGCAACGGATTAGTTACCGAAGAGTTACGAGTTCGAATCGATTCAGGCAGTCTTGTACAAGGGGGCTGGTGCACGTTAAATATGTCTGGCCTCAAATGCCCTTACGTTGGTGTGGTGTGGAAGTTTCGAGAGTGGGGTACCAGCTCAGCTGTTGATCTCGTCATTTGACCCGTGATTCAAAATTACGTGTTGTCCTCGGATCTTTCGTTTTGGTTTAATCCTGGACCGTCACCAATAGCCCGGTGTATCGCTCCAGAGCGACATTAATTAAATACCTGACGGTGCGTGCTCTCAGGGGCGCATCTCTTAAGTGTGTACGGACTTCCAGAGCGATATTTTTTCCCATGGGTTTTACTGTCTTTGGTAAGGTCACATAGGGTCGAGCAACGATACCCCAAGCGATCTTTTCCAGCTTTAACCCTCTACTCTATTTCTCAATCCCTCTTTTTTATTGTCCAAATATGGCCCTTGCGCTATTAAATCCCAATAAACCCTCTACTCTATTTCTCAATCCCTCTTTTTTATTGTCCAAATATGGCCCTTGCGCTATTAAATCCCAATAAACCCTCTACTCTATTTCTCAATCCCTCTTTTTTATTGTCCAAATATGGCCCTTGCGCCATTAAATCCCAATAAACCCTCTACTCTATTTCTCAATCCCTCTTTTTTATTGTCCAAATATGGCCCTTGCGCCATTAAATCCCAATAAACCCTCTACTCTATTTCTCAATCCCTCTTTTTTATTGTCCAAATATGGCCCTTGCGCCATTAAATCCCAATAAACCCTCTACTCTATTTCTCAATCCCTCTTTTTTATTGTCCAAATATGGCCCTTGCGCCATTAAATCCCAATAAACCCTCTACTCTATTTCTCAATCCCTCTTTTTTATTGTCCAAATATGGCCCTTGCGCCATTAAATCCCAATAAACCCTCTACTCTATTTGTTGGAATTGGTCTCAAACCTCCAATTATAGTGCCGTGTGGGGCACATCAATATAGAAGAATATGTAAATCTTTGTATGTATATAAGTGAGGAGATTGGGGATCATGAGCTGATCAGACTTCTTGTTTTCTAAAAGTATGTTTTTAAACCATAAGACTAGGCTACGTAATAAAATTTATTTTTAATGTATAAAACTCTGTCTTCAATCGATAAAACCCAACAATTGGTTATGGGCCCCAGACCTTAAGCTGAACCTGAATTCTGCCACTACCGGTTTCCAGTATGATGGGTATTCAAGAAATGTCCATGTTTTCCTTCCCGAAGTTATCGGATTTCAACTATGCCACGTGGAAGACGGACATGAAGGTATTGCTAATGGACCGGAACTGCTGGGAATTTATCACTAAAACGGAACCTCTATTATTGGAAGATGCTCCAGAACAAGAAAAAAGAGACTATCGTTATAGGAAGCAGAGGACATACACAACTATCTACCAGGGCATAGACAGAAAATATCAAGTCTTAATTTCATCTATTGAGGACGGTAAGGAAGCCTGGGATATATTAAAGACCAACTTTGAACCAGCATCTAGAGCACGATTGGCAGGCCTTGTGGACGAGTTCTTTTCAATCCGCTACCAGTCGGAGGACGAATCCATTGGACTCTTCTGCAAACGAGTGCATGAGAAGCTGTTACAGATAAAAGAATGTGGATTCGAAATCCCAGACCTCTTAGTTTGCTTTCAACTAATAAGACATTTGCCTCACGAATACGATAATCTGGTACAACTGCTATACAGGATGGATGACAACGAGTTCACGCTAGACAATTTGTCTAAACATTTAATAACAGAATCCAGCCGGATCGACCTGAAGCGGAAGGACGAAGACACAAAATTAAGTATCGTAGCCGATGCTTATGCTACAAGAAACAAGTCATCTAGATACAAGGAGACACGGGCGTCTACTCCTGATCACAGCAGATGCGTACTGGACCCTGAATTAATTCCTTCAAGCCCAAGAAAGTCGACAGTTTGTCGTATGGGGCCGCGACCATTCTGCAACTACTGCAAAAAGTCGGGACATTACGAATCGAAGTGCTTCAAGAAATGCAATCGGCAGAAACCTGGTGGTGAATTATTTTATATGGAGGACAATCCAAAAACTGATCTTCAACGTGCCTATGCAGTTTCAAATTTTCCAAATGAAAGACCGAGGGAATTTCTCATTGATTCTGCTGCAACTGCTCACTTCTGTAAAGAACGTGATATGTTTACGACATTCAGAAAACTACCACCACAGAAGATCCTAGTCGGAGACAAGGACAGCACCTCGGAAGTATTAGGTATGGGTGATATTCAATTTACAGTTTTAGATAGAAACAGAAATTATGATATAACTTTAAAAGATGTGTTATACTCACCTAATATGAGAAGAAATTTAATTAGTGGTGCTCGTATTGATCTAGTGGGAAACCAAATTAAATGGGGAAATAACAAAATGATTATTTATAATAGTTATAATAAATATTTGTTTACTGTTCCCAGAATTGGAAAATTGTATATCTTGAAAGGTTATCCCAAGATTAAAAATTATGTATATGTAACTGGTTTAGATCTAGAAAAAGCCCACCGTAGGTTTTGTCATGTTAACATGCCCTTAATTGAAAATATGAGTAAAATTAATTGTGTAAAAGGAATTGAAAAACTTAATTGTAAGAATATAGATAAAAATTGTAAGATTTGCGCTATTGCTAAATCCACTAGAATATCCTTAAAAAGAAACTATATGTACGAAAGGAAAACTAAAAATGTTTTGGAAAGGATCCATATGGATTTGTGGGGTCCTGCTCCAGTTAACTCTCTAGGTGGAAACAAATACTTTTTATCTATTATTGATGATTTTTCACGTAAAGTAACTGTTTATATTATTCGAAATAAGAATGAAGTTTTTGATTACTTTAAAAAATACTTGGTTAAAGCTGAAAGACAGCTAAATGTTAAGTTAAAATGTGTCCGAACTGACAATGGTTTAGAATTTTGTCACAAAGAATTTAAAAAGTTTTTAAATGATCTAGGAATAAAAATCGAAAGAACTTCAACTTATACCCCTGAACAAAATGGCATTGCAGAAAGGTTCAATAGAACAGCCATGGATTGTGTCAGAGCTATGCTTCAAGACAGTGGTTTACAACCACAATTTTGGTCAGAAGCACTTTTAGCATTTATTCATACTAAAAATAGATGCGAACACAAATTAACTGAGGGTATATCTCCTAACGAAATATGGACTGGTTTCAAACCATCAGTAAAACATTTTAGAATTTTTGGCTCTTTGGCATATGTTCATATTCCTAAAATACAGAGAAATAAATTACAACCCAGAGCTAAACTTGGTATTTTGACAGGATATGGTTTGAAAACTAAAGGTTACAGAATATATGTACCAAACGAGAAGAGAATAGTTGAAACAGTCCATGTTCATATCGACGAAAGTAAGAAAGCTGTTGATGTACTATTTGGTAAAAACTTTGAGTACGTTTCTTTCGATCTTAATTCTAATATTCCTATTTATCAATCAAATGAAAATATAAAAGTAAAATCGGAAAGTGAAACTCAAGTTTTAGATTCTAAAGATTTAGTTAAAACTGAGGACTTAAAAAGTCTTAACATTTCAAATTGGCGAAGAATCGAAAAACCTAGAAATAAAAGCAATAGGATAGATGTATACTATTATTCTCCTGAAAATTTGAGAATGAGATCTTTAAATGATATTAAAAAGTACTGTACTAAAAATAAGATTAGGTTTGATCCTGTAAATTTCAATTTTAAGCCAGAGACTGAACATCCTAATGTGGATATTTCTAATGTGCCATCTACTTCTAGTGATGAATCTAATTTTTTAGACCAACAGATGTACGACATGTATGATCAGTGTTACAATGTCGAAATCCCAAAAGTTATGAAGAAACGCAGGCAAGTAAGGATAAAATTAAATGGAATACTGCCATGAATGAAGAAATTCAGATAATGAAGGATAGGCAAGTATGGACACACCCCCAAATACAACCATAATTGGAAGTAAGTGGGTGTACAGCATAAAAATGGACGAAAACAATATACCTAAAAGGTATAAAGCTCGTCTTGTTGCTCAAGGTTTTAAGCAAAAACCCGGCATTGATTTTAAAGATATTTTTTCACCAGTTGTGAATTTTTCTATTGTTAGATTATTGTTTGTACTATTGATTTCTATGTTGGGTTGGTATCACTGTCAAGTTGACGTGAAAAGTGCATATTTATATGGACACCTTAAGGATACTATATACATGAAACAGCCAAAAGGATTTGTGCTGAAAGGATCCGAAAACAAAGTATGTCTATTGGAAAAGGCTATATATGGTCTGCATCAAAGTGGTAGAGAATGGAATTTGGAATTAGACGGTATTTTAACTAAATTAGGATTTTCTCAGTTAAATTGGTGTAATTGTGTCTACAAATTTAAAGATGTAATTTTAATTGTTTATGTAGATGATATGGTTTTGTTTTCAAAAAGGGAACATTTGATAAATGAAGTAATCGAATTATTGGACAAAAAATTGGATCTTACAGTCCTAGGTAAAACTAAATATTTGTTAGGCGTAAACTTTCAAGAAATTGAAAATTCGATTTATTTACATCAAATTACCTACATTGAAAAATTAATGTCAAAATTCAAAGATCTTCCTAAAAGTTTTGTGAATTTGCCTTTTAAAATTGGTTGTAACTTACCTGATAAGGTTAAAGAGGAAGAAATAATTGAAAATGATTTAATGAGGAAATTTCCCTATCGTTCCTTAATAGGATGTTTATCGTTTTTGTCAGATAGATCCAGACCAGATATTGCATTTGCTGTTAATATAATGTCTCAGTTTTGTAATGGTTATACTTACAAACACTGGTCTTACGTTGTTGATATTATGAACTATGTTTTTCTTACAAAGGATTTTAAAATTAATCTTTCCAATGTAGAAAATTCAAATTTGATTGCTTTTTCTGATGCAAATTGGGGATGTGGTCTCACAAACAGACATTCAAGCAGTGGCTATTTAATTTATTTGGGTAACATCCCAATATCATGGAAATCTTCTAAACAAAAGTGCATAGCTCTTAGCTCAATGGAATCTGAATTTATTGCACTAACCGATTGCACTAAAGAAGTTATTTGGATTAGTAGAATTATAAATGAATTAAGTTTGTGTGATCACATAAGACCCCAAGTATATTGTGATAATCAATCTGCTATCTATTTTTCAAAAAATAGTCAGGAAAATCAGAAAACTAAACATATTGATATCAAGTACAAATTTATTCGTAAATTAATAAAAGATGAACTATTCAACGTAAATTATATTTCATCGGAAAATAATTTGGCTGACTTTTTAACAAAGCCTTTATTGTTAAATAAATTTAAAAATATTATTAGAAAAATATTTTGTTAGATTTATATATATATATATATATGTTGAATTGTAATACATCTGCTGAGGTTTTACAACCGATGGGGCCGCATGTTGGAATCGGTCTCAAACCTCCAATTATAGTGCCGTGTGGGGCACATCAATATAGAAGAATATGTAAATCTTTGTATGTATATAAGTGAGGAGATTGGGGATCATGAGCTGATCAGACTTCTTGTTTTCTAAAAGTATGTTTTTAAACCATAAGACTAGGCTACGTAATAAAATTTATTTTTAATGTATAAAACTCTGTCTTCAATCGATAAAACCCAACACTATTTCTCAATCCCTCTTTTTTATTGTCCAAATATGGCCCTTGCGCCATTAAATCCCAATAAACCCTCTACTCTATTTCTCAATCCCTCTTTTATTGTCCAAATATGGCCCTTGCGCCATTAAATCCCAATAAACCCTCTACTCTATTTCTCAATCCCTCTTTTTTATTGTCCAAATATGGCCCTTGCGCCATTAAATCCCAATAAACCCTCTACTCTATTTCTCAATCCCTCTTTTTTATTGTCCAAATATGGCCCTTGCGCCATTAAATCCCAATAAACCCTCTACTCTATTTCTCAATTCCTCTTTTTTATTGTCCAAATATGGCCCTTGCGCCATTAAATCCCAATAAACCCTCTACTCTATTTCTCAATCCCTCTTTTTTATTGTCCAAATATGGCCCTTGCGCCATTAAATCCCAATAAACCCTCTCTTTTACCTTTCGTGACATTTATCACTTCATGTTGTCTTGTGTTTAGCCCAGCTTGACAAAATATGTCTCTAGCACCATAAAACCTCTAAACCAACCATCTAGCGATATGTACTTTTTACAGTATCTATTGATCAATTCTGCGTGTCAATATAGTATTTACAATTTCATGTATTTACAAATATAAGGGAAACTATTCGTGGACATGATATCCAGGACTCTCCACACGTCCTTCTTTGGTCCGTCTCCTCGTAACACCCAGATGACAATCCTCGGACACCCTCGCCTACGTCCCTTCCGGCCAACATTCCTCAGTGTCTGGCCGGAGAGAGAATCTCACAATATTGGTGAGCTGATTTGATTGACTACCGTTTGAGATCAAGCAACATCATGCGCCATAAAACCTGAACCTCCAACCAACTCTTGAAGATATATCTTAACATTTCGATATGCTCGATTAAAAAAAATTGCTTTCATGTTTACCTATCTTTTATCACCCTGTTAAATGTTGGTATGATTGTCAGTCCAATATTATCTTTCGTGTTGTGTTTGGCGCAGTCTATCCATGTTTGGATCTCGAGACGAAAACCTAAATAAATCAACCAACTTAAAATGCACTCAAATCTTCCAAGTTCAAAAATATCAACTTCAATAGCAAAATCGAAGCATAGAATCTGAATTTTAGTTTTTTCAATTTCCAGCTTTTCATTTTTCCAACTTGTGAAAATGCTAAATGTGCGTTTGATTTTGAATTTTTTCAGGCGCCCATTCACAAAGATTTCCATGGACCTAACTCATACGACTTGAGTTACTCATGTAAATCTTTGTGAATGCTCGAGTGATTTTCTTTAGAGTTTAAAAGTTTTCAAAGGTGTATTCTCAATTTCTTTTACATTGAAAATTGTCTCTTACAGAATCATGTAGGTACTAGCTCTCAGGAGCACATCTCCTTTAAACACCTGTATACGGGCTTCACGTATACGAGGTACCCGAATGATCTTTTCTACTCCCATAGGTGTATTTAGTACACACGAGGGGTCGTGCTCCCGGAATACCCAAGCGATATTTTCCTGCTTTCATCTCACTGTTCCACATTCCCTTTTTTTTCTCTTTTACGACATTTTTTACTTGAAGTTTTTTTGTTTGCTAGAGTTTGACGACATATGGCCAAATATGACCCTTGTGCCATAAAACCTCAAAAACAACCAACCTATAAATACTAAATTTAAAGTACAATAACCCTTCGTCATATCGCACATATGGCTGTATCGTCCTTTTTTGTACTTGTTTGGCCACTATTGCTCAGATGATAGTCTCGAATTGGCAACTTTAGGGTTGAGCTCGAAACTCGATCTAACCAACGACCGTCGTGGGCTGGTGCACGTTAAATCTGTCGTGGCCTCAAATGTTGGAGGGGTGTGGAAGTATGGAGAGTGTTGCGCCAGCTAAGGTGTGTGACCTCGTCATCTGACGTGGTTCGATACGACGAGGCGTTCTCGAATCTTTTCCAAGGTGGAATTATGTGTGCTAACCCCTCAGTGGGCTATAAGAGTGGTTTATTTCGAGAGCTGGGAGTTTTTACATGCTGTGCGTAACAGTGAGTGTAAAAAGTATTCGTGATAATTACTCACAATCCATCTATTTTTCGAAAAATAAAATTTCAAATTTTATGAAAAGTAATCCGAAACCTTCGACGAAAGAACGAACTTCGACGAAACGAAACTTATTCCTCAACGTAAAATTTACGTCGAAATAGAAAAATTATACACATGTTCAATTTAATAATAATAGTATAAAAAGTTTTCGTACACCCTACGTATTTTAAGAATTTTAACACGATTGGTTTAATTCGACTCTAATGTCAATATTTACACGATTTTTTCCTAATTTTTAGATTCGTCATCTGACCGTGGTTCAAAATTACGTGGTGTTGTCCTCGGATCTTTCCCTTTGGGATTGATCCCGGACCGTCACCAATAGCCCATTGTGTTGCTCCAGTGTGACGTTAATTGAAATACCCCCCCCCCCTAATTTTTAGATCGGCTCTTTCCCTTTGGGATTGATCCCGGACCGTCACCAATAGTCCTTTGTGTTGCTACAGTGTGACGTTAATTAAAATACCTACCTATTTTTTAGAAGGGCCGCGGTGGCCCGGTTGGAAGAGTAACGGACTAGCAACCGGCGAGTTCGAATCCAAAGGGGACTGGTGCACGTTAAATCTGCCGTGGCCTCAAATGCCCTCACATTGGCGTGGTGTGGAAGTTTGGAGTGAGGGGGGCCAGCTCAGGTGTTGACTCGTCATCTAACCATGGTTCAAAATTACGTGGTGTTGTCCTCGATCTTTCCCTTTAGGATTGATCCCGGACCGTCACCAATAGCCCGTTGTGGTGCTCTAAGTGTGACGTTAATTAAAATAACTACCTACCTAATTTTTAGATGTTTGTTAGATATCTTTGCCTGTGAATAACACCTATTGCATAAATTCGATCAGATTTTGTAATTTGTTGCGTCTGATTCTTATTGAAGAGACCTTCTCAAGTATTTCATTTTGATACTTGTGCTATATTTAATATTTTCATCCACAATTCCTCAGGAAATCAATGTTCGATTGGATTGATGTCCGTACATTTAGGGGGGCCGTAGTGGGTATGCCCACTGCGCTAGCAACCTTCGAGTTGTTGGCGGCGCAGGCTATCTGTGTCAGTAAAATTTTCATTCTGTGTGTGTGACGCAACAAATTACTATTACTTGATATTGTATGTCTTGTGTCTGGCGCAGCATGGCCAAATATGGCCGTTGCGCCATAAGACCCCGAAAACCTACCAACCATACATTCAGAGTGAAATTTTAGAAATTAGGTGACATGATATATCACATCCAGAGCCGCCTATTCAAGGCTATGTGACTGGCCCGAGTTTTAAGCGATTAAGCCCGAGTTTTGCAAAAATTGAATAAAATAATTTTTCTAAATGTACCACCTAAGGTTTCATAATTCCATTAATAATGACTAGACTGTTGACCCTAGAGGCATTCATGGTCACCTAAGGGCCGGCGGTAGCCCGGTTGGAAGAGTAGCGTATTAACAATCGCAGGGTTGCGAATCCAACCGAAGATAATCTTGTACGTGAGGGCTGTTGCACGTTAAATCTGTCGTGGCCTCCAAATACCTCACGTTGGCGTGTGAGTTTCGAGAGCGTTATTCCAGCTCAGGTGTCGACACCACCATCAAATTTTATGCATATGTAAATTAAATTATTAGTTATACTGCAATCAATGGTCTTGTTTTTATCATTTGATTATTCGTATATTTTTATTCTCATCTACACATGTTTTAAATCTATCTTTTGTCTTTGGCTTGAATTTTTTAAATTTTTTTCTACTTTTATTGGGTTACATCTTGTCTTGAGTTTGGCGCAGCTTTTCCGCTTTTCGACCTTGCGCCATAAAACGCCAACATCCAATCCGTGTTCTGACCGTTGTTCAAACTGACGAGGTGTCCTCGGATCTTTTCTTTCAGGGTTGATACCGGACCGTCGCCAATAGCCCATTGTGTTGCTCCAGTGAGACGTAAATCCAACCACCTAAACTAAATGGTCCAAAAAAAATTTGTGTTTGTCTTAAAAGCAAGGGCGAAACACGCGTCCAGCATTCACATTCTTTCCTGTATTGGAATGAGCTCTTCAGATTTATTCCAGAATCCTGAGCACATTGTAATTTCTTTGAATCACTTGTTGCATCTAGTCCAGTGTAAAACAATCTACACGAAGCACACCTTCACATCGATAACGTTAGTAAATTGTATACTAAGTTAATAAGTCTTATTTTCATCTATATTTGGCAGATTATATTGTTATTTTGTTATCTAAATTAAATTTTATACATTATTTATCCCTCTTATCTAATATGCAATGTTAAGGACGTCCAAAACAAAAACGAATCTAACGTTAAGATAATATAATAATATATGCTGTATTGTACGTACAATAAACACTAACTATGAAATAAACAATCTAAAGACTCACATCAGCGTTTTTTACTTGCTCTATTATAATTACGTAATAGTAAAATAAGAAGGGTCGATAAAAAGTCAAGAATCTCTTGAAGGGGTCGACGGTCAGTTTGGCTACCCCAATCTAGTCTAAGGCTTAAAGACTAGGAGGAAAAGGAACAACATACCCAGAATGGAGTGTTACAATGTGTGTTTGTTTTCAGCTTGGAATTGTGAGGCATCAGCGCATGAATGCACCTCCAGCGAGTCCGTGGCTTGCAGAGAGGAATTTGAAAATCTTAGAGTGCATCGTAAGAAATACCAGTACGCAACCGACAACCGGACTCTCACAGAAATGTGCAGGTAAGAGTTATCACGGAAAACTTCATTTATAACATTTGTTTTCGTTCTTAGAGGACATTTAAAGAATTTCTATGCTCTTCAGGGCCACGGTGGTTGGAAGAGTGACGGATTAGCAGCCGGAGGGTTGCGAGTTCGAATCCAATCAAAGACCGTCGTGTACAAAAGGCGGCTGGTGCACGTTAAATTTGCCGTGACCTCAATTGTCCTGACGTGGTGTGGAAGTTTGGAGATTGAGGTTCCAGTTCAGGGTGTGACTTCGTCATCTGATCGTGGTTCAAAATTACGTGGTGTTGTCCTGGGATCTTTCCCTTTGGGATTGATCCCGGACCGTCGCCAATAGTCCGTTGTGTTGCTCCAGTGCGACGTTAATTAAATACCTACTCTATGCTCTCCATGATTTCACCGCTTGCATGTAACGTTTCAGAATGCTGCAATTGAAGTCGACGCGATTCGATCAGCAGTAAACCCTTCAAGTGGTTTCGACAAGATAACTCATCCATTAGGATTTGACCAGTATTGCGAATAATGAGATAACTCATCAAATAATGAGGACTTTTTGGTGATGACGAGATCAAGATCTGGTCAGTTTCTTCTAATGTCGAGGTACCTCGTCCCTCAAGATCTGGTCAGTTTCTTCTAATGTCGAGAAAACTCGTCCATCAGAATCTGGTCAGTTTCTTCTAATGTCGAGAAAACTCGTCCATCAGAATCTGGTCAGTTTCTTCTAATGTCGAGAAATCTCGTCCATCAAGATCTGGTCAGTTTCTTCTAATGTCGAGATATCTCGTCCATCAAGATCTGATCAGTTTCTTCTAATGTCGAGAAATCTCGTCCCTCAAGATCTGATCAGTTTCTTCTAATGTCGAGAAATCTCGTCCCTCAAGATCTGATCAGTTTCTTCTAATGTCGAGAAATCTCGTCCCTCAAGATCTGATCAGTTTCTTCTAATGTCGAGAAATCTCGTCCCTCAAGATCTGGTCAGCTTTTAATGTCGAGATAACTCGTCCATCAAATCTGGTCATTTTCTTCTAATGTCGAGAAATCTCGTCCCTCAAGATCTGGTCAGCTTTTAATGTCGAGACAACTCGTCCATCAAGATCTGGTCAGTTTCTTCTAATGTCGAGATAATTCATCCATCAAGATCTGGCCAGTTTCTTATGTCGAGATAACTCGTCCCTCAAGATCTGGTCAGCTTTTAATGTCGAGATAACTCGTCCATCAAAATCTGGTCATTTTCTTCTAATGTCGAGAAATCTCGTCCCTCAAGATCTGGTCAGCTTTTAATGTCGAGACAACTCGTCCATCAAGATCTGGTCAGTTTCTTCTAATGTCGAGATAACTCATCCATCAAGATCTGGCCAGTTTCTTATGTCGAGATAACTCGTCCACCAAGATCTGGTCAGTTTCTTCTAATGTCGAGAAATCTCGTCCCTCAAGATCTGGTCAGCTTCTAATGTCGAGACAACTCGTCCATCAAGATCTGGTCAGTTTCTTCTAATGTCGAGAAATGTCGTCCATCAAGATCTGGTCAGTATGGCTAATGACGAGATACCGGATCGAGACAACCACCCAAGAGGGTAAAACGAATTATCGCCCACATCCATGTGCTGCTTTGTATACAGTATTTTGAGATTTGTGAACTATTTTTCCAGGAAGCAATTCCTAGCTCTGAAATGCGTGAATGCTTTTGCGGAGGAGTGCCTTGCAGAAGAAGAACAAGAAGTCTTCCGAACTCTAACGAACGGATCAGACGCGTTTTTTGATTACTTCTGCTTGGAGGACAGCGAATTGCGGAAGAGTAAGTAATCACATTTCTTTCTCCATCCCTGCGGGAAATTTAGAAAAAAAAAGGAATATGATATTCCGCACTTAAAATAACATTGTAGTTTTTCATTCGGATAAATGTAGTTTTCCTAGGATCCAAACAGAAATAAACTGACCACTCCTTTATCACTGCATGATATATCGCGCGTTAAGCTGTGTATCCCTTTTTTACTTGTTACTTGTCCTCAATGAATTTTCGGTTTCGGAAGCAGAAAAAATTCCGATCTTCCTTTGGAATCGAAAATTCAAAAGCTCACTTGTTTCGAACAGATATATAAAACTTAATTCGTTTAAAATTTGAGTATCTCCAAAAACGCGAAGGAGAATCCCTTTTCAAAAACAATTTACCCTATTTTAGTAATACTTTAAAATTATTTACCATCGAAAGAGATTTTATGTTTAACTTTTAACTTTATTTCATTTGAAATGAAAATCACGTGATTTATATAATTTATGGCTTTTTATTTCAACAATAAACTTTCTTGGTCCTCGGCATATCCCGTCTTTTCTTGTACCCCGAGAAAAGTGATATATCGAGGGGCTGCAGTACTACACTAGCGGTAAAAGCTTAAGGAACAGCACTATTTTTAAAGGTATATCCATTAACCTTAAAATTGAAAGGAAACAGACTGGCAATTTACATAAGCGATGATATTCAATAGAAAGCAGGTACATATTCAAATCTTGGAATCGTTATGACGGGCTCTAACAGCAATGGGTTCTGCTTCCACCGGCATTATGAGTATGCAAAAGCAGTGCAGAGCTTGCATCGAGTAAAAGATCGCCAACTCTCTTTTTTAAGTTTTCAGTTATCCTTCTGTCTCTTGGCACCCAGTACAGTGTTACAACTCCAGTTCAAACATTTTTTGACGTGAATACGTCTTTAAAATCGGAAGAGTACTGAGGATATACATGAAAAGTCGAGCGTTACGACTGTTTTATCTCATGATTTCAGACTAGAAGAAACATTCATAGGTTAAATATAACTTCCTGTAGACAAAGGATGCCCGTACCTTAAATGACCGAGTGCGCAGGTGCACTGAGCACGGGGAGGGAGTCCGCAAATAGATCGAAATTCTACGATCCTGAGCGAGCTTTGGGTCAGTGTAACTTTGGACTGCAAGGAGTGAGGACTCGTAAGTGATGTCCTTCGAAAGTTACCTAACTACAATTAATATCGAACAATTAAAATCAAGGTAAGTATTTTAATTAACGTCGCACTGGAGCAACACAACGGGCTATTAGCGATTGCCGTAGATCAAACGCGAAAGGAAAGATCCAAGAACAACGTAATTTTAAACCACGGTCAGATAACGAGGTCAATGCCTGAGCTGGCACTCCAAACTTCCACACCACGCCAACGTTAGGTCGTTTGAGGCCGCGACAGATTTAACGTACACCAACCCCCTTTAAAATATAATATCAAACTACACTTAATCGTCCACACTGTGAGTTACCCCTCCAAGTGATTTTGACGAGATAACTCGTCCATCGCGAATCTGAAAAATTTCGCAAATGAAGAAATATCTCGTCATCTAGGTATTACCGATATTTTTATGATGAGATCCAAGATCTAGTCTGTTTTCTTCTAATGATGAGATATACCTCGTGCATCAAGATCTGGTGAGTTTTGCTGATGACGGGATATCTCGTCGAAACAACCACCAAGAGCGTTAATTGCTGAGTATTCACAATAAACAATCGTTCAAACTTCCTGTCTGCTCCATTCATTTCCAACATCAGGCCCGTGTGCGTTCACGTCAAAACTACGGTTTGTGTGCTTGTCACAACCTACCTTTTTTGACTTTACTAAGATTCTTGCCAGGAATATTTCGCTTTTTGTTTTCCCCAGGATATCTAAAACACGCGGCGTGCATCAGAAGCGTCTCTTCGCACCTCGACCAATGCACCAGAGAGTACGAGACATCCCAGAAGAGGCTGGACGATAGCGAAGAGAGCTCGGAGACACTCAGGAAAAGAACTTGCTGGTATATCATACATTTTCTTAACATATTGATAAAGTTAACCCTCCTGGTGGTTTGTCTCGGCGAGATATCTCGTCATTAGCAAAACTAACCAGATCTTGGTTGACGAGGTATCTCGTCATTAGAAGGAAACTGACAAGATCTTGATGTCACCATCATCAAAAATCTGCAGTATCTTGTAAGCAATTGAAGGGAGAAGCAAGCATTTCATAAATATAATCTCATCACTTCTAAAATTGGTTATATCTTAATAGATGAGATATCTCGTCGAAGCCACTTGGAGGGGTAAAGAATTTTAGGTTTGGCCAGTGTTTTTCATGTCACAAAGTTGACATTTTATTGGGCTGATGCAAAATTTCGTCCCGTTTTTGGCCTTATATGGCGCTGCATCGCAAAAACGAAGTGTTATCTACTTCACACGTGTAAAGTTTTGATATTGTTTGAAAGAAGGAATTTCAGCGAGTACTTGGGGGGAAAATTGTGTTATTGGGTTGTTTTTAAAATTTTGTTAAGCATTAAAAATGGCAGAAAGTAAGGAGAATTTTCGACATACAGTGGACTCCCTCTTAACCGGCCACTTCGGGACCGGACCCAGACCGGATAACGATTTGGCCGGTTAAACCATAGTTCCCTTAATATCATTAAAATACACTCCCGAAATCGTTTTCATTAGAATAAAACTAAGTATATAGCCTATTTTATTGTAATATGATATGTATAGTTAAGAAAACTTAACCTGGAAGAACTTCCTTTGTTGGAAAAATCTAAACACGTGTTAGTGTAGGCTACTGTATTTACAGTACATAATTGGTCAGTGGCGGCAGGTTAAAGCGGAGGCCGGTTAAAAGGTGGCCGGTTAAGAGAGAGTCCACTGGGTATTATGCTTTTTTATTTCCGAAAAGGCAAGAATGCTTCGCAGGCGTAAAAGATGCATATTGTGTATAGTGAGGGGTGCAGTTGACGATTCCACGTGCCGTAAGTGGTTGAGAAAGTTTCGTCACCTTGATCAGCTTTTCAGCCAGAAACCTCAGAACTATGCATGCAGGTTTATGCAGCTACCGGAAAGATAGAGAAAGGTCATCGAACAGAACGGCATACTATAATTAAATGTAATTTTTAGTAAATAAAATTTTTCTTTAAATTTTGTCAGAAAAACGGGACGAACTTTTGCCATCACCTTAATATTAGGCTAATTTAGTTACTTCATTTGCAAGCAAAGTTAACCCAGTTGGTAGAGCAACGGATTAGCTATCTATTGGCAATACATTGATGACGAGATATCTCGTCGTTAGCAAAACTTGTCATATCCTGATGGACGAGATATCTCGTCGAAACCACTTGGAGGGTTAATTCGGAAAAGAAAATACAAATTGTTGAAAACAGACGGGGTAGGTATTTTAACATCACATTGGAGCAACGCAGCGTGCTATTGGTGACGGTCTGGAATCAATCCCAAAAGTGAGAGACCCGAGGACATCACGTAATTTTGAACCACGGTCATATAACGAGGCAACACCTGAGCCGGTACCCCACTCTCCAAACTTCCACACCACGCCAACGTGATGATATTTGAAGCCACGACTTATTTAACGTGCATCAATCCCCCTTATACACGACTGACTCTTTTGAATTCGAACCTCCGGTTGCTAATCCGTAAGTCTACCGCGGCCTCCAGCCTGAAGGAGAGATATTGATCCAAATTAAACCGTATTCATGTGAGAATGTGTCTCCTTGAAGCCGCCACCTGTATGTGCTGAAGGGTACTGTGATTAATTAATCCAAATTGTTATTTGGATATCGAAATTTACATTTACTTTATACACGGATGGTTTACAATTTAAAAGTAGTTCCAGGGTTGAACATATGAAACGCATAAAGCCAAAAATGCTTTTCGAAACTTCTTAGGGCCGCGGTATCCCGATAGGAAGAGTAGCGAGTTAACAACCGGAGGGTTTGGAGTTCGAAACTCAATCCAACAAATCGCATACCTTGGGGCTAGTGCACGTTAAATCTGTCGGGGCTTCAAATACCCCCACGATGTCTTGGCGTGGAAACTTTGGAGAGTGGGGTGCCAGCTCAGGTGTTGCCTCGTCATCTGACCGTGATTCAAAATTACGTGTTGTCCTCGGGTCTTTTCCTTTGGGGATTGATCCGTAACCGTCGCCAGTTGTGTTGCTCCAGTGCGACGTTAATTAAAATACCTACCTCGCATTGCACCTCGTATTTTTCCACGGTTTCAGCTCAGGTTAAAAGTACACATTTATTTCCGGACGAAGCATCACAGCGCATGAATAATAAAGAGAATCATTCATTTTCTTCGCATTCGAAGCTTTACAGAGTATGTTCTTAGGGTGAGAGAGCAAGAGCCGTCCGCGGAGGAAGTTCAGTGGAGGCTAAAGCCGTGGGTGAAATAGGAAGCACGAAACAACACACGCAACGCAGACCAATCAGAGCTTTCTCACCGCTCGCTCCGGCACCTTTGATTGGTCTGCGTGTGTTGCTTTGCGCTTCCCTACTTAACCATGGATTTACAGTTGTGTTTGTGGTGAGGAAGTACATAAGCAAGTCCGCCGAGTACGTATACAAGCATGCAAATTACATTTTTGCCAGCCTTAATTTTAGTTTGGCAGTAGTTGTACACTTACAGTATCACAGTGAGCGCTGTGATTTGCGACCATCAACAACATGTCTGTCAACGTCGACGCATGGATCTCCGTACATGTTCAAGACTATTTTTTTCTTGAATACTTGCATCCCTCGGAGACACATCTTTAGTTGAGTACTGGCTTCACGACCCCGAGGTACTCTTGTGATCTATTCTTTTCCCACGGGATTTACTGCCTTCGGTAAACATGTGGGTTGCGGCCCCAGGATGTCGAAGCAATCTTTCTCTACTTCTCTTTATCCTTTCTTTTCACAATTATTTGACATTGTCGTGTTCCCCCCAGCTTAGCCAAATATGGCCCTTGCGCCATAAAACCCAAACCCAACCTAGGACACTTGCAGACGCGACAGCAACTGTCGATGAGGTCATCTTCGGAGTCAACGGGGGTCTTGTGCACAATGCCTTTCTTGTATCCCGAGAGGAACAAATCAATTCATGATAAATAGGGGGATCGTGGTGGCCAAGCGACGGTTCCACCCTGACCAATAAATACATCCATCCCATGTACACTTCCTGGTATGCATCCATTAATTTTGATTTCTCTGTTTGCCCTTTAAAATTTGTAAAGTAATGTTCGAAACACCCTGTATTTTTTTACGAAGTAGACTCGCTTACACTTTTATTCTTGCAGCATATACTTTGAGAACATCCGCTGCTCGTCGAACGCGACATCCGCGGCTTGCGGGTCGGATGCCGGACACCTCGTGACCGACCTCTGGAAGCTTCTGGGCGGGACTTACCTGAACGAGATGTGTCAACCCTACACGACATACGACCCGGATAGCTGTACGCCCACCTCCCTCGCCCCTCGACTCATGCCGGGACTGGGGCTGCTGCATGTGCTCTTCCCCTTCATCTACAGTGCCGCCGCCAACCATCTCAGGTAGATGCCACCTGTTGGCACTTGCCCCTTGTAAATAAGTTTTGTATAGTAAATTATGTTTTTGTAATTGCTGCGTTTTGTGTTTATTTTGCTGTGATTCTGCTTTACTCGATTTTTTTTCGTTTTGGTAGTTCCAAAAATAGCATATATTTTGCTAACCAGTAGGCGGTTCTTCTGAATTACCACTAAAAATTAGATATTTTTAACATTTAGTCAGCAGAAAAGAATGTATGACTACAGGAAACCAAATTATTGGAAAAAAATAAATCAAACATATTTAATCTTATTTCATGTAAATTATTTTGTCGTATTTTCGTTCTGCGATATACAGAGTAAACTTGTAAAAAGTTTTAAGGGAAGGTAGAGAGCACAATTTTAAACCTTATCACAATAGGTATGTTTTTTGGTAAGGGGTCCAAAAGGGGATTTTTGTGGATGGATTGAACGAGGCGCACAGACCGGTCCATTGGTCACCAGATTTATCATGTATTAATTTCTTTCTTGTGATAAGTCAAAGGCATGAAAGTGGGGTGCCAGTTCAGATATTGCCTCGACATCTGACAGCGGTTCAAAATTACGTGTTGTCCTCAGACCTTTCTCTTCGGGGTTGAGCTTTGACCGTCGTCAATAGCCCGTTGTGTTGCTCTAATGCGACGTTAATTAATTACCATTACCAATCTTTCCCTTCGGGGTTGATCCCGGACCGTCGCCAATAGCTCGTGTTGCTCCAGAACGATTTTAATTCAACTAAGCCTTATAGCTCTCCAGGTGGAAGGTATTCGAATTTTGAAATTTCTAAAAGGAAATCAACCCACTTTGTTGATATTGTGGGAGGGTTTTATGGCACATGGGGTAACATTTGGCCTAGCATACAACGTCCAGAAATGGGTATATACACAAAGGAAAGTTCTACTAACGAAGTAGGTTCATGTCAATCCAAATTCGGTATTTCGCGACATTACGTCTTTGAGGTTAGTATAAGATATGTGATGTCCATACATTTCATTAGATACGCAATGGGACAAGCGGAACATGATACATTTCTCTGATAATAGGTCTCTAGACC
Source organism: Meta bourneti (assembly GCA_933210815.1). Lineage (NCBI taxonomy): Eukaryota > Metazoa > Arthropoda > Arachnida > Araneae > Tetragnathidae > Meta > Meta bourneti. The sequence goes on along the minus strand of OW119924.1, from coordinate 9,991,884 downwards.
ATTAATCTTTCATTGGAACAAGGATGGGCTGAAATTGCTGACGTTGCGCCGTAAATGCAGTCATGGAATGAACGGGAACTAGAAGGCGTTGCGATTTCCGGGGAGGGGATGAACGTCACCTTATTTACGCGAAATTGATAACAATGGGCGTAATGAGCTGCGGTGGTGTCTTCCAGGATCGCTTCAGTGATCAGAAGCCGCAATAGCAAAAATCTATAGCTGGCGGTTACATCAATATTTTACCAGGAGACGGGCGATTTGTCTGTTTTCGTTTGTAGAATTTACATCCCAAATGTGCTGGTATGCAACTAGTTTATTACAAAGCTTATTTTCGTCCTCACGCATATTTGAACAGTACCAACTAGTCTACCCGAGCAATTCCAGTTGTTTTAAGTCATTAAAACAGGGGACCCGAGGTAGTAGGGTTGGTAGCATAGCGGATTAGTAACAGGAAGGTTGCTAGTTCGAACTCAGTCCAGCCAAGGACCGTCGTGTACGTGGGAGATGGTGCACGTTAAATATGGCCTCCTCACATTGGCATCGTGTGGGAGTTTGGAGTGGGGTGTCAGCTGAGGTGTTGATCTCGTCATCTGACCGTTGTTCAAAATGAAGAGGCGTAGTCCTTGATCTTTCCCTTGGGGATTGATCCCAGACCGTCACCAATAGTCCGTTGTGTTTTTACAGTGCGACGTTTATTAAATACCTACCTACCAATTATATTAGGTCATTATCAAAACAGGGGGCACGCGGTAGCAGGGTTTGTAGTGTAGCGGATTAGTAACCGGAGGGTTGCGAGTTCAAAACTCGGTCCAGCCAAGGATCGTCGTGTACGTGGGGGTGGTGCACGTTAAATCTGTCGTGGCCTCCTCACGTTGGTGTGGTGTGGAAGTTTGGAGAGTGGGGTGTCGGCTGAGATGTTGACCTCGTTCATTTGACCGTGGTCCTTTGATATTTCCCACCATTACTGGAGCCCTCAAAGGCACATCTCCTTCAGGTGTTTACGGGGACCCGAGGTACTCTAGTGATCTTTTCCTTTCACACGAGGTTTACTGTCTAGTAAAGGCAAGGGTCGCGCTCCCGAGATCCCCAAGCGATATTTTTCTGCTTTCATCCCCTACAACAGGGATGGGCAAACTTTTTCGGTCGCGGGCCAAAAATCGAATAAAAAAAGTTTGGTGGGCCAAGATAAATTTTTCTAAAATTTTAAAAACAATATACAAGTATTACAATTTAAATATGTTAATGAGATGAATGAAATTGCGATTTCATTTTTAAAAGTTCCTTATATTGAGGTTCGAAGTGAGATGTACTGATTCTAAGGAACGAAGCTAAATGCTCATCTGTCAGTCTACTTCTGAAATAATTCTTTCTAAGGTTCATAGTTGAAAACACTTGTTCACATATATAAGATGAAGCAAACATAGCACTGATTTTCTGGGCGTGAGATATTAAATTTGGGAAACTTACTTTCGATAATGATTTGTAAAACTCTAACTTTGGCATATTTAGAAACAGCTGCTTGAGATGATTGTTAGATTGCAACTCAATTAATTCAAGCTGCAAATCTGACCTCACTGCTTCACAATTTACGTTGAAAGGCATGGTAAAAATATCCAATTCTGTTTGAATGGCACTTAAATCTTGAAATCTGCGTTCGAACTCAAAATGCAGTTTTTTCAAGCCATCTTCATAATTCTTAAGCTTCTCTTCATTTACTGAGGGTATTGAATTTAACCTCGAGAAATGAGACAAGTCGTTCTTAGCTAGCTGCCCAGCAAACAGATTAAGTTTTAGTTTAAAAGCTTTGAGATGGGCCCAGATATCGTCGATAAATTGATTTTTCCCTTGCATCTTGACATTCAAGTTGCTCATATGACAAAGAAGATCTGTGAAAAATGCAAAGTCCGAAAGCCATTCTGTATCTTCTAACATTTCGCACTCCGCAGAACACTGTTTCTCATGGAAGAACGACACAATGTCGTCTTTCAGCTGCCAAACTCGCTCGAAAACACATCCTGCACTATGCCACCTTACTTTCGTGTAATACAGTACATCAGAGTATTCAGATTGCACGGACTGAAGAAAATCTCGAAATTGCCTGTGAGTAAGCCCACGAGATCGAATAGTATTTACAAGCTTCACGACTGCATCAAGCACGGGTTTCATATTCAATGCAGATTTACATAGAGCATCTTGATGTATAACACAATGTAGAAAAACAACATTGTTCCCGGGATAGTTTTGATTAAAGAGTCCAAGAAATCCAGTTTTTTTTCCTGTCATACTTGGTGCTCCACCGGTCGTAATATTACATATATTTGTTATAGGCACTTTCAAAGTTAAAAGCCCTTCTTGAAATTCACGAAAAATATCACATCCCGTTGTAGTTCCCTTTAAAGAACGCATGCACGCCAGTTCCTCGGTAATTTCAAAGTTCTCATCAACACCTCTTATAAATAATACTAATTGAGCAGTATCATTTATATCAGTGCTTTCATCCATAGCTATGGAGCAAAATTTAAACTGGCCAATCTTTGACTCTAATTGTGATGTCAAATTTTTATCGATGGCTTCGATTCTAGAAGTCACTGTTTTTCGAGATAAGCTTACAGTCTCAAAATTATTTTTCTTGTCTGGACATAAAACATCACAAACTTGGAGCATGCATTGTTTAACGAACTCCCCATCACTGAGAGCTTTATTATTTTTAGCAATATTGTATGCTACAATGTAACTTGCATGTGTAGCTGCTTCTTGGATAGTGTTTACCTTCTTGAAAAAATTTTGTCGGCCTGATAATTTTTTACAGACTTTCTACATTTTGTTTTCTTTCATATTCTGACATTATGTTTCACATTCTGGCTTCGTAATTGGAATTCTTATGCTTAGATGTGAAATGACGGGAAATGTTATATTCTTTGAAGACTGCTACAGCTTCATTGCAGATGAGACACACTGGTTTATCTTTAACTGTAAAAAAATATTTCCAGGTCCATTCATCATTAAAAACACGGCTCTCTGAATCAACTTTACGTTTTTTAGTAGCCATTTTGGGGTTGAAATATTTTACGAATAACCAAACAAGCACTAGCTACGCTATACTTTTTATACTTTCACCACTATTCACAATGATGCTATATGTCCGCAATCTTTCCATACGCAATCAATAATATTAAAACTCGCGCCAAAAGAAAAAGCCGCTGGCTGGAGCTTAAAATGCGCAGTCTGCCACATGTGAGGTCTAATTCACCTATATTGGATTCCCATATGTCTGCTCCCCGAGAAAGAGATAACGCTTGTTGGCGCCAGTCTACCCAGCTATAACTAACAAAGAACTTCCGCTTTTAACACTTTACCGATTGAAAGCTGTCTGTGCTTGCTATTTCCGTCGATTTACTTTTTGTAGAACAATAATAGAGAAAGTAAAAAGATCATCAGTCCTTTGAAAAAAAGGAAGAAAAAAAATATTTAAACAAAGTAGAAAAGGAGATGGATATATAATATATAAATCATATTTTCTTTTAATTTCCGTCGGACCGGCAAATTAAAATTCTATCCGCGGGCCGCATAAAACCTTCCGGCGGGCCGTAGTTGGCCCATCCCTGCCCTACAATGTTCTCCTATCTCTCTTTGTCCCCCTTTTAACCATATTTTTTATTTGACGTTGCCGTATGCTTGGCGCAGCTTGACCAAATAGGGTCCTTGCGGCATAAAACGCCAATGCAACCAACCATTACAGTGGTCACCGTGGCTGAGTGGATATATCCGCTGCCCTGCCAACCTGCGAGTTTAGGTGGCGCAGGCTAGATTCACCCTGGGCGTATTCCTCTCTTCTGGCCAAATGTGTACTTTGAACCTCACCTAGAAGAAACTTATCAATTACATAGTCTATTGTTGATTACCCACCGCTCAAAAGAATAGTAGACCAGGTCTATAGGATCTTGTTGCCTGAGCATGACAGAAGCTGCCTGTTCTTGGTCTATCAATAAATTCAAAGGGGTACCTATACATCTAACGATATGACATGGATTTGCAAGCAAGGCAGTACAGAAACAAGATGAAAAAACCTTTCCTCTAATCTCGAAAAGTATACTTTGGGTATGCCCACTTTTGAGTCTTGCCATTTGCAGTGATAGCCAAACTGAAGGGAAAGATCCGAGAACACCTTGTCATTATGAACTATGGTCAAATGACGAGGTCAACAGCTTTGCTGGCACCTCACTCTCCAAACATCCACACCGCGATAACGTGAGGGCATTTCAGGCCACGACAGATTTAACGTACAGCAGCCCCCACGTGCACGGTGGTTTTTCTTTGGATCGAGTCTCGAACTCGCAACCCTCCGGTTGATAACCCGCTCAGTTACCGAGGCCCCACATCAAAGGATTACACTTTCCGTTAACCCAAACTATGCAAATAATTGGGGCAGTCCCTTCAAAATATTAACACATTGTCAGGGCTTTTCCCCTCGGTTCATTGATAAAGCACGAATTTCATTTAAATAAAAAAACATCTAAATTATTTTTAAATCAAATCTGATATATGATTATGGAAAAATTGTTCTGTTGATTAGGTAGGTATTTTGATTAACGCCGCACTGGAGCAACATAACGGGCTATTGGCGACGGTTCAGGTTCACCCCACCGAAGGGAAAGAACCGAGGGCAACGCCACGTAATTTCGAATCACGTTTTGCTGATTAGAATTCTAACTTAATGTTCGTCATAATTGGTATCTACATATACGTATTTTCACACGACTATTTTAGTCAAAGTTCATTTTTAAAGTCATGCAAAATTTCAATGACTTTAGAATGAGAAAGTATCAAAATTAAAGCAGAAGCCAATTCACCTAAAACGCGCCTCTTAGTACTGTATGAGATATAAGACATGTGATGGTGTATGTTTATTTTTGTATGTACAGAATGCACGCTTTTACACGCTTGTGCACCTTTAGATTGCTAATTTCAGCGTGTTATGTGTAGTAGGATCGATGTAAGTGATGTGTGGCTTTTGTGTCAGTCATTTTGATTTCCAGCGCACTTAATTTTAGTTTCTATCAGGAAATTCTGACTCTTCGAGAGGCTTAGAGTAGTAACTCATTAACAGACATTTTTCGGAGACACTAAATGCTCATTTTCATGAGGTCCATTGTCATATTTTGATCTGTTTGAAACAAATGAAATTATCAAAGTGCAAAGTGTTTTATTTTTCTACCTAAAACATGTAGTTGTTAGGACCAAGGTCTACATAAATTCAATGTGACTTATGGACAAGCCAAAAAACATGAAGTTATCTATCATATATTATTAATATTGATATATTTATTATTTATATTCTATATTGTTACAAAGAAAGATAAAAGTCATAGAAGAATTCAATTTAATGGGTGACATTGCATTGATTTGACGATTGTTTTAATATTTGGTTCGAATTTTGAAGGAACCAAGCGGAAAATTGATTCTAAATTTTCATTAGTCAAGCGGTTCTTGTTTTTCGATTTGAGTGAAAACGTTTGTTCACAGATATATATTGACACAAAGAGGCTTTGTGCATTGTAATGCATTTATCTAGTAATGTAGTTTTGTGTGACTTGTTAAAATAAAACATGGTGTCGCGGGTCGGCCACTGAATAAACGGATTACCTCAAAGCTAGTCTTTTAACAGCTGTACTTTAAAATTCATATTCTGTCAGTTAATGAGTTTGTGCTCTAAGATGAGGAAGGATATGTGATATAGAAACTAAAAGTATAAATCCAGTGAAATGAAAATTAAGAGCACGTATTTTCTTTAAGACTTCACAGGGCCGTGATAACCCAGTTCGAAGATCAACGGATTAGCAACCGGAGGGTTGCGAGTTCGAAACTCGGTCCAGCCAAAGATCGTCGTGTACAACGGGGATGGTGCGCGTTCAATCTCGTGGCCTCAAATATCCTCACATTGGCATGGTGGGAATGTTTGGAGAGGAGGGCCAGCTCAGGTGTTGACCTCGTCATCTGATCGTGGTTCAAAATTACGAGGCGTTGTGATCTTCCATTAGAGATCGATCCAGGACTGTCACTAATAGCCCATTGGGCTGCTTCAGTGCGACGTTAATTAACTACCTAACCTAACCTCTAAGCCGACGATATGATTCGGTTGGTTGGTTTTGGGGTTTTATGGCGCAAGGGCCATATTTGGCCGTGCTGCACCAGACACAAGACATACAATATCAAGTAATAGACACACACACAATGAAAGTTTTACTGACACAAAAGAAATACACCCAGGGAGGAATGCGCCGAATAGGAATCGAACCTGCGCCGCCTTCAACCCGAAGGTTGCTAGCGCAGTGGGCATACCCAGAGCCCCGACGGCCCCCGATATGATTGGGAAACTGAAAGTGTAAATTCAATCAAATAAAAATTAGCATTTTCTTTAAGACTTAAGGGGGCACAGTACCTTTAATCATACAAATCAGCAGATAAAATAGACTAATTTCGATAAAGATTCGTAGTTAAGTAACACATAAATATAACATAATCAATTAATATTTCACTCCATTAATTTTTCCAAATTTTCACTCATACTATATCAAAATTTTTTAATATATTTTTAGCTTTTGAGTAAAATTTTGGGTAAAGATGTAGAATCCGGGGCATGTTTGTTGCCAAGCAATTTTTGTCGCCAAATCAAGATGGCGTCCAAAGCCAGTATGTTCATTAAAAAAAAACGTGGACTTTCCTACGCGAAAAACCTTTTGCATAGGGTTGCCATAAAGTTGAATCAAAACACCAAGGTTACCATGTTTGGCAATAAATCGCCCCGGATTCGACATCTCCACCAAATTTTGGTTTTATTTTGAAACTATTTTAATAATCTATTTTCAATCAAAATTTCAGGAGTCTACGTTCATTAGTTGCCGAGTTATAGTACGCGCAAGCTTGAAAATTACCATTCTGAGATAAATGCAATTAAAGTTGAAATAGTTATTTTTAGCATTCACGTGCCTTCAAGTAAACAAATAGATTTGTGAAATGAAAGAGTTGAGTAGTACATATTCTGCTTATATTTGTTACAGTAAAATTATTATTATTAAAACTTTCGAAAAAAATAAATAGCATAATTCCAAAAATTAATAGCATAATTCCAAACAAAATGTAAGAAACGTAAACAAACGAACAGCTGAAAATAAAAATAGGTGTGCTCGAAAAATCCTCATTACGAACGAACGAATGCGAATTTTTTCATGCGTTTTTTTTTACCAGAATCAGAACATTTCAAACTATCTAAATAGATCAAAATTGGAAAATCGATTTTTTTAAGGTTTTAAAGGTACTGTGCCTCCCTCAACTAGTAAGCAGTCCACTCGAATCTCTAACGAATCCTTACAATGTCCATAGGTATATTACAACAATGAGACGATTTCCATCATTCCATTTGCCGCCTCGTCTATTTAGGTACATCTTCTATACTTGGGATCTAGTGCACGTTCTTCAATCGATCCGGATGACATGCATTCTCTGAAATCAAACTCCGCCTGAGTTCCTCCGAGAAAGCGACGGTGGATCAAACGAATGCGATACAGTTCAAGGGTCGTTGACACACTTCAATATTAATTGAATGCATGAATAATAGATGCACGTTTCTCTCGTCCGCTTCTATGAAGCGTCGCGTGAAGTGTGGCGTCCGTTTCATCAACGGCGAAAATGCTAATGCTCCTCTACCGAAAAGAGAGAATCCTAGAAACAGTCCTTCGATTAAATCACGCATTTTTTACTACAAATGTTTGATAGGTAGGTAGTTAATTAACGTCGCATTGGAGCAACGCAATGGGTTGTTGGTGACGGTCAGGGATTTATCTCGAAGGGAAAAATCCAAGGACAGTCTCGTCATATTGAACCACGGTCAGATGACGGGGATAACACCTTAGCTAGCACCCCCTCTCTGCAAACTTCCATACCACGCCAAAGTGAGGGTATTTGAAGCCAGGACAGATTTAAAATGCACCAGCCCCCACGTCTCTTTGTTTAGAGTAGTTGAACGGCGGATTAGCAACTCCGGTTGCTAATCCGCCGTTCTTCCAATCGGGGTATGCGAGTAGTATAGTCATGTTCACAACTGGAGCAAGCCACGATGTGGCTGACCACAATGTGGCTGAGCGGTTATGCTCATGAGAGTGGAGCATCCCGTCGCATCCACGATGTGGCTGAGACCAGTTGTGAATGTGACTATACTCTTGTGAACCGCGATGTGAGTCGAAAGAGTAAGTTATACTTAGCTGTAAGTAGGTAATGTAAAAAGAGTTTACCATGACAAGATACACATCGAAATATCTTTCAAAGGTATGGTATTTTTAATTAACGTCGTACTGGAGTAACATATGATCTATTGACGACGTTCCAGGATCAAATCCGAAGGGTAAGATCCGAGGGCAACACCACGTAATTTTGAATCACGGTCAGATGACGAGGTCACACCTGAACTGGCACCCTACTCTCCAAACTTCCACACCACGCCAACGTGAGGACATTTGAGGCCACGACATATTTAACCTGCACCAGCGTCCTTGGTATACGACGGTCTTCGGTTGGATTTGAACTCGCAACCCTCCGGTTTCTAATCCGTTACTCTTCCAACCGGGCTACCGCAGCCCGTCTTTCAAAGAGTTTTTGTCTTTGCCTTCAATATTTCATTTTATTCTTACTTTTCAACGCCACCTGACGGAAACGAATGGAATTACGATTTTGCCACCAAATCAGGACATTGGATTATGTGTATCTTGATGTACATAACTTAAAATCACAATATCGGAGTTACGTCGCTAATGTTCTCATCGGACGATGTATCCGAATCTGATGGTCAAAGGATCAACATAGTTGTACTTTGAAATATGATGGAATTTATGTATAAATGTCAATACTTCTCGTTGTCTTAAATTTTTCCCCAAAACGAAACGTTTTCGTTCGAGCTAGTTTCCATTGCACTTTGTTAACATTGAATTAGGACTTTTAAACTACAAGATTCATAAAAGTGTTGAGTATGAAAAATCGAGCTTATAAATCAATACTAAATATAGCTTTTGAGCAATACAATATTTTAGACAATTCAATTTGTTAGACACCTTAAACCAGGAAGGAAAAGCACATGAAGATCTGAGTTCAAAGTAGAAGTTTGGTTCATTAATATTTTTATCTATTTTTCTATGTTAATAATGAAAAGCTCGAAAAACCGTTATTTTGTGAATCTTTTTATTTACGTAAAAAAAGTAAATTAATGTAGACACATTTATTTCTCCCAAAATCGACTAGTGCATTAGAACACTCCAAAATTTAATATCATTGCTTTTATTAGCGGATAAATTCATAAATAAACCTTCGGATCTTTCCCTTTGGGATTGATCCCGGACCGTCACCAATAGCCCGTTGTGTTGCTCCAGTGTGACGTTAATTGAAAATACCAATACCAATACCATAAATAAACCAATCCCATTTTTCGAAAAATAAATTCGTATCAAAATTAATAATCAAGTAATGTTTTTTTTTTTCAATTAAGTGCTTCTGGTTTGGAATCCGTTTCCAATCCACGAGAAAGTTTTAAGATTATTTTTGGATATTATAAAAGTTGTAAGCCATTTTAAAAATTTTATTCAACTAAAACTTAATGCCACTAACAAGTAGCATATTATATATTTTATTTTAACATTAAAAAATGTACACTATTTGTAAAGATGCAGTAGCATTTCTAGCCGAAAGCATTAAATTTCAATTTTAATAACATTACACACATATATTTTAATTAATGAAACGTTACATTAAACGTAACGTTAATAAAATTATACAAATGTGTCAAATTTTAAAGATCATGCAAGAATCATATTTTCGAATAAATTTCATTAATAACACCCAATCAAACATTAAGAATCCAACATTTAACTAATTTTCTTTTTTATTTTAATTAAATTCTTTTCAACAAGTTTACCGTGGCGCCATCTCTTAGATCCTCGATGACTTATATTGCCTCCGATTCAAAAGCAAAAGCCCATTTCGAAAGCGCAGAAGAGGAATATAAGCATACTGGAGGGGGCTATAACGCACGCATCACATCTGAGTAGTTTTCCATTTTCAACCTAA